>BSBK01001200.1:592500-1127500 GCA_027943335.1 Chamaecyparis obtusa
GCAGCCACTTAGCCATCTTTTTGATGTTCTGAGTATTTTACAAAGATACAGGTATGTGGATTTATCATTCAATTGCTTGCAGTTATTGGTCAAATGCAAATATTTTGTCACATTGCAAGGGCAAGATATCAATTTGGTGTTTTTGGTTTATGTTAAAAGTTGATTTGGTAAAATCCTCAAAAAAAACACTACATGTTCTAAAATGTAAAGAAGTTGAATGTTAAATGTAAGATATATATCTCATCCATAGTAATCAAAACAAAGGACATGAAACTTATAAGGAGATTTACCAAACCAAAAATATAAGTGAATAGGAAACATGAATTGGTACCTTATGAATTAGTTTTTGAGGTGCACAATCTTCATCAATCTCCTCAGAACAAGACCCCTCCTCACGAAAAATGCATTTAACACAAAAAACAAATCTACAAAATTGAACCAATGGCATGTTTAGAACAAAGAAATAGATTGATAATAATATGCTGAAAATTCTATTATGTTTAATACACGCAAAAGGACAAGTCCTAACAATTCTTAAACATACTTTATCTGATATGATAATAACATGCTAATTAAACTGATAAAGGTGTTATCTGCATTTAATCTACCAATTACTAATTACACAAAAAAAAAATTTACAAAACTGAACCAATGGCATGTTCTTCGTATGTGATTTCTTCATCTTTTGAGCCTCTGGCATCATATTCGATCGCAAATTTCAAATGCATTGCATTTTATTTGATCATGAATGTTCTCTGAAATGACCGCATTCTACTGGTGGCATGCCCTAGCCCGTGCTTTATCTCCATTATTTGATGTTATTGGTGCTTGTGCTCAAGGATATTGATTCACTATTTTCAAATGTTTGGATTGTTTTGTTCATGACTGTTCCTCTAGTACGCAGTCAGGAAATGTAACTATCTAATGATTATATGTAATGTTGAATGGATTAAATGTTTTATTCTTGGTAGAAGTGAATGGAAGGAATAGTGTTGGTGTTAGGTTTTATTTATTATTGAATTCAATGGTTTCCAAGATGTGTTGAGGAGTTTTCTCCTTGTTTAATGTTAACTGTTCCTGCACAATCCACTCATACAACAGTGAAATGCTATGTGATTGATAATTTCATACAACTAGTCCTTTGGCGTGTATTAAGTACAATCCAGTCACTTATTGAATGCTTTGAATGTTAATGTTTAGAAGAGATCAATAAAGTATTTAAAGACAATCTTACATGTTTGGAGATGTTTGAGAGGCACTTATAATGACTGTACCCTCACAAACAGCGGCATAGACTGGTTTTACTAAGTTTCCTTTCTCTATTTTGAGGTTTCCTTTCTCTGTCATAGGGGTACAGTCAGAGGGTTCATTGACAAAATGATCCTTTGAATGGTTACTATGAATATGAATGATTTGATATAGTATATTGCTCATTTTACTTGAAGTTTGGAATAGCTTGTGCAAGGGTGAAAGTAGTTTGGTCATTTTGGTCGTGACTATTCCTCTACACACTTAGAAAATATAACTGTCTAATGATTATATGTAATGTTGAATGGATTAAATGCTTTATTCTTGGTAGAAGTGAATGGAGTTTCCAAGATGTGTTGAGGAGTTTGCTCCTTGTTTAATGTTAACTGTTCATGCACAATCCAGTCATACAAGAGTGAAGTTACAACACTGAACCAATGGCATGTTTACAAAAAAAAAATAGAATGATAATAATATGCTGAAAATTCTATATATTATGTTTAATACACGCCAAAGGACCAGTCTCAACAATTCTTAAACATACTAGTTATCTGATATGATCAATTGTTAATAAAGGTCTAATTCTATAGACTGCTAGCATGAAGGAAGATTTGACCTAGCCAAGTTTTCCTTGTACCACAGAAAAAAAATGTGTGATAACTATGTCTACTCCAACCTTAATTGTTTAAGAATTCATTATATCAGATAAAGTATGTTTAAGAATTGTTGGGAGTTCTATTAGACCTTTGTTGTAAACATGTCATTGGTTTTCAAATGTTTGGATTCACGTTTGTTGATATTACTAGAATATATGTTTAATGACGCTATTGTATATTGTTGTCACTGAAATGACGGCATTCTACTGGTGTTGTGCCCTAGCCCGTGCTTTAACTCCATTATTTAATGTTATTGGTGCTTGTGCTCAAGGATATCTATTTTTTTGAAATGTTGACTATGGTTATCAAATGGACAACCCGTGAGCTACTAGCTAGGCATCATTTGTATTGATAGCTTAGGACATCAAATGTATTGTATCATTGATAGTTGAGACTTTGTTAAAAGGAAATAGGACAAAGAATTATTCTAATTTAGTTTCTCTATTTTGATCTCTAAGTGGCTTACAACCCTAGAGAAGTATATGCAGATTTACAAATGCAGTTGCAGGATACATAGCAGCCAATAATTCACAAGAAATCCATGCATCCAATTTGAATAGAAATTAATTCAAAGAAATAGGGTCCTCCAATGGCCCAATCATCTGGACCTTGATTGTCGCCTCAACTAGTGACCCTTCAAAATTGGGTTATCATGCAATCAGTGAATGATCCTTCATTCTCCTGGTATGCCCTGAATCCAAACATATTGGAAATACACAATACAATGACAACAAGTCTTTCACAATCCCCCTTCCCTCAAGGGACACTATCAACCATCCCTTCCACATAGCATTTCACTGTTGTATGAGTGGATTGTGTAGGAACAGTTAACATTAAACAAGGAGCAAACTCCTCAACACATCTTTGTTGTAAACATGCCATTGGTTCAGTTTTGTAAATTTGTTTTTTGTGTTAAATGCATTTAAATGGAACATTAAGCATAGTAATACTATGCTTAATCTATTAGTAATTGCAGATTAAATGCCCATAACACCTTTATCAGTTTAGCATGTTATTATAAGATACTAAAGAAGACCTACTATTTGTCAGAGAAATCTTCACTGTCCCCCACAATTAAGACAATGAAGATTGACCTCCTGCCCCACAACAAAGAACATTGTAAGGGTATGTGCAAGATCATGAGGGGCCAAAAAGTGGCGATGTCAGTTCAAAACTTTCACAATGTAGCTGACGACATTATTTTCACCCGAATTTGATAAAATGAAAAGGGTATCTTAAGGAGATTATCAGCTTTCTATCGATATAATTGCTGTAAAATTTTGAATTTGGTAAGTAATTATTAGTTATTTTCTAATTGAACCACCTCTAAAGTGCTGATTTATATATTGATTGAAAAATGACTATAACTTTCAGACGGTATAACATTTTTAAAATTTGAAAAATGTGTCACATTCTATGCTTTGCCTACTATAAGGAAATTTTTTTTTTTTTTAATTTTGTAAAGTTTTGAATGAGTTAAGGTGGTCAGACACGGGAGTTTTGTTATTCTGAAAATGTTGTAGCAAAAAATTCATAATTAATTATTTTTTTGAAATAAAATTATAAAAAAATATGCGTCACATCCGGGCATGAGTCTACTACTTATATATAAAATCTTATATTAAAATATTATCATTTGATTATGATTAAGGTGGTTAGACATACACCTACTTATTATTTTTTTCCTAGAATTTTTGTACTACTGCATTGAAAAATATTCTTTTCACCAATCATACTAACTTTTTCTCAAAAAAGGCCTAGTAGTTTAGAAACTACATTCAATTTTCTATAGATTCTATTCTTACAACTTTTTGATATTAGGTTCATAGCTAGTTGAAATTTTCACGTCAAGTTGACTAACCCTGATTTGTTGATTTGTCATTGCCACTTAAAGGCATAGTTTGGCCCCTCGTGATCTTGCACATACCCGTAATAAGAATAAGATATAATATAGTATTAGAATAAACTTTGAACAAAGACATGTAATGCTTAAGTTAATGATCTAAAAAGTTGCAAATATAGGAATTGAAAAAGAAGATAGTGCCAAGAAACATTTTCACAAATATGAAATGTGAGGAAAAGTAATAACATTAACAATGCCAAGATTCACAGCATTAAATTTCACCTGCGGATGAGTTTCTGTAGTGGGTTTTCCAGCATCAAAAATATGTTGAGTTGCATTTGAGCTATAACTAAGAGTATCATGTGGAACAGACCCTAAACTTTGAAAGCATTCTCCAACCTGGCAATTCAAAATTCAATCTAGGCAAGCATCAGTAAGTGAAATAAATTATAGACATCAACATCAACATCATCATAATCATTAGAAATAAACTTTAAAGACATATTTTGGATATAGTACTATGTTTCTTGAAAGTTTTTGTGATGCTTCTAAACTTTAAAGACATATTTTATGGCTTAATGATAACATAGATTAGTGTTTTGTTTTCTGATGGAATGTTGTTGATCATTCATGGTCTTGAAGAAAATTTTGATTGTTTTGATTCTCAAGTCTTGATGTTGTTTCTCAATGTGATATAGACTAACCACAAGATGGTTCAGTTGGTCCTCTCTTTCTATTTAATCATTTGTCTTCTTCATGGTGTAAGTGTTCATTAATATTCATTAATGGCGAGTGGTGATTCCTTGGTAATAAAGGCATTGACAACATTCATAATTGTATAGCTCTTTACCTGATCTAGTCACATCATCAACATCGAGGTCATTTTTTCTGGCCTCGGCCTCAACCTCAACCTATTCATTAACAACGGCCTCTACACTCTCTACAGCTGCAATAAAAATTGTTACATTAATCCAAACACCAATTGCAATTAAATTTGTATTACTACACCAATCAATTTAAGATGTTTACTTATATTACTGTGATGTGCGTCCTCATTGTAATCAACATGCACAGGTTGTGTATGGAAAGAATCGGCAAGCACCAAAGTTTCTAGATAACCATTTTTGAGAAGAAGAAAAAGTGGAGGCCAAAGAAGGGATAATTGTGAAGGTTTTCTAGATGTAGGTTACTGAATCATCATCTCTTGTTGATATATTTCAGATTCTACTCCGGAATGAACAAACTATAGAGATCTAACACAGCTAAACATAGAATGAAGTAAACAAGAAGGGATAGAAGATGCCTGGATATCAACCAAGTATACTCTAGTCTATATGCCTCCAAACTATACTATCAAAGGTGCTGAGGAGAACCTGATTAGTGCCTTAGTGTTAGTGTATTGAGGAAGAGTCTAGTCCTAACAGAGGCTTCCAGCCCTAATCAACTCGCAGTTAAAATTGCCAATAATTGTTGGTTGTATGGATCAGATCATAATCTAATCTTTATTCATGCTCAGACTTGTTCTTATCTATTAGCCGAAGCTGCTTATCTTTCACACCGATATATGATGATCTAAGTTTGCTTAAGGTAGAGAATCAAGGTTTTGGGGGAGGGAAGCACGTTATGTTTTTGGTGCTTCTCTCCCTAGAATCCAACACCATATATATATGAATTGAATTATCTTCAAGAGGGCCGACCTGGTCTTATTAAATATATTTAATATTAAAGCCAAGAGGCCGACCTTGGGCCCTTAACTAATTCAACCAACACATATATATATAAATGAAATAATAATCTCCTTATTATTATAAATCACACAAGGGTATTTATTTGATCAGTTTGATCTTGGCTAAAATGCTATAATTATTTTAACACTCTGCATCGGTACTCAATCTGGCCTCCACTCCATATACATCTTCTCAGAATCTAAAAAATCTGCATCGTTGATTCCTGTCATTTTTTTAGCATCTCAATGGACTGAGACCTTAAATTATTGAGCTTCTCTTTGTTTTGAGAATAGTTAAACATTCTCTACCTAACAGGGCCAACCACGTGAAGGTGGAAGCTCATCTGGCCCCTCCTAGGAGCCTCTTATGACCCTTTATGACATTTTAAGACCTCTAAGATGTATTCTTAGGGATCATAAATGGTCGTAAAGGGTCATAAGGGGTCCTGGGACACAACAGCTTAGAAACATAATTGTAGGCATCGTGGTCACAATTTTTTGGAGACAACGTAATTGAGTTGTATACCTAGACAGTGGAGAGCAACTACTGCACCTTCGATTCCAAGTTGTCTACATCTGGTGCTCATGAATACAAGGTCCTCCAACAGATGTATTCAACTTGGAATTGGGGGTGCAGAAGTTGCTCTACACCGCTTGGGTACACAACTCAATTACGTTGTCTCCAAAAGATTGTGACTATGATGCCTACAATTATGTTTCTCAACTATTGTGAAATCTACATTTATGTTTCTCAGTTGTCGTGTTTATGTGCATGTTTTTTATGTATTTTGGATAGTAAGTCTAATTTAATTTGTCCGTGGACTAAAACCTTAAATCATGTAATGAGGACTCTTAGAACACTAGTATATGCAAATTTCATTATTTAATAATAAAAATCTATTAAAATGTTTATACCTTCTCCCATTTGCTGGTGTAATTCCTCTTTGAGTATCCCCTTTCTCCTTTGCATCCAAAATGAACTCATTCCAATCCCTCACTGGAATAAAGGGAGGATGCTCAAACTTCAACAAGACTTCATACATGCAACGTTCGTAGATTACATTCAATGAGTTATTTACGTTTGTAAATAAGCATTGCATACAAATCTATGGATGGTGCGTGGTACAAAGCCATGCTCAAGCTTGAAAATGATATTCAATCCATAGTCAAGGTCAAGGAACAAATGGAACAACCAAGAAAACACTATACATTAAATCATGTGATTGATAACAAATTGGGGCTCACCTAAGCCATAAACATGAAGAATTATTCTAAAAAAAGATGTAAACCATATATATGCGCACTTGAGGCAAAGAGAAGTTACGTCATATCCATATTAAAATATTAGTTATAATATGAAAATACTAAACTAACTAATTCCTGAGTTCATCTCTGCATATGGTCGCAACAAAGATATGTGATTACAATACAGAGAAGGCATCGTAAAAATATAATTTCAGAATTTGCCCTAGCCTGACATGTTTTGCACCAAATCCTTCATCGTGGATAAGTGGAGATGGGTGGATAAATGCAAATGAGTTGTCATCGACCCAACTAAAGTATCCGCAGCCATTGTTTCCCTATGATGCCCAGTCTACATTAGTTCTTATATTATAATGAATAGTATTTACATTAGAAACATTAAATATATACACATCAGCTACCTTTTTTCTATTTGGGTAGCACCAAAATTGTCGTACAGGGTTGTTTGGTGTCTGTGAAGTCTTCAACACACACTACCCACCACCACATTGACAGTTTGGCACATTGACAAGAGTCGTCGAGCCTATATATCAATAATGCACCGCACCATCGTTACTACATTTATTATTTTTATATGATTATTTTTATTTGAAATACAACAAGGAGTACCATCAGAAATATTAACCATTTACAATAATGAAAAGTAAACCTAAATCAAATAGCTCATTTTTTTATTAGCATGTGTAGTCTTTGTGTATATGAAAAATGAAAGAAATATGACGCTGAAATAAAATAGTGAACAAAATAGTATTCCACATAGACTGAATGAAATATACCATCAAAAGAAGGTGACAAAATCTTGTCACAAAGCACAGACATAGGAAATCAAAAAGGGACAAAAGACAAGAAATAAGAAAAATCATTACGACTATAGAAAAATCATTTATACTATAATCAAAAAAAGAAACACTCTTTGTCAACAATTTTCAAAATCATTAGGACTATAGAAAAATAATTAAGACTATACAAAATCAAATTTTAGAAATGGACAATTCTGATGCTTTTCCATTACAACAATTGAGCATTCATCATTTGGTATTGTGTATTCCATTTAAGTATGTCAACAATGTTCAAAATCTTGTCACCAAGCACAGACAAGAAATAAGAAAAATCATTAGGACTATAGAAAAATCAAGTTCTATAAATGGATGGTTCTGATATTGCTTTGCCATTACAACAATTGAGCATTCATCATTTGGTACTTCTTGGTGTATTCCATTTAATTTTTTCAGTTGTCATGTTTATGTGCATGTTCTTTATGTGTTTGGCTTCTCTCCCTCGCAGGGGATGCATCGATAGGTAATTGATTTGAAAGCATAATGATTTGACAGTCTTTTTTCAGGATAGGCGTAATCATCCCACCAACCTTAATTAGCAACATTTGTGATATATGTCAAGTACTTATAATTAGTATGCCCAAAAAATAGAGACTTAGTAGTAAAAGCATGTCCTTTGGTTTACTAGTTTACGTATAATTAGTATGTCCTTTGGTTTACTAGTTTAATCTAGTTTAAGAATGGTTTGTTTCATGTTTGAATGTACCATTGAATGAAGCTTGGCTATATTAAGTACAATCTTAAGACTTGTGACTCTTCAAATTCTCTTGTTTCCTTCAGACCTCCAAACATGTGTACTTTGAGTAGCCCTCCAACAAATGGACTTGTGATGATTTTCACAATAGTACATGTGTAGGAGGACTACTCAAAGTACTGCTTAGGAAAATTTGAATTTTCATCACCTGTGCATATTAGAGTTGATCATAGAAGGTATATGGTAGACCCAGCAGCAAATAGATTTGTGGTGATTTTCACAATAGTACATGTGTTGCTAGGTAAGCTCCCAATAGTGCTTAGGCAAATATGCATGTGCATCACCTGTGCATATGAAGTGGCCCAAATGGAAGATACAATCACTAAATTCTACATACTCCTTATTTTGTTCTATGTTGATATTGTCAGACATGGTCTTTCTTGAATGGAATGACTTGTTACTTGTACATTGACTAGAATGTTGGTGGAAGAAGGATGATTTGTTTGCAACCATTTTTTCAACTCTAATTTTCTCAACACAAAGGGACATTTATCATAGCCATAGAAACATGATTATTTTAAAATGAAATACACCAAGGAGTACCATCAGAAATATTGACTATTTACAATCATGAATAGTTAACCTTAATCAAATAACTCATTTTTTTATCAGCATGTGTAGTCTCTGTGTATATGAAAAATGAATGAAATATCAAGCTGAAATAAAACAGTGAACAAAAATTTAAATTCAAGGCCTAATTTATCAAGAGAAACAAACATTAGGACGAAAGAAAAATCATTAAGAGTATAGAAAAATCATTAGGACTATAGAAAAATCATTAAGACTAGAAAATCAAGTTCTACAAAAATCATTAAGAGTACTATAGAAAAATCATTAGGACTATAGAAAAATCATTAAGACTACAAAATCAAGTTCTAGAAAAATCATTATGACTATAGAAAAATCATTTAGACTATAAAATCAAGTTCTAGAAATGGACGGTTTTGATGCTTTGCCATTATAACAATTGACCATTCATCATTTGGTACTTCTTGGTGTATTCCATTTAAGTTTTTCAGCTGTCGTGTTTATGTGCATGTTCTTTATGTGTTTGGCTTCTCTCCCTCGCAAGGGATATGTCGATAGGTAATTGATTTAAAAGCATAATGATTTGACTGTTCCAAGTAATTTTTTTAATCCTTTGAAGTTTCTCATGATCCTGATGTAAGTTGATTGGATTAAGCAATTTGGGGATCCAATAGGACTTTAGGGGAGTTCAATAAATATTTTGGAAGACTTAGAGGAACTATTAGCATGACTGTTCCTTCATCTACAGTGAGTTAGACTGAATTTGCTAAGTTTTTTCTTTATTTTGAAGTGTATTTTATAATCTATTTCCTTTCCATGGACCCAAAGACCTAGGACCCATGGAAAAAGGATACTAACAATGTATTATACAACTCTAATGTTCTTGACTTGTAGAGATTTGAGAAAGTAAAGAGAACACTGGCTATGTTTAATGTTAATTGTTCTTACACAATCCACTCATACAACAGTGAAATGTTATGTGATTGACAATTTCATACAACTGGTCCTTTGGCGTGTATTAAACAGAATAGAATTTGCAGCATATTATTATCATTCTATTTCTTTGTTGTAAACATGTCATTGGTTCAGTTTTAATCTACTGGTGTCGTGCCCTAGCCCATGCTTTATCTCCATTATTTGATGTTATTCACTATTTTGAAATGTTGATTGTGGTTATCAAATGGAAAAAATAGAAAAAAAAAATTGTACACGAAATTTTTTTTATAAAACTAAACCAATGGCATGTTTACAACAAAGAAATCGAATTATAATAATATGCTGAAAATTCTATTTTGTTTAATACACGCAAAAGGACCAGTTGTATGAAATTGTCAATCACATAGCATTTCACTATTGTATGAGTGGATTGTGCAGGAACAGTTAACATTAAACAAGGAGCAAAATCCTCAACACATCTTGGAAACCATTGAATTCAATAATAAATGAAACCTAACACCAACACTATTCCTTCCATTCACTTCTACCAAGAATTCTAGCACAAGCACAAGCTATTCCAAACTTCAAGTACAAGCTATTCCAAACTTCAAGTAAAATGAGAAATATGCTATATCAAATCATTCATATTCATAGTAACCATTCAAAGGATCACTTTGTCAATGAACCCTCTGACTGTACCCCTGTGGCAGAGAAAGGAAACCTCAAAATAGAGAAAGGAAACTTAGTAAAACTAGTCTATACCGTTGTTTGTGAGGGTACAGTCATGATAAGTGCCTCTCAAACCTCTCCAAACATGTAAAATTGTCTTTAAATACTTTATTGATCTCTTCTAAACATTAACCAAATCAAACCTACATTTGAATCCACACACAATAACCCCAAAATGAAGGGTTTTGTATCCTTTAATGAATCTCAGACACTGGTAACGCATGGACAGTCAAACTAGTAGTCTCTAAAGAATTCAATAAGTGACTGGATTGTATTTAATACACGCCAAAGGACCAGTTGTATGAAATTGTCAATCACATAGCATTCCACTGTTGTATGAGTGGATTGTGCAGGAATAGTTAACACTAAACAAGGAGCAAACTCCTCAACACATCTTGGAAATCATTGAATTCAATAATAAATGAAACCTAACACCAACACTATTCCTTGCATTCACTTCTACCAAAAATAAAGCACTTAATCCATTTGTTAGAAATTGTAATCTTTCCTTGGTGTTTTTATAAACCAAGGTTAGACTTTTTTCTTTTCTTGTTCTAATATATTAGGATATAAGCCAAGGTATCCTAATATATTTCTTTTTGTCTTCTTTCTCCTACATTCTATTTTGTCCTCTAGTAGAATATGTGAGGACAAATATTTATTTTGTAATTAGTTTATTCCTCCTTATGAGGAATCTCACACTTGGCCTCACACACTTATGAATGGTGGCATTCATTCTCATGGGAATTACATTTTGAACTCCTCTTATCTCTACATATAGAGATATTTCTCCTCTCTTCTCATACAACACTTCTCTATTCTCTCTTTCATTCTTCAATATTGTATGAGCTAAAGCTCTCTCTCTTTCTTTTTGGCTATTTTGCCCATTCATAATTCATGGGGTTTTTTTATGCTTTTCCCCCTTCAAAATCTTCTTGTCTCCTTTGTTGTTT
This sequence comes from Chamaecyparis obtusa, assembly GCA_027943335.1. NCBI lineage: Eukaryota > Viridiplantae > Streptophyta > Pinopsida > Cupressales > Cupressaceae > Chamaecyparis > Chamaecyparis obtusa. Next base: position 603,973 of record BSBK01001200.1, read on the forward strand.
CATTTTGGTGTATGCTCTAAGGATTAGCTTGATTCATGATAATCTTCTTTTTTCCTTACTCAATTGGATTAATTTGTTCCTAGCTCAAATTTATTTTCTATTTTAACATGGTATCAGAGCAAGTTTAATCTATTTTTGAGTTCATAGGTTTAAGCGATTATCATATCTCGGAGCACTCCAATTTGGAGACTCATTTTTATTATTTTGAGAGAGTTTTTTAGTTCATTTTTATTACCCTCTTTGGAAGGCATGCCACCAAAGAGTTAATAAAATTCAATTTGGATTTAGCTTATAAAAATAATAATAATTTTTAAAATTTTGCTAAATTTAAAAAGTTCTTATTTCAAATTCAATTTATCAAGATCTAATTCTTTAATTTAGATTAAATATTATTTTGTATCTAATTTGGTCTCTAAAATTTTTTCCATATTCAAACCTTTTTTAATATATATATTTTATTATAATTTGATTCTTAAAAGGGGTTTTAAATTTTTTTTTGAATATTCAAATTCTACTATTCAAATTTAATATCTTTTTTCAAATTTAGTATCCTTGTTTTTTTCAATTTTGGTTCTTTATAATCATTATCTTATTCAAAGTTATTATCTTCGTTGCCATGCGTTATTTCTAAAAAAAAATCTAAGTCTCTATTATTACCTCTTCTAACCGTTTTTTCCTACCTTTGCCTTCTTTAGTAGCGGATTTTTCTGCATGCATTTATTCCTTTTTCATTCTCTGTATAGTTAATTAGTATCTTTATTGTTTATGTCAGAATAGCATTCTCAGTTTTGGGAGAGGAGTTTTTTTTTGTATCTTCTTTCTGCTTGTAGTCTTTTTTGCATTTATTGCCGCTGCATGTGAAAAATTTTGCTCCAGTACTGTTAATCCTTCTTAGAGGTTTCTTGGCATTGCGATTCTTTGGCGTTTCTCCAAGATTTTAAGCCCTCATTTTTTTTGGTGCCCACGCATCTTTCATTTTGTGTTTTTCTTTTATGATTTTCGTGTCAAAAAGACCTGCACTTTCTGTTCTTTTCTCTCTACATTTTTTTGTTTATCTCGGGTGGCTGAAAGTATTGGAGCCAACTTTAGTATATTGGAGTGTGGTCGTTGGTGCAAACTCTGATCGTATATATATATATAGCCTTTTTTAATATCGGTTGAACTTTATATGCAAGTTTTCCTTTTCTCTGGTGTATCGTTTCCTTGCATGTGAGTTCCGTGGCTTTCTTCGCTTAATATATATCTTTTTTTTTTTAAGATCAGCATCAGTGCCTATTCCGTTGTGATGCCTCTCGATTCAATCTGGCAAGGTTGCGTATTCAGATCTACCGCTCATAACTCAGATTTCTCTCTCTGCAAAAACTTTTTTTTTATTAAGGTTTTACATATATTTTATGTTCTTAATGTGTTTATTGGTACTGTTATCAAGATAGTGTTTTTAGTAACATTTTTTTTATGATCTAATAAATGTTTTTTTAGTAACAGTTTTGCATTGTCTTACTGTTCTTTTTTATTATTTATTTCAGTTTGCATACAGTTTCAATAGCAGTGCATGTGTATTTTTTTAGTTTCAGCTATCATATTACATTGGATTGCATATTAATTTCTACAAAAAAATGAATGTTAATTTCTAGTTTCAGCTATCATTAATTTCTGCATGTTAATTTTTGTATTTAGTATTACACTCATTTGTTTGAAACTAATCTTTTTCTCTTCAAAGTTCATGTAGAATTGTAGGCTAAAAATAGAATAGGTAAATATAGTTTAAAAAGTTTCAAAGCTTTAAGATTTAAGCATATTCCTTTTAAGTTCCTCACATGGTTTGAAAGGAGTTTAATTTGATTTGTTTACTCATAAAGTTTTTAAGTTTTTAAAGGTTTTTAAATTTTTTTTAATAGGTTAGTATATTGATTATGTTTCATTCATAATTTTTACTTGTGTTTTTTTAACACTAAATTTAATAAATTAATTTAAAAAATTTCTTATTCAAAATTTAATTTATTAAGATCTAACTTTTTCATATTAAATAGTACTTACTTTGGTCTTTAAATTTTTTTAATCATATTCAAAGTTTTTTAAAAAAATTATAAAACCTTTATTAAAAAATTCACTATATTTCATTATATTGTTTGAATTTCTATTATAATTTGATTCTTAGTTTTTTTTCTTTAAAAGAAATTTAGTTATTTTCTTATGAAGTTTTTTTAAAATAATTTTAATTTTTTTAAAAAAGAGTTTTTTTAAAGAGGGGCATTTTTTTGTATTCTAATTTTTATTTTTATTTTTTAAAATAAGGTGTATAAGTAAAGGGGGTTGTTTTTTTTTCCAGTACTATATTCTTGTAATCATGTCTACCCTAATGCCTGAGATCAAACTGACCAACACCAACTATCATGCCTGGAAAACCCACATGACCTAGATATTCAGATTTCGCCATCTGTTAAACATTACCACTAATGCCAGCACTAAACCTCCTACCACTGCTTCTCAAGCTGACCAAGATGCTTGGCAAGCTAAGAACGATGAAGCACTTGGTCTAATTGGCATATCCCTAAGCCCCGAACTGTATGTCCTTATTTCCTCCTGTACAGAAGCCCATCATGCTTGGGACATCCTGAAAAACACCTATGATAGTGCAGATGAGACCCGTAAAATCCAACTTCAAGACCAGCTTGAAGATCTCAGGTATACATATTTTAATTCTATTGATGATTTCTTGCTCAAGTTTGATTCAATTAAAAATTTACTCATTGGATTACAAGTTCCTCTTTCTGATTTAAGGATAATTCATATTATAATTCATAAATGTTTACCTAGGCAGTTTCAACAATTTATTACAAATATCTATTCTCAATTAGCTATTCCTTCTTTAGCAACTCAATTAACTTATGCTATTTTTCAAAATATGTTGCATCAAGAGGATGCTAAACTAATCCAATTTGGTATATTGAAATCTCATGAACATGCTTATGTTTCTCAATCTCATAATAATAGAGCTAGTAATAATTCAAATAACAATCAAAATAATCAGAGATCAAACAATTCCAACTATAATCAAACTCATCAAAGACCTAATAATAATAATAATTACAATAACAATCATAATAATAATAATAATAATAATAATAATAATAACCCTTCAAATAGGCCTTATTGCACTTATTGTGGTAAAAATGGTCATTTAATTCATAACTGTTTTAAGAAACAGAAAGAAGATCAATGAAATTCTCAAAATTATTCTAATGGAAATCAATCTCGTTCTACTTTTACTGTCTATTTTAATTCTTCTAGACCACCTAAATGGATTATTGATCGTAATGCATCTCCACATGTCCTATACCACAAGGAAGTCTTTGATTCTTTCCAACCTGATTCTATGCATATCCCTTTAGGTAATAATTGTTGTCAAGTTGAAGGAACTGGTATTATTTATGTTCAAAATGATAAATTACATGATGTGTTTTCTGCTCCTAACCATATTTATGTTCTTGCTCTTCCTAATGATAATGATGAACATAGTAATGATACTCCTAATAATATGGTTTCTCCTAGTCGTGATGATAATAATCTGTTTTACTCTCTTGTTGATGATATGTTTAACCAAGAAGATGAAATTATATCTACATTTCTTAATAATACTTTGCAAGACATGTCTATTACTCACGATGAAATTTCTGATGGTAGTTCTATGATTGATGATAATGATGCTTATATTAACTCTCCTATTAATGCTTCATATTCTGATGAATACACTACAGATTTATCTTATACAATTAATGATTGTATTTATGAATCTATAACTCATGAAAATGTTACAAATTTGGCTTATGATTCTCAATATGTTACTGATTCAGCTCTAGGTGATCCCAATGATGGACACTCTACTAGTGTTTCTTGCCTTTTTGCAGGCTCAAGTTTTGATTATGCTCCACCTCTAGTTTTAAATAGAATTGAATATACAAACTGCATAAATGTATCTCAAGCATCTCAATGGTCTCTTAAAATTTTGGGCTCTCCTCAACATGATATTCAAACTCCTATGTACCATTCAAGCTCCAAAGCACAAGTTGAAGACATGCAAGATGATCAAGCCAAAGACATCCTAATGAAGACTCTTTCCAAAGAAACATCTCAGATTTATTGTAAACATTTGGGTTTAATACCTATTGATGTAATTTCCCCAAGTAAAGATTAAAGGGGGGTGTTAGAAGTTGTAATCTTTCCTTGGTGTTTTTATAAACCAAGGTTAGACATTTTTCTTTTCTTGTTCTAATATATTAGGATATAAGCCAAGGTATCCTAATATATTTCTTTTTGTCTTCTTTCTCCTACATTCTATTTTGTCCTCTAGTAGAATATGTGAGGACAAATATTTATTTTGTAATTAGTTTATTCCTCCTTATGAAGAATCTCACACTTGGCCTCACACACTTATGAATGGTGGCATTCATTCTCATGGGAGTTACATTTTGAACTCCTTCTCTTATCTCTACATATAGAGATATTTCTCCTCTCTTCTCATACAACACTTCTTCTTTATTCTCTTTTTCATTCTTCAATATTGTATGAGCTAAAGCTCTCTCTCTCTCTCTCTCTTTGGCTATTTTGCCCATTCATAATTCATGGGAGTTTTTTTATGCTTTTCCCCCTTCAAAATCTTCTTGTCTCCTTTGTTGTTTCATTTTGGTGTATGCTCTAAGGATTAGCTTGATTTATGATAATCTTCCTTTTTCCTTACTCAATTGGATTAATTTTTTTCTAGCTCAAATTTATTTTCCATTTTAACACCATTCAACATTACATATAATCATTAGACAGTTACATTTTTTGACTGTGTAGACGAACAGTCACGACCAAAATGATCAAAACTACTTTCACCCTTGCACAAGCTATTCCAAACTTCAAGTAAAATGAGCAATATGCTATATCAAATCAATCATATTCATAGTAACCATTCAAAGGATCATTTTGTCAATGAACCCTCTGACTGTACTCCTGCGACAGAGAAAGGAAACCTCAAAATAGAGAAAGGAAACTTAGTAAAACCAGTCTATGCTATTGTTTGTGAGGGTACAGTCATGATAAGTGCTTCTTAAACCTCTCCAAACATGTAAGAATGTCTTTAAATACTTCATTGATCTCTTCTAAACATTAACACATGGACAGTCAAACCAACAGTCTCCAAAGCATTCAATAAGTGAATATGAATGTTTGAAAACTTTCCTCTCAACTTCCCCAACCACTCCTAATCGGTTAGAGGGATTACTTGAGTGTTTAGACACTAAAACTTCTTAAACATACTTTATCTGATATGATGAATTGTAATATCAACAAACATGAATCCAAACATTTGAAAATAATGAATCGATATCCTTGAGCACAAGCACCAATAACATCAAATAATGGAGATAAAGTATGGGCTAGGGCACAACACCAATAGAATGTGGTCATTTCAGTGAGCATTCATGATCAAATAAAATGCAAAGCATTTGAAATTTATGGTCGAATATGATGCCAGAGGCTCAAAAGACATTGCCTGTCAAAGATACCAATCAAAGATGAAGAAATCACATACCTTCTCTCACGCTCAGCTTGCACAAAGGAAGATTTGATAGCCAAATCCTCCTTGTCCCACACGAAGAACATGCCATTGGTTTAGTTTATCATGTTATTATCATATTAGATAAAGTATGTTTAAGAATTTTTGGTAAGGATAAGAATAGTGGAGATTCTACAAATATCCCTCTAACTGATTAGGAGTGGTTGGAGAAGTTGAGAGGAAAGTTTTCAATCATTCATATTCACTTATTGAATGCTTTGGAGACTACTGGTTTGACTGTCCATGCGTTACCAGTGACTGAGATTCATTAAAGGATACAAAACCCTTCATTTTGGGTTATTGTTTATGGATTCATCCGCTTTAGCCAGGAAGATCAAGAAGATGGGGCAGGAGGACATTGTGGTAGAAGAAGTATTTAAAGAAGCAACAAGAAGCAATAGAAAAGTTTTCAGGAGTTTGGAACAACATTTTAGAATCCATGAATGGTATGGATAAGGTGACCTTCATTCTTGGTCGTGACTTCAATGAAACATTGGATATGGCTGATAAGAAGAAGGGTCACTTGTTGATAGTGTTCCTTGAGGGAAGGGGAGTTGTGAAAGACTTTTTATCATTGTATTGTATATTTCCAATATGTTTGGATGTAGGGCAGACCAGGAGAATGAAGGATCACTCACTGATTGCATGATAACTTGGTTTTGAAGGGTCACTGGTTGAGGGGACAATCAAGGTCTGGATGTTGATAGTAATTCGTTGAGGGAAGGGGGATTGTAAAAGACTTTTTATCATTGTATTGTGTATTTCCAATATGTTTGGATGTAGGGAAGACTAGGAGAATGAAGGATCACTCACTGATTGCATGATAACCTAGTTTTGAAGGGTCATTGGTTGAGGGGATAGTCAAGGTCTGGATTTTGATAGTGTTCCTTGAGGGAAGGAGGATTGTGAAAGGCTTGTTATCATTGTATTGTGTATTTCGAATATGTTTGGATGCAGGGCAGACCAGGAGAATGAATGATCACTCACTGATTGCATGATAACCCCACCAAGCATTCTTTCCTTTAAGTTTCCACAATATCTCAAAATATGATCATTATTCTTTACTTTCTTCTATATGCTATTCTTTCTATGGTTTTTTTATCTCATAAATATATCAAAAACATTGCAGATGTGCATATAAAATTAAAATATTGTCCTTCAATTGTTCCACATTGAAGCATTTCCTCTTGGGAGTATTCTCCTCAAGATATCTATCAAAAATGGTTCCCATATTTCTTCAAGATCTATTTTAATCTTTATACTACAATTTTGATTAGATTTGACCAATAGTTGATTTCATTGGTATTTTATAGCATATACTCCTAATGTGAAATGTGGAGAGAAAGAAAGAGACACACTAGGTATGAATTACATGATATACCCATCATCACTTAGCACTTAAATAATAAATTATGGATAGGGAACAACCTCCTAACTTCTGGATGTTTGTTTCATGTTGGCCTCTTATTATATGCAAAGGTAGGCCTGTCTTAGGCTAACAACCATAGTGTAGGGGCCATAAATTATGGATCCCAAAATAGTGCACACTTGTATTAAATTAGGTTCACTATACTACAAGGGAATGGAAACCATGCAATAGTGCCTCATGGGGATGGAAGCAACCCTTCACCAAGAAGATGATTGTGTCTGCAATATTTATTAGAGGCAAAGAACATAATTTGGTTCCAGTAATTACTCCTAGAAGATAATGGCACCCACAAAACACTTGGAAAAGATAGCATTCACTATATCTTTTATCACTCTTTTAAAGCTAGGACAATAAATCTCAAAGATTGATCAATGAATTCTTGAACACAAAGAACCATTGACAGTTATGATTCATGTGTACAATAGCCAACAACCAGTTGTTCCAATCATGGTGTCCAATAATTATGTTAGAAAAAGCATCTACAAATCCCTTACACAACCATAATAGATTCAAACCATGAACCATAAGAACCTAACAATGGGACTAAGAAAGATACAGCCTAAACAAATCTTGATCATATTCCACCCTATTGTAAGGCCCAAGAAGTAACTCTATCTTAAAGCTACACATTCCTCTAGATGAAGCTCAAAGGTCAGGTAGTTGAAGCATAGCAATACTTGAATGAATATAGGAATAATTTGTTGTACAATCATTTGCTAGCTTGGTTTGTGGGTTTTCCACATAATATTTTCCCTTTAACCACATTTATAGTTTGAGAAAATCAGAAAAAATTGTTTCAGATTTATATTACCCTTTTGAACTAGCACACTACCATCAAAATGCATAATCATTGGTCATATCAAGAAAATTCCTATTTATTAGTAGGATATCCTTATAAAAATTTGATGCATAAATTTCTTGTGAATTATCAACTGCTATGTATCCTGCAACTATGAAAGGAATAGTGTTGGTGTTAGGTTTCATTTATTATTGAATTCAATGGTTTCCAAGATGTGTTGAGGAGTTTGCTCCTTGTTTAATGTTAATTGTTCCTGCACAATCCACTCATAAAATAGTGAAATGCTATGTGGAAGGGATGGTTGATAGTGTTCCTTGGGGGAAGGGGGATTGTGAAATACTTGTTATCATTGTATTATGTATTTTCAATATGTTTGGATGCAGGGAAGACAAGGAGAATGAAGGATCACTCACTGATTGCATGATAACCCAGTTTTGAAGGGTCACTGGTTGAGGGGACAGTCAAGGTCTAGATGATTGGACCATTGGAGGACCCTAGTTCTTTGTATTAATTGCTATTCAAATTGGATGCATGGATTTCTTGTGAATTATCAGCTGCTATGTATCCTGCAACTGGATCCGTAAATCTGCATATACTTCTCTAGGGTTGTAAGCCACTTAGGGATCAAAATAGAGAAACTAAATAAAAATCATTCTTTGTCCTATTTCCTTTTAACAAAGTCTCAACTATCAATGATATAATACATTTGATGCCCTAAGCTATCAATACAAATGGCACCTAGCTAGAAGCTCGTGGCATGTCCATTTGATAACCATAGTCAACAATTCAAAAAAATGGATATCCTTGAGCACAAGCACCAATAACATCAAATAATGGAGTTAAAGCATGGGCTAGGGCATGACACTAGTAGAATGTGGTCATTTCAGTGATAGCAATATACAATGGCATTATTAAACACATATGCCAGTAATATCAACAAACGTGAATCCAAAAATTTGAATACAGTGAATCGATATCCTTTAGCACAAGCACCAATAACATCAAATAATAGAGATATAGCACTGGCTAGGGCACGATGTTAGTCCATTTTCCTGTCAGTGCAAAATCCTATGAAAATGGCCTCTTCCCTACAAAAGTTTTCTTGAAGTGTCCTACCCTATATTCTTCATTGTGTCACCTCACTCCAGTCTGAAACACACGTGCTCAATCGCAAAATCCAGAAAGTTATTCAAGTTCTAAGGCTTGCAGGAAAATATTTTTAGAATCTGCCACAGTATCGAAAACTCACAATGTTTTTTAAAATCCATGATGTTTTCGGTCTATGTGAAAACCTTCATTATTTTTGACCTTATGCCTTCCAGCTTTTGTGCGCTTATCTTTTGGTGTCAGAAAACTTGTGTGTTTTCGATCTTTTCCATCGAAAACACTGTGTGTTTTCAACCTCGTAGTTTCCTGTCTGCTGGCATTCCCTAACTGCGCAAGTGCGATGGATGGTGGGCCCGGGTCTTCAAAGGCTTTAAATTGATTGGTTGTTGCATGATCGCATGTCAAAAATTTCTGACATGCGACCATGCAACCGGTTCCTTCCTTGCACGTGGGGCCCGTTGGTGGAAGGGTGTGGTCCTGTTGGCAGTCATGTGGTGGCCTTTGGTTGGCTATCGCATGATTGCATAGCCCAATTTTTGGCTATGTGATCATGCGACCAGTTGACACATGTCCCTAGGGCCCAGCAGCAGGTGGTGAAGTGGCATCTTCCAGATGTGTGGGTGGCAAGGTTCTATTGGATGCAGGGCAGAGATGTGGGCCCGATTGTCAAATCCCTTTCAATCCTACGGTTGTCGCATGACCGCAAGGAATATTCTTTCCCCTTGCGATCATGTGACAACCGTCTGATCTTGCAGCGTTTAAAAGGGTTGACGGGCGGTGGGTCCATTTGTCAGGAGATGTTGATGTGCATGATTTTCATTGGCCGGTAGGTGCTAAGGTGGATACACATGGTAGGTCTGATACTTAAGGGTAGGCAGTGGTTGCAATGTTGGTGGGTTGTCGCATGATCGCATAGCCTGTCTCTTAGCTATGAGATCATGCGACTAACCACCAGGCTTAGCGGAAGCGGTTATGCGGAGTTGTGAGGTGGTAAAGGGTTGCAGGTGCAGCGTGTCGCATGTTCACATAGCCCTTCTCCGGGCTATGCGATCATGTGACAACTATTGAGATATCATCATTGCAAAGTTCTAAGGTGGGTCCTATGTTAGTGACCAGGTGGATACAATGAATAGTGTGGTGACAGGTGGCATCAAGCGGACCCAGGTGGGGTCTGATGTCTTAGCGGTGCCGATAAAGTTCAGGCTTTTTGCTCCTTTGCGAAAAGATTTGGCGGTTCTCCAGATTGTCTGGTGATTCAGCGAAGGGTGGTCACGAGATTGCTAAAGTTTTTAGTGGAGGCAGGATGTTTTTGGCGAACTGACGATAGCCTTTGTCGCTAGTTCGCTGAATGATTAAGTGGGGCCGCTAGGTTTCTAAAGTGATTAAAGGGCCGATAGATCTTGTGGCCATCGTATCACCCTTGGGATAAGGTGTGAGGAAGTTAACTTAGCGGTCTAGTGATAGCCATCGATGTTGTCTAAGGTGAAGTAAAATCTTGGCCCAGGAAAGATGAAATGATTGACGGCCGCGACTTAATGTTAGTCTGATTTCAAATGTGGGCCACCGATTCAAGGGTAAAACCATAAAGTAACCATTTAGGTTTAAATTCAAATCTTTGAGAATGTTTCTTGTGACTAGAAAGGACTGAAATTGATGATAGAAAGGGCCAGAGTTGGTAAAATTGATTTTTTCCACCGCTCCAGTGTGTTCTAGGGTGTGAGATGATTGCAGAAGAGATGTTTTAATGCGGAGAAGTTAATGAAATGTACCAAAAGTAGTTGCAGGGTCACTTCCAGTTTGAGTTTTACAGATTTTTGTTGATCTTTGATGCACTTTCAGAGATTCTTTCATGATTGAAGATCAAGTGTTGATTGCTTGCAGGGTTCAGTGTTTTTCCCTCTGATTTGTAATAAATTGTTTTGAATTTTGATTTGATTGTTTTGGTGGGTGCAACCCAAACCCTAACCCTAGCTGTCCCAATCTTGTTGCATTCTCCTAGAGAATTCCAAGATAGCTGGTGGTATAAGTTGCATGTTTTTGATAGTTTAAGGGTTCTGAATTTTGTTAGTTCCAGGGAAATAGAAAACTTTGTCGCATTGTAGGAAGCTGAATAGAATTTCTGGAAGTCTTTTGTAGGTTATTGAAGTGGTTTGATCTCTGTCCTACTTTGATCATGTACATGACTCATCATACTTAATATAACTGTTTCATGTTTACAAGTCTCTCCTTGGTGTCATTCATGTGAGTTTTGGATTTTCTGATCCATTGCATAGGGTTACCTTTGCATATGTTCTTGTCTTTAGTTCTTGATCTAGGATCAAGTGAAATTTACTTTAGAAGGGACATAGATTCATCTTGGTTGTCTACAGAAGGATCTTATAAGTAGTGGATGGGCTAAAATATTTATATTTATGGCTATGAGTCTTTGACAATAGTTGGTTCATGTTTCATTATTTTGTATGTGAGGTCTACCCAATGGATAATGGCACTAATCAAGGATTAGTACATTCAGTTGAGTCCAGTGTTTGATGGGTTTTGGCTATTTCCTACATCTTTATATATCAATACCATTTTCATGTTGGTGGTAGTAGTAGGAGTTCCTCTCTAGTCTTCAGACTCATTTTGTGCAAATAGGGCTGTGTGTATATGAATTGGCTTCATTGGGGTACAGATTACCTGAAGGGGTTTGAAGGATATTCCACACTAATCTTTCTGCAGGCCTTTTATTCACCAAAAGGATGGCATGAGTGTGCAGATAAGGCAATACCTGCCTGAGTGAATGTGGAGCTCAAAGAAGAAGGAGGATTTCTCTCTATCCTCATCAATTAGATTGTTTTTCTTGTCAAGCTTGAGTGCCTAACCTGTGATTCAAGCCCAACCATTTGATTCAAGTTTGGTCCTGCAAGGAAAAGATCCAACAAGATGGCGACTCTGCTGGGGAGAAACAACAAATCTTGTTAAGGAAATCATAATCTCTGGTGGCCATTGGAAAGAGTCAGATAGACAAATTAGCATTTGCTAAATTTTCTCACCTAGTTGTGAGTGGTGGCTCTAATTTTCTCTATTTGATCAGTGTTCCTTTTGATAAACAGTGAGTTACTTGGAGTTTTATATTCGTTGGGAGTGACTCTACATTGCAAAATCTGATGGAGTTCCATGGTGAGCTCAAGATCTACCCTGCCTTCCAGTCAACAGGGTCTTCTGCTGCAAGACTCCCAGGTACTTCTCAAGTTTCAAATGTACCTTATTAAGTGATCAAGCACTAAGAAAGGATAAGGTGTGAATAGAGGTTGCATACTTCAAGTTTTCAGTTGTATCTTTGCAAAATCCTATGGAAGTATTGCATTAAGTCAAATGTATAATCAGGGGAAAAGTCAGTCTAGGCGGCTGGGTTTTCTCAAGTTGGATAGACCTTTGGACTATGTTCTTCCAGGGTCCCCTCACTCTTTTCCTAGTGAGCTTTTGGATCTAATTCCTACCTTTGATTGTAAGTTTGATTTAGCAATCAAACATGTCCTAGCATTCTATATATTTATTATAGAATATCATATTTTTGATGAGGATGTTAGCATGATGTCTTTTGGGAGATCCCTCAAAGGGGTTGCATCTAATTGGTATCTAAATCTGCCTCCAAAATGCATTTCTTCTTTGACTGAGTTTCAGTGGTTGTTCTTAGAGGAGTTTGCTGATTATGATGAATGGAAAAGGTTGCAAAGAGACCGTCAGCAAAAGGGGAATGAATGTTATATTCCAGAGAAACCCATGTCTGATGCTGAGGGTACTTCTTCTGATGAATCTTTGTCAGAAGAGTATTCAGATTGTGGCAGTGAGCAGGAATCAGGGTCAAGGTGTGCAAGATCCTCCATTCATTCAAAGATGTCTGAATGTGATTTTAGTGGCTATTTAGGTGCGGATGATGAAGGTAATGATGTTGATGTGTCCTTATGTGAATCAGATGAGGCATGGGAGGAAGAGAGTAATGATGGAAGTGAACACTCCTTCAGTGAGGAATATGAAGATAAGGAAGTGATAATTGAATGTAACATCAGTAGGTCTTCATGTGATTCTAGTTGTTCTTCATATGCTGAAGGTCTCCATGGGGATGAAATGGATAGTGAATTTAAAGTGTTTTCTAACACTTTATATGATGGAGACTATGATGATTATCAGCCCAATTTTTGTCATGATGTTCAACATGGTGCATTGCATGGAGTTATCAATCCATTGTTTGAAGAACATGTGGAGGTCTCAAATCTAGTTGAATCAAGGTGTTCATTTTCCACCCATGGGTATGAATCTGACTATTCATTTGAGGTCCAGTCGGTTACACATATGGAAATGCAAAGTCAATATATGAATGAGGCCTTTCTATAAGCAGAATATGAGGCTTTTGTGTTTCCAGTTGATAGCATGCATGAATTAGTAGGTGAAGATCAGTTTCAGTATAGAGGTGTTGATCATTGGCATGCTGAATCTTTTCTTCATAGTGAGCAAGATGGAGAGAGTGCAAAAAAATTTTACATGCACTATGAAGACAGTTACTTTGTTCTTCCTAATTTGCTGATTGAACATGTTGACAAGCCTATGGAGACAAATGAAAAAAAAATGTCTGGTGTGCCTCATGAAGGAAGAAATGAAAATCAGATTTTTGACAGAGGTAGGAATTAACTCATGTTTGTTGCTGCAGGTTTTTGTAAAAAATGTACATTCTATAAATATCTTTCCCTTTCCTATTGTGTGTTTCTTTCCTTGTCTGTTCCTTGTGTTTTTTGAGGTCTCTGTGTTTTTCTAGTGGGTGGTCTGCTTTTCCCAGAGATCTAAATTCTTGCCATGCCTGCAAGAGCCATGCATCCCCAACTAGAGCCACTGTTAGTCCATTTTCCTGTCAGTGCAAAATCCTATGAAAATGTCCTCTTCCCTGTAAAAGTTTTCTTGAAGTGTCCTGCCCTGTGTTATTCATTGTGTCACCTTGCTCTAGTCTGAAACACACATGCTCAATCAAAAAATCTAGAAAGTTATTCAAGTTCTAAGGCCTGCAGGAAAATATTTTTAGAATCTGCCACAGTATCGAAAACCCACAATATTTTTGAAAATCCATGATGTTTTCAGTCTGTGTGAAAACCTTCATTATTTTTGACCTTATGCCTTCCATCTTTTGTGCGCTTATCTTTTGGCATCAGAAACCTTGTGTGTTTTCGATCTTTTCCATCAAAAACCCTATGTGTTTTTGACCTCGCAGTTTCCTATCTACTGGCGTTCCCTAACTGCGCAAGTGCGATGGATGGTGGGCCCAGGTCTTCAAAGGCTTTAAATTGATTGGTTGTCACATGATCGCATGTCAAAAATTTCTTACATGCAATCATGCGACCGGTTCCTTCCTTGCGCATGGGGCCCATTGGTGGAAGGGTGTGGTCCTGTTGGCAGTCATGTGGCGGCCTTTGGTTGGCTGTCACATGATCGCATAGCCTAGTTTTTGGCTATGCGATCATGCAACCGGTTGACACGTGTCCCTGGGGCCTGGTAGCAGGTGGTGAAGTGGCATCTTCCAGATGTGGGGGTGGCAAGGTTCTATTGGATGCAAGGTAGAGATGTGGGCCCGATTGTTAGATCCCTTTCAATCCTATGGTTGCTGCATGACCGCAAGGAATATTCTTTCCCCTTGCGATCATGTGACAATCGTCCGATCTTGTAGCATTTAAAAGGGTTGACGGGTGGTGGGTCCATTTTCTAGGAGATGTTGGCGTGCGTGCTTTTCATTGGCTAGTAGGTGCTAAGGTGGATACATGTGGTGGGTCTGATACTTAAGGGCAGGGAGCGGTTGCAGTGTTGGCGGGTTGTCGCATGATCGCATAGCCCATCTCTTAGCTATGAGATTATGCGACTAACCACCAGGCTTAGTGGCGGCGGTTATGTGGAGTTGTGAGGTGGTAAAGGGTTGCAGGTGCAGCGTGTTGCATGTTCACATAGCCCTTCTCTGGGCTATGCGATCATGCGACAACTATTGAGATATCATCATTGCGGAGTTCTAAGGTGGGTCCTGTGTTAGTGACCAGGTGGATACAATGAATAGTGTGGTGATAGGTGGCATCAAGTGGACCCAGGTGGGGTCTGATGTCTTAGCGGTGCCGATAAAGTTCAAGCTTTTCACTCATTCTTGAAAAGATTTGGCAGTTCTCTAGATTGTTTGGCGATTCAGTGAAGGGTGGTCACGAGATCGCTAAAGTTTTTAGCGGAGGCAGGGTGTTTTTGGTGAACTGACGATAGCCTTTGTCACCAGTTCACCGAATGATTAAGTGGGGCCGCTGGGTTTCTAAAGTGATTAAAGGGCTGATAGATCTTGTGGCCATCGTATCACCATTGGGATAAGGTGCGAGGAAGTTAACTTGGCGGTCAAGTGATAGCCATCGATGATGTCTAAGGTGAAGTAAAATCTTGGCCTGGGAAAGATGAAATGATTGACGGCCACGACTTAATGTTAGTCTGATTTCAAATGTGGGCCACCGATTCAAGGGTAAAACCATAAAGTAACCATTCAGGTTTAAATTCAAATCTTTGAGAACATTTCCTATGACCAGAAAGGACTGAAATTGATGACAGAAAGGGCCAGAGTTGGTAAAACTAATTTTCTCCATCGCTCCAGTGTGTTCCAGGGTGTGAGATGATTGCAAAAGAGATGTTTCAATGCGGAGAAGTTAATGAAATGTACCAAAAGTAGTTGCAGGGTCACTTCCAGTTTGAGTTTTGCATATTTGTGTTGATCTTTGATGCACTTTCAGAGATTCTTTCATGATTGAAGATCAAGTGTTGATTGCTTGCAGGGTTCAGTGTTTTCCCTCCAATTTGTAATAAATTGTTTTGAATTCTGATTTGATTATTTTGGTGGGTGAAACCCTAACCCTAACCCTAGTTGTCCCAAGCTTGTTGCATTCTCCTAGAGAATTCCAAGACAGCTAGTGGTATAAGTGGGATGTTTTTGATAGTTTAAGGGTTCTAAATTTTGTCAGTTCCAGGGAAATAGAAAACTCTGTCACATTGTAGGAAGCTGAATAGAATTTTTGGAAGTCTTTTGTAGGTTATTGAAGTGGTTTGATCTATGTCCTATTTTGATCATGTACATGACTCATCATACTTAATATAACTATTTCATGTTTACAAGTCTCTCCTTGGTGTCATTCATGTGAGTTTTGGATTTTCTGATCCATTGCATAGGGTTACCTTTGCATATGTTCTTGTCTTTAGTTCTTGATCTAGGATCAAGTGAAATTTACTTTAGAAGGGACATAGATTCATCTTGGTTGTCTACAGAAGGATCTTATAAGTAGTGGATGGGCTGGAATGTTTATATTTATGGCTGAGTCTTTGACAATAGTTGGTTCGTGGTTCATTGTTTTGTATGTGAGGTCTGCCCAATGGATAATGGCACTGATCAAGGATTAGTACATTCAGTTGAGTCCAGTGTTTGATGGGTTTTGGCTATTTCCTACATCTTTATATATCAATACCATTTTCATGTTGGTGGTAGTAGTAGGAGTTCCTCTCTAGTCTTCAGACTCATTTTGTGCAAATAGGGCTGTTTGTATATGAATTGGCTTCATTGGGGTACAAGTTACCTGAAGGGGTTTGAAGGCTATTCCACACTAATCTTTCTGTAGGCCTTTTATTCACCAAAAGGATGGCATGAGTGTTGAGATAAGGCAATACCCTCCTGAGTGAATGTGGAGCTCAAAGAGGAAGGAGGATTTCTCTCTATCCTCATCAATTGGATTGTTTTTCTTGTCAAGCTTGAGTGCCTAACCTATGATTCAAGCCCAACCATTTGATTCAAGTTTGATCCTGCAAGGAAAAGATCCAACAGACGACACTAGTAGAATGTGGTCTTTTCAAAGAGAAACTCCCTCAACAATAAAATGAAATGCATTCGAATATGATGCCAAAGGCTTGAAAGATGAAGAAATCACATACCTTCTCTCGCGCTCAGCTTTTGCTCCTTTTCTCCCGCTCTCCAATCAAAATAAAAATGATGAGGCTATTTCACTTTTTTTTAAATGTATACCCTGAATTTGTCGTAGTTCTGATGGTCAATTAAACACCCATCGAAATACCGACATCATCGGGGCTTATTACCAAAAAAAAACACCAAATTCGTAAGAAAAAGTTACCCGTCGGAAACTTCTGTTGAAATTTGGCCCCAAATGTAGTAGTGTAACCATGAATGTGAAGGGAAATTATTGTATCCTATCAAATTATCATGATAACACAAATTGTTGGAGTTTTAGCTGACTCTACAACACCTTCAGGATCAAATGAAAGGTCGAGATAACTTCTACAATAAAATGGCAAAACAATTGCATTAAATGTAATAATGATAAATTATTGATAATGGACATAATGAAAATGTACATAATATCCATGCTTATATAGGCAAGGCAATAAGAGATAATGATAAGGAGTAGATAAGTTATCACCTATACAAGGTGGAATCACATGTCCACCAAAAGTGGATCATCCTCCATTATGCAATGAAGTATATGCCATATGATGAGGATGATAATGTGATATGTTCACTAAAGGTGGACCTAACATATAAAGTGGAATCCATCACATCATCAAGCTAAATCATGAAATGTGGCAAACAAAGTGAAGGAGAATAATTGAGAATGAAAATCTCCAAAGAAGGTGAAGAAGTATCTCCAACTACAACTATGATGAAACTATCATCAAAGAGATGAGAAACCCCCTCAAGTATGGCTTCCAAATCTGCAATTTGAGACTCAACAAAAAATTTTGAAATGTCATCCAATTAGTCATCCCACACTACAAGATCTAAATCTCTATGATCATCCTGCTAAATAGTCAAACTCAAGTCCGAAGAAGTAGGATGTGGAGGATTAGGAAGCTCAACACTTGTCTCAAGAACACAATGATGCAAGTGTGCAAGTTTCTTCTCACATACATAATTCACCCTTGGTACAAGGGTGGGTATATCATGAACATCATCATCAACAAAAATAAAATGTAAAAAATAATACAAGCATGATGCATGATCAACAACTCACATAGTTATGACATCTCTAGTCTCCATTTCCCTAATGTAGACATAATCAAGAGTGGACTCAACAATTTTACCTTGTACCCCATGAGTAATTTGATAAATAGAAAGGAATTAGTGGTCAAGGAGGGTACACAAAGAACATCATTAAATGTTCTCTCTCCCATAGGAATAGAACCCTTTTCAAAAACCTTCATGTATGTGTTGTTACCCATGAATATATTTAGAGAATTACAAGGCTCAATAGAAGAAATTATATGAATAGAATATGTCATATGATGTGAAGCACCTGAAACAAGTAGTCATTTACCTTACTCGGGATGTGTGGAAGTTATAAGTGCTTGACCTTTACTTTTATCCTTGGATGGTGATGTAGATGGAAAAGTTTCCAAATGTGTAGAAGGGGTAGACACTAATGAAGGCAACTTAACTTTTTTATTTTGAAGAGTGTGAGTGAGTTCATTAATCTTCTTAATGAAACTTTTATGTTCATTATGTCCTTTCTTTTTACAATATGCACATTTTTCCCTCTTTCTTCTAGATGATTCCTCTCTTGAAGACAAATTGGATTTAGAAGTATGTTGTGAAGGAGAATCATCACCTTTCTCATGAGGCTTAGGATCCTTATGATGACTCTTTCCTTTTCCTTTGGAAGCCTTTGGAGACGAGTCATGTGCAAGAAGTTCATGATGCTTTGCATGCTTCAAATGACCCATGTGTGACAAATTTTATTGTTCCCTTGTGATTTGAGCTATAAATTTATCAAGAGAAGGCATTTTGTATGCACTACCAAGAGCATCCATAGTAGCATAGAATGTAGAAATAAAGATTGAATATTCAAGACCAGGCTTAGAAAGAATAGAGAAGATCAATTGTTCACCCTCTTTAGTAATGCCACAATTAGAAAGTTTCAATCTAATAGAATAGAATTAAGAGAAAAATTCTTGAATATTATCAAAATCTCTACGATCTAGACCTATGAGCTCATTCTCCAATCTAATTTTTTTCAGTCTATCAGTTAAACAAAAGATTCCTTCCATGGTTGTCTAAGCATCATGAGGATGTGTGCAAGATGCAATATGATATAGAAAATCAGGAGAGATGGGCGATCTAAGAGAGTTGAGTTTTTTATCCCTTTGATCAAACCATTTCCTCATTTCTGCAACACCTGTGGCTGGTTTTGGATCCTTCCCAAAAGTAATTCTATACTATCCAACTTGTAACAACTGAATAGCCATAAATTCTTTCCATTCATGATAATTCAATGGAGTGAGGATTTTGACTTTTGAAAAGTCCATCATACAACCAAAGAATTATAGAAAATAATGGATAACTCCATCAAATCATTGATACAAATCAAAAACTAAAATCCAAGAATTAACCAAGTGCATATATAGCCCCAAAATGGCATATTTTTTAAAGTGATATTTTCACTCCAAATTACTACAAACTAATACCAGATCTAGAAAGTAGATGAAAAATCATGTACTTTCAAAAAAAAAAATTGCACCTGAAAATGTTACTGTATGTGCCCAAAAGAAGCTGTGAAAGTTGTAAAATGTGGGATTAGACAAGTATATAACCATGAAAATTTGTAATTTCTTGCAATGATGTTAGTAGACCGGATGATTAAATTTAAAGGTCATATGGCTATCACAGGAAAACAACCAATGACCCTTGTTTGACATGTAAATGAGCGCTAATTTTAAACCTATAAAAATGAAGACATGGCAAAGTATTGCCTCTGTGTTGACTAGGTGTTGATGTGTGTGTCTATGTGTTAGTACATACTACTAACTATGCTGACACGTGGATGATGATGTGTCAAGATCTGATAGGCTAGCATGGATCTGACGTGGTAATACGAGATTGGGTTCCCTTTTGCTAACTGATAATCACAAACTCCAAATAAAATAAATCATGTATGTAGGTTGTTAAATTGTTGACTGTGGCCAATGATTTGTTGTTGATCTATAGCACAACATGGAAATGTCAAGTATAATTGGAAGTCCACATTAAATTTTGGTCGTGTGTTGACCGTGGATCTTGGCTTTAGGAGGAAGTGTCAGATTTGGACTACATGGATGAGGTGCAAGCTCCCTATTTTCGCCACGTTCTACAAACCCCTTTTTTGTGTCGCCTATGTGACAACTACAAATCTCAAGCCCAGTTGTGCAACAACAATTAGGGAAAACTTATGTAGATCTCTCTAAGTGCATGAACTACAAAGGTTGATGGGTCGCGTTCAACAACAAGCGGATGTGTTCAATAGTAGAATCTTGCAGGGTCCACTCGGACAGTGGTGGGGCTCCTCGTTTGCAGGTAGCTTTCACATATAAAGTGGAATGTGATAACAACTATCACCACCTAAAGTGGAATTCTCCTACACCATGTGTTAATACAGGTGCAAAATCCTAGGTGTCTCATATGCAAACTACTATGTATGCATTATCCTAAGTAAGAGTAAGTGTAATTAGGAATATTTAATTACACCAGCAAAAATAATACTCATGGGTATCCTTCAAATAGTTGAAGACTCTTTTAATTGTGTCCTAGTGAGTTATGTACTATGGTTAAACACATATCTAGAAAGAACTCCCACTACTTTTGCAATATTTGGTCTAGGAATATCACAAGATACATAAAAAATCTAATTTCATTTTGGTAAAACACTTTTCTTAAGGCATCCATCTTTGATGGAGATGTAGGCCAATATGAAGTAGAAATGTTTTTCCAACTATAAATTTTTCAAATTTCAGGATGAGCTCAAATAATTTTTGCCACTATTGTTGATGTGATTCTGACATTTGTTGAAAATAAAAAATACCTTGTACAATATTTGTATTCAAATGTCAAATTTATAAAATCCCTACATCCTTAATATATCTGCAATATATTAATTTAGATTTTGGGGATATTAAACCCCCCAATATGAACTCATGTGATATATTATTGTTCATCCAATGAAGCTCTTGTGGGGACACTTTTCTTGGACAAATGTGAGTCTCAAACAATGACAACACAAGTTTGTGACTCGGGAGGACACCAATATAAAAATATGGCTGCTTGCGTATGTCCAGGATACTTAAATGATTTGAGGACACTTTTTTATTGTGTGGTATTCCTCAAAATTCACTAGTGGCTAATCTAGGCACATTTTCCCATTATGGGCACCCTAGTCCCATTGTTTAGTCTAGAGGGGTTTTCATGAGCTCAAAGCAACTGTTTGACTTTGTTCTATTTTTAATTCAAGTTGGAAGAGTATATGAACCCTCATAGGGGTCTTGAGGAGTTTTATATTTAGTTTGACTAATTTGATGACAATTGAGCATAAGTGAATGCTTGCTAAAACCCATCTATGATGACTATGACCTATGAAAAGGTCCATTTTTTATTTAAGTTCCAAAAATTTAGGAAGGGTCTTAGGTGATTCCAAGTACTCTATGTATCATATTTATGGTGTTATAATACCTTTTCCCTTTCACAATTGAGTTGTTTTTCTTTAACTGTTATGCTTGTACTGTAGTGTCATGCAGTGACCATTATACCTAATCTTGAGGTTAGAGTTCTAGATCTTTGTATATTACACATCTTTATTGTAAATGTTTGAAAAAAAATTCCATGTATTCTTATGTATGTTTGAATCATATCCTTGAGGTTTCTGTGGTAGTTCATTATAGTTTTGGCATTATCATAGGTAGCACTATTGGTGAGTCCCCTTACTCCAACTATTTTATATCAAATATCGATTACAATTATAAAAGTGTATAGGATTGCATCTTAAATTTGAATGTGTTAGGAATTAGGTCATGTACACCTTGCATAATTCTCATTATGTTTGGTTTTTTAATACATGTTTGGTACACCTAGGGTGTTCTAAATGTATGTGCATCACTATGAGTTTTCATTTATTGTGTCACCTTATGCATTGTACGCAACATTGTGAAAATGTATAATTCAATATTTGGAGATATATTAATAAAATGAAAATCAATTTCTGATGTCCCTATGTTGAAATAGGGTATTAATAGCAAATAATAATTAAACAATAGAATTTAATAAATAAAAATAATATACTATACTCCTTGATATAATAATATATTATTAAAATATTGATCTAATAATATATTATTAGAATATTAACATAATATAAATGTAATAATATATTATAGAATTTAATGATATAATATATTATTAATATTATAATAATTAACAAGAGATATAATAATATAAATATATTAAATATAATAATATAAATATAAATATAATATAAATTAATAATAAATAAATATAATAGTATTAAATATTAATACTAACATGTCATAATCGATATACAAAATTAATCATAGCTGTTGACAGCAAAGCGTATGAAATTACCATGGAAATCTATGTGGAGACAGGCAAAATCAGAGAGAAATTGTTGTCTATGGTTATCGCTTCCTTGCATTCACCTTACTTGCGCATTGTGAGTATTGAGAGATCATTAGTTGTCGATGACACTCTGATATCCCTTGGATGAACTAAACAGTAGATAGTTTGTGCTATAGAACTTTTTGCAGCGTGTGAAGAGAGAAGCTACAGCTGCATAGATCAACCAAAAAGAAAAAGAAGATAGAACATTGCATATGATACAAAGAAATAACAGAGCAACTAGGAAAGAAAACAGAGCATTGAAAAACTCATCATATTCACCCTATAAAATAATAATAATATTACAATGTTTTTATAATCTAAGAAGTAACTGAATGAAAGCACCAATTATAGTGAAGACTAAATTAACAACCTTAAGTTAAGCAAAAATAACCTAATCCTAGCAGAGCAGTTGACGGTGAAATGAAAATTGGACTTGAAATAGCCTCCCATAAATTATGGATCTGATCGAGTCATCCATAGATCATTGTTTTGAAATGAACTATAACTCAACATCACTTGCAATCACCATATAGAACTGATCTAGAGTGGCAGTTGGAATTAACTAACACCAACACCCCCTCCCCCCTTAATTCCAACTAACGAGAATAAAAACTAAACAAGGAAAGAGGAAAGAGGGAAAACCTAGTGGGAACAAAACCCCCCTCAAAAAAAACAAGAGATATAATTGAAAAATCCTTTGTGACAAGAAAACTATGGACATATGTCGAAAGATAAGCACCATAGTGTCGAATGAAGAGATTTCTCAAAAACCAAAAAGAAGATCAGGATCAATCTGCATATGTGACCCCAACGACACTACTCAAATTATGAGCAGATGGTGAACAAAGGCAAAACATCTGTCAATCGAAGATACATAAGACAACAATTGGCATAGGCACCCCAAACAATGAATAGATGGAAAACAAAGACAAAACATATATCAGTCAAGGATGTAGATGACACATAAATTTATACAAGTGACCCTAACAACACTACTCAACCATGCAAGAACAAAATGCTAGTTGAAAATACAGGTGTCACTTGTCTATAAAAATGATCAAATATGGAACCAAGGAAGCATTAGCATGAAGAGGCATGACAGGTCCACTAAAATGAGTGTCACTAAAGAGGAAATGAAGGCAAGGCCCATGCAGTAAGAGAATTACCTTGGCTTGTCTATGATGAAGAAGACTCGGGGGCTGAAATTTGATGTTGTTGCATAGCCTTCTCTAAAGCCTCTAGTCTCATCCAACATATGTTGACTGCATGTCCCACCTTACCACAAAAATGGCAAGGCTCACCCAGCTTCTTATTTGTCTTGGAGTGTGGATTGGATTCTAAATTCTTCTCACTCATATGCACAGCAAGAGCGTGAGCTTTGGAACTTTTTAAAGTACCCATCTTTATGAGCTTATCTTTCTCATGTATCAAAGACTCAATGAAAGCATCAAGAGTAGGCATCTTTCAAATTCTTCTCGTAGTAAGCCTGATTGTGTGAAAAGAAGAGACAAACACAACATATTGTGGGCCCAATTTTGACAAAATAGAAAGGATTAATCTACTTTCATGTGTGGATTTGTCAATTCCACATTCTTTAAATTGAAGAAATGAAGCCTGGAAATTTGTGAATAAGTCTTGAATATTCTCAAAAATAATTGGATCTAATGAGTTGAGCTCATTTTCAAGGATGTGACCCTGCATCTCATCTTGCTTCCCAAAAAGATCCTTCAACATAGTCCAAACCTAGTTTGGATTTGTGCATGCTTCGACATGAAACAATAATTCTAGAGGGATGGATAAGCATAGTAGACCAAAGGCTTCATCCATGTGGTTGAAGTATTTAGACTTCTCAACTGTTGAATTGGGTTCAACCTTTGTGGTCGTGACTATTCGATAAAAGCCTTTACTTCTAAGCTAAAGAAAAATATTTGGCTTCCATTTGAAATATTTGTATAGTGTGAGAAGAGAAAAGGATGAAAACTCCATTCTTTGCAACTGATCTAAACTTTAGAACCTGCAAAAAAAACTTACATTTCCCCTTCCTAGCACCTAAGCTCTGATACCATGTAGAATTTTTTGCAGCATGTGAAGAGAGAAGCTACAACTGCATAGATCAACCAGAAGGAAAAAGAAGACAGAACATTGCTGATCATAATAAAAAGAAATAACAAAACAACTAGGAAAGAAAACATAGCATTGAAAAACTCAACCATATAAAATAATAATATTACAATGTTTTTATAATCTAAGAAGTAACTGAATGAAGGCACCAATTACAGTGAATATTGAATTGACATCCGTAAGGTAAGAAGAACTAAATTGATCCTAACATAGTAGTTGAGGATGAAAGGCAAACTGAGGTTGAAATAACCTCCCATAAATTATGGATCGGTCTGGGTCTTCCATAGATCACCATTTTGAACTAAATTGTAACTCAACATCACTTGCAATCACCATATAGAATTGATTTGGAGTAGCAATTGCAATTAAATAACACCAACATGTGCCTCCTTCTAGCATCTTCATCTAGTTAGCCCTCATAGTAGCGAGCTCAATTCTACGTTATTCACATTGTTGTCTTTAGCGATAATATCATTGCTCTCTTGTTGTGAACTATCCAAACCCTAGTGACAGTGTTCTCAAAGGTATTTATCACTTTTGACTTATATGTTTGAAGTGTTCAAGTTTGTAATGGGTACTCCTATTGATGTTGATGCTTTAATGAAGAAATGATCAAAATTTAAGCCATATCCCTTTGTGGAAATAGAGAAAGACGAGGACAACGCAATTTTTAAGGTTTTGGTGGTTGTGATATACAGCAAAGACATTAGGGTATATATCGATGTGTTGTTGATAGAAATAGCCACATTAAGTAAAAATGATCTACGAACAAAAATGGTGGAGATTGATTTGAAGGCATTCAAACCAAAATACAAGAATATTCTAGAGAAGGGTTTGGACATTTGGAAAGAATTTTCAAATCTCAATTATAAAAAAGATTGGATTAGAATCATATTGAGAAAAGTTCATGATGAAATGATGTATTTGGATAGGCCATATAAAATTTTTAAAAAGGATGTCATTAGGGAATTGACTCTAGTATTCTTCTAGAACCAATTCAATTTTGAATTCAATGAATAATGATATAACATTAACAAGCTAACCAATGTGTAATCTAAGAAATGGAGTAGATAGTAGAAGATATCAAGATCTAGGTGTTTGGTATGTAATGAAGGGCATTAATTACAATGTCTATTACCAAAACTGTGAAGGCTTGGCAACTAGTACCAACATTCACACAATGTGTTAGATGGTAGTGGAATTGGAAAGATTTGATTTGTGTGAGTTGATGAAGCTACAACTGTTGGATAATCTGGAGAGCACCAAGAATTCAAAGTATGAGTTTAGATTCGGATCTCTTATCATTTGTTTGACATTTCTATTTTTGAATCATCTATTGTAATAAAGAATAAGGTGTGGAACAAGTTTTCTCCTATTGTAATGCAAATTAAGGAGCATATAAGAAGTTTTAAGAAGGATGGGGCAATATATAAATCCCTATATTGGGGTTTCTTTAATTATTTACAAGTGGAGATGCAAGAAAGGGAAAGATTCCATTGGGATTTGGTATGGAAGTATAAAGATGAAGTTACTTTCTTGGTGGATAAGGACCACTACTATATTGAGGTTGTAGAACTAAAAACTTGTTGGTTACTAGAACTCCCACATGAGGTTACTACTCAAGACGTGGAGAAAAACATTGAGATGTTGCTACAAATGCCTAAGTATTCAAATGAAAAAGGTTTGGTGCAATAGAGGAATAGTTGAACAAAATGATTAGGATAAGGGTGGAAAAGGTTCATCAAAAAATAATGGATAATCCATTCAAGAAGGTGAACCTGTCCCAAGTATCAAAAGCCTTTGATTTGGCACTCTAAAAGAAGGAAGTTTTGGACATGCTAAAAGAAGATCTACAAGATCTTCTTTTGTCACTCTACTTATAGTGAAGATAATTTCTAAGACTCTAGTTAAACAAAAGTCATTTGATAAGAAGGATCGCCTAAACACAAGGAAAAAAGAGATAATTTCATTCTAGAATAGATAACAATTGAAGATTGGGTTAGTAGGTGTGATGAAGAAGGAAAAGAAAAAATAAATGTGAATAAGAGTGTGAAGCGAACAAAGGAGGAGGAAGAATAGGATGTAGAGCCTCTTATAAGAAAGAAGAAGACCAAAGTCTCTCTGATAGAGACTAAACTACAAAAAAATTGAGAAGAAGAAGAATAAGAAAACAAATGATACTCCTTCAGTTATCCCTAAACATCATCCCCTTGATCTAGAAAGTTTGGTGAATGTCATTACCACTCATGATTCTTTAGAGATGATTGTCAATTTGCATGAAGATGCCCCTTTGGTAGAAAAGGAAACCATTGAGAAAATATTTATCTTGTATATGATGACACCTAACATGTACATTTAGATGATATCTTGGAAAAGCTTCTAAGAGAACTTAGAGAGACTTTGAGTAAAAAATAAAGAATTCATGTTGACTAAGGCACAAATTTGGAAGCAAGCACAAGACAAGATATGTGTCTCTATCATATGAAGATAAATTGAAGATTTTCCAAACTCTTGGACAAGATTCATAACAAAGGAAGGGTCAATACCCTCACAGGAAAAGATTTGGAAGACATTCAAAGACTAATCAAGCATATTCAAGATAAGATAAGAGAAATATTTGAAGATTTGAAGAAAGTTGAGTATGCTCATTTGGACAAGCCTAATGTGTAGGTGGTCATTTAGACATTTTTTTTCCAGATATTGCAATGAGTGTGGAGGCAAAGAAGAGTGTTATGGAGAACACTCAAGTAATTTCTAGTAATATGCCCAATGTGGATAAAGTTCTAGAGAAGGAGATTGATGAGAAGAAAGTGTTGAGGAGCATTCAAATGACAAGAAGGCTAAGGAGAAGAGCGTAGAGAAGAGCTCCAACAAGGGAGCCGAAGAAAAAAGTGAGAGATTTCTAGTGAAACCTCTAGACCCTCCAAAAATTCATTTTCAAACCTACTAAGTCTGTAGATGCAATTTGAGCCAATGGTGACTATTGAAGTTTTACAATTGTTGATGCTACAAGGTCAACTAGACCTTTCTTGACTTAACCCATTGCATAAGATACAACTTGGTGATAATCTTCACCACTCTACCTAGAAGGAATTTATCAAATCTCACGTGCAAAGCACTAATTTAATTGATGATGCTATCAAGCTCTTGAAGAAAGGCCTTCCAAAAATTAATGTTGATTCTTCTTTGTCTAGTGTGCAACAGCTATAAATGTTACTTGATAGATTCAAGGACCATGCTTCCAAATTCAAAGCTAATATTCAAAAGGATGTAGCAAGGAAAGTGGAAGATAAGAGGCTACATGACATGGTGAGCATATGTGAAATCACACATAACATGTTGTAGGAAAATCTTAACGAGTTTAAGAAGAGTGTAGATGAGGTAACTATTGTGCATTAGTTTTTCCATAGATGGCTAGTGCCTACGAAGATCATAAGAGATCAGATAGACCTAATTAAGTCTCAAAATGTGAAAAGGTCAAGCGTTATTGATTTAAAGAAGAAGAAAAAATATGGTATCAAAAGGGTACAAATTAACAAGGTTTATCTGCACTTGTCCATGTTGGTAAATCAAAAGGAGAAGATGAAGAAATAGTTCAATCAGTTGAGGGATATCATTGATTTGAAGCTCATCGGATTGGTGAAATTTTTTTATGACACTAAAAATCTAGATTAGGAGCATATTAATCTCTATATGAGATGAGTGGAAGACCACTTGGGAAAAACTCAAGGTTCTCTATTAGGGCATCCTACCCACATCAAAATGAGTGTCACATTTTCCCAATAAGATAAATATTTCTTCTTGTAATTATAGATTACAGTTTTGATATGAATCTGTTCGGAACAGGCATAAAAAAGGCAAACATTATAATTAATTCTAGCATTTATATTAGTCCAAAACATAAACATAAAAAACCAAGCCACCTCAGATTGAGCCAAAACAAATGCATCTAAGCATTGTTTGATTTTCTCTGATAAGAGGGATGTGGGTGTGTTCTCTAAGCACTTGAAGCTTTCCCCTAAGGCTTCAAAGATCCTAATGATGCTAAGAATGATTAAGCTAGATTCATTTTAATCCAAATAAAAGTATGATATTGCTGAAAATGATGTGCAAATTCTATGAAAGAGGTTAGTTTAATCCATTATGCTATGCTAATGTGAGTTAGAAAAGCATAAAAATGAAGTAAGCTAACAAAGTATGCTAAATGCTTAAGTTCTGGAATGAAACTAACATTATAACACTACTCAATGTAAAAGATGTGAATTGGTGTATTGTTCTTGGAAGAGGAGGGTATTTATAGGATTTGAGGAAAGGCTTGGGTTAGGAAGGAGAGTTAGGGTGAGAGATAAGGTTTGGGGTAGAGTTTGGGGTAGAGTTTGGGGTATGGTAAGGTTTAATCTTTGTCAAAGTTGCTCACACATGTGTGAGCAACACTAAGGAAGTGTGCAAGGGGAACAAGAGTGGAAGAGGAGACATGAGATTCAATAATGACTTGTAAGAGTCATTAATGAGGATTTAAGAAGCATTTATGAGCATGTAAGGCTCATTTATGAGGGTTTTTGACCCAAAGTCAAAGTTTGAAGGGTTTAGGCTAAAAAGGCTAGGAATCACTTTTTAATTAGGTTTAGGGTGAGATTAGGAAATTCTAGAAGAGGTTAGGGATTTTTAGAATATTTATAAAGTTTTAGGATTTAAATAAATATTTTATTTATTTAAAGGATTTTTGGTCAATATATTAATTAATAATTAATAAATAGGGGAAAATCACTCAAACTCGATTTAAATGATTTGGGGAGGGATTCTTTAATTGAAGATGTTTGATTAAAATAGGAGGATTTAATGGTGTATGCATCCTAAAATGGTCGCCTAGACTTTGGGCCCCCGTTCAACAATTTATCAAATCCTTGAATCAATATTTTCAAAAATCAGCATTTTTCAATTATATCAATTTCCTTGATCAAGTCTTATTTTATCATTTTCGATTATTTTCCTTGGGCTAACCATTTTATCCTAAGTCTTTATTTAATTAAAAGGAATATTTCCTCCCCTTTTAATAAATAAAAAGCCCCCACTTTTCATCTTATCCTAAGTTGCACAAATAAAGCATTATTCTTATTTTATAAAAAGAAGAAAAGCACTTTTTATCTCATATGGACACAAAAGTCAACTCTTATTTTCTCATTGGAGGATATTTGTGCACATGGATTGCTCTTCTTTGATGCTCCACCCTTGATTAAATCTTTTGCCTCTTAATCTCCATCGTCCGTTGATCCTCATTTCTTATAAAAGAAGAGCTCCCTTCCTCATTTTCATATGCATTTTTGAATACTAATGTTATGCTGCAGGTTTTCTAGGTCACTTTGGAGCTTTTGAAGATTTGGAGCATTCTTGGCTTACATTCTACATATCATTCTAGTCTCATTTCTTGCATTCTAGTTTCATTATTATGGCATTCATAGTATAGATTTCCTTTATTCTTTAGATTACTTCATCTAGTCTAATTAGGAAGGATTTGTAACACTTGCATCTTTCCTTTCATAGTTTAGTTTGTACTTTCATTTCCATAGCTTAGCTTGCACCTCTCATTTCTAGCTTGCATATTCATCTTAATCTAGTTTGCATTTGCATTTCATAGTGATTCTTGGGGATATTGGCATTCTTACCCTTGTCTTCATTTGAATCTCTCATTGTGTGGTTGACTAGCAAGGTCATTAGCTTAATAGCTCTAGCTGAGAGCAAATTTTAAATAATCTTGCAACTCCATACATAGAGAGCTCTAGGTCAATTTCTAAAGTTTCCTATTCATGGATTCCCTTGGATATAATGACTTAGAGAAGTGCACCATTTGAGTGTGTACAAATGGCATAAAAATAAATTAATTAATTAAATAATTGATTAATTAATAAATGATGATGTCATCAGGAGTTTTCAGAAAATAAAAATATTTTTATTTTCTAAAAGATTTTTAGGTGCCTACATTTTGCCCCTCTTTGATGTGATGCCGCAAATAGCGTGGCATCAAAGATAAGAAAATAAGATGCCCCAGGCTAGGATTTAGAGGAATAAGGGGTTGTGCCCCCTCGAGAAAATAACACAAAGAGGAAACGTTGTGGAATTTTCTTGAAAGGAAACAAAAAGGAAGGGGAAGGAAGGAAGAAGGGAGGATAAATAGCCATACTTCCAAGAGAAAAGATGGAGGAATGCAAGATGAGATGGAATGCAGAATGCAAGATGTAGCTATATGCAAAGATGCAAGATGCAAGAGTAATCTATATGATGCAAAATGGGGGATTTTGGGAAGTGCCAAGTGTAAATGTGGAGAGCACAACCTAGTTTGATATAGCAACATTAGAGACTTGCCAAGGATACTGGGATCACAAGGCCTTGTCACCAATGTTGCATAGGACTAGCGCGAAAAAGACACACAAGGTTGCGCTAGCATCATGCATGAACCCAAGAGGAAACATGTTAGAAATGATGCTGGAGAAACCACAAACAAGTGCCATTTCCCAAGTGCACCATGTAACCCAAAAAATCACATGTGAACCATGCAAGGGTCACGTTTGACTGACTCATAGGTAGAAGTAACAAATCAAAAGACCTTGCCCCAGATTGTCCTCATTCGCAGCACACCATGATATAAAGGATCATGGTGACTTTGAGGAGAGGAACAACAATAAGCCATAAAAGATTAACAAGATCTAAAGGACAAAATCCAAGACCCAAAATGATAACTCCAAAAGACATCTTTTGCCAAGGAGATAGATTGATTTGATTAATGGTGGGAAGATTGGTCTGAATGTGTGGAAGGATACATCGACACGGACTTGGTGTGATTGGTGGAAGATGAGGGTGGACAAAACAGAAGGATACATTTGTGCAAACTCGTGATTAGGCTTAGGTTGGACAATACAGAAGCATACGGCTGTGCGGACCTACTGATTGATGAGGAGAATGAGTGTTGTACGCTGGCAAGTGATGAATTAAAGAATAATTATTGTGATCAAGGATAGTCGATAAAATATGTTGCGGAAGTACAAGGTTGGATGGGAAAATTTATCTGATCAAATTTGGTTGTAGGACAGATGAGGATATGTACAACAAGACAAGACAATATGTACAATGGATAGGAAGATATTGACACCAGATATGTACAAAAGCTCAAGATTGGGGATAGGAAGATCTCTTTATACAAGATATGTACAAGAAGGATTGCGCTATAGAAGATATATACAGGATATGTATAGGAAGCTCAGGATGGGGGATAGGATTTGAATTGCTATAGGATAGAACACCTTGGGATTGATGGGCTGGTGGTGGGGATGGGATAAAGAGGACTAGGATTTGGGATGGAGGGGGATGGGAGTTTGATAGATAATGACTCATTCCACTATGTATGGCACTTGTTTCCAGGTTTTCACCAACATACTTATCCAAGGTGCTTGAATTGTCAAGTTTTCACCATTAGACGATTATTTTTCTTTGCTTTTTGCTTTTTGATTTTTTTGTATTTTCTTCTTTTTTCAATTCAATTTTTTTTTTGTTTTTTTTGGAATGTTGTAGGATCTAGTTCAGGCGTAGAACCTCTTCAGATGTATGATGTTGATTGGATCATTTGGGGGCTCACCTTCTGGTGTTGATAACTGATAAGCTTCGATGCCAAAGCATGTTGTGACAATATAGGGGCCCAACCAAGTAGGCTCAAACTTGCCTTTCTTCTCTCGATGTGCTTGCACTTTCTGATTTTCCTTTAGGACCATGTCACCTACTTGGAATTGTCTTGGATGGAATTTATTGTTATAACTCCTTTTGAGTCGATTCTGGTATGAAAACAAGTGATCATGTGCTTGTTGTCTCTTTTCATCTAACAGGTCTAGTTGTGTGAGGCGTGCCATGCGATAGTCTTCATCTGTAGTATAGTTTTTCATAGAGACACGTAATGATGGGAGCTTGACCTCGATAGGTAGAAAGGCTTAGGCACCATATACAAGAGAATATGGGGTGGTGCTTGTGGGAGTGCGATAAGAAGTATGATAAGCCCAGAGAGTGGGATTTATTTGGAGGTGCCAGTCACGACCAGAATCATTGACAACCTTCTTGAGGATTTTGAGGATAGTTTTATTGGTTGCCTCAGCTTGGCCATTTCCTTGAGGGAGGTATGGACTAGAAAAATGATGGTGGATGTGGAGTTTGGCACATAGATCATCCACATGCTGGTTTTCAAAAGGTGTGCCATGGTCTGTGAAGATGGTAGATGGTATGCCAAATTGGCAAACGATGTGGTATAAGATGAACTTGGATATTTGCATGTCAGTAGTGAGGATGAGTGGAATTGTTTCAACCCACTTTGTGAAGTACTCCATGGCTATTATGATATACTTATGTCCATCTGAGGAAAAGGGAGTGTTTAACCTAATGAGGTCGAAGCCCCAACATGAAAATGGCCAAGGTGGCACAATGGGATGTAAGTCTTGTGCTAGCAAATGAATCATATTTGCATGTTGCTGACATGGTAGACATTTCTTGACAAATAAACAAGCATCATGTTCCATTGTAGGCCAATAGTCCCTGACTCAAAGCAACTGCTTTGCTAGAACCATGCCACTCGTGTCAGCATGGAAAATTCTAGTGTGGACCTCTTGTAAAGCCAGTACGGCTTGTTTGAATCTAAACACCTAGAGAGGATGTTATGATATCCTCAACGATAAAGGGTGTTGGCTACAAGAGTGTAGCGGGAAGCTCTTCGAATTAAGTTTTGGCATTGGTTATTGGTGAGATGGGGAGATATGATACCACTTTTAAGATATGCATAGATGTCATGGTACCATGGGGACTGAGGACCAACCAAGACACACACCATTTCTACATCGGCGTTCTCATAAGCAGGTGTGTGTAGCTGCTCAACTAAGAATTTTTATTGCGTTGAGTTGTGAGGGATCTCTAATAAGGATCCAATGGTTGCCATTACATCAGCCTCTTTGTTCTGAAGCCTTGGTATCTACATGAACTGTAGATTTAGAAAATGCTCTTTCAGTCTGTCCACCAGTTCTTTTTAGGGTAGCATCTTGTCGTCCTTCATTTGAAATTCATCTAGGACTTGGTTGATAATCAACTACGAGTCTCCAAACACTTGCAATTCTATTATGTTCCACTGAATGGCTATTTTGATGCCTATGATGAGTGCCTCATAATTTGCAATGTTATTAGTACATGGGAATCCCAATTTGAGTGATTTGGGGATATAATCACCTTGAGGTGTGACAAATAGGATTATGGCCCCTGATCCATGAGATGTATAGGAGCCATCAAAGTATAGATTCCATACTGGTAGTTCTTTGATCATACATAGGTGCTCATTAGGGAATTCCATGATTAGGGGATATTCATCCACCAGAGGTGCTTTTGCTAGCTGATCGGCAATTACTTGCCCTTTGATTGCTTTCTGATCTATGTAGTGGATGTCAAACTCGCTGAGTAGCATGACCCATTTTTCCATACGGCCTGTGAGAATTGTCCTTGATAACATATACTTGAATGGGTCCACCTTTGAGATGAGCTTGATTGTATGGCTAAGCATGTAATGTCTAATCTTTTGGGTGGTGAAGACTACTACAAGGCATACTTTCTTCATTGGTGAATAATTGAGCTCATAGCCAACTAGAGTTTGACTGATATAATAGATGGCTCTTTCTTTGTTGTCATCATCATGTTGTGCTAAGAGTTCCCCCAGTGCTGTAGTGGTTGCCGAGATGTATAGTATGAGAGGGAATCCTGAAACTGGTGGTACAAGGATGGGAGAGTTGGCTAGATACTCTTTTAACTTCTCAAAGCTTCTCTAACAAATATGATCCCATTTGAAGCTTGTTTCCTTGCGGAGCATATGCGTAAAGGGTTGGCACTTGTCTACCAATTGTGATATGAAGCATCTCACTAATTGGAGCTTTCCTTGTAGGATTCGGAGCTACTTGACTGTTCTAGGAGGAGGCATTTCCATAATGGCTTTGACCTTTTTGGGGTCAATCTCTATGTCGCGTCGTGATACGATGAAACCTAGAATCTTTCTAGATGTTACACCAAAGACACATTTATTTGGATTCGGCTTCAAGCCATGATGATGTAGATGATCGAGTACACTTTCAAGGATGTCTAGGTGTTCACCTCATGTCTTAGATTTTGAAATAATATCATCCACATAGTCTTCCAGGATTTTGTGCATCATATCATGGAAGATGGTTTTCATTGCTCTCTAATATGTGGCTCTTGTATTCTTGAGCCCAAATGGCATCATGTTGTAGCAGAAGGTTCCCCATGGTGTGGTGCATGTTGTTTTGTGTTGGTCTGCTTCTGCTATTTGTATATGATTGTACCTAGAGAATCCATCCATGAGTGACAACATCTCATGGCCCACTGTAAGGTCTACGATCATGTCTATGTTGGGTAGCGAGAAATCATCCTTGGGACATGCTTTATTCAAATCCCTGAAGTCTGTACAGATTCTTATCTCTCCTAAAGGTTTGGTAACATGCACCATATTGGAAATTCTATTTTTACTAGGAGGGCTACTTTGGGATGCATTTTGCGTAGCTTATGCTTTACTGACTTGACGTTGGGGTCCACTGCAAGATTGTGTACTACTAGATGTGGATCAAGCCCTAGCATGTGTGTGTATGACCACGCAAAGTTGGTAGTGGCTTCTTGGAGTAGTGCAATGAAAGCCATTTCTTCATTCTCTATCAAAGATGCTGCAATGTAAGTGATTCTCGGGCATTCTTTTGTACCCAAGTTGACTAGCTTGGTTTCTTCAATGATGATAGGTGACTGTTTTGGTCTATAATCTTGGATAGGAGGAAGAGGCAAGTCTCCATCTTCTAGCACCTCAGAAAGGTTTTCACTAGAAGATACACCCTTTATTTTCTCTTTTTTAGAGTCAGAATGCGCCCCAGAGGGGTTTTCACATAAGGACTCATTCTTTTATTTTTCTATTTCAATTTTGTGACTAGAGCTTGCCTCCTCCCTGAAATATCCTTTAGGGTCGAGCTTGCAAACATGAGTTGCTTTTGGATCTTGATCTGCTTGTTGGCTTGATGCTCCCATGAACCTTAGGAGCGCTTGTGTGCTTTGGAACTCTTCGATGTGTGTGATGCTTGGTTGGTCCCAGTCTATGAGTTCGGGGTGGATGAGGGGAAGTTCTTGACATTAATGGATAGTTGATTGAGGAAAGATGTATCTGGGAGGGTATCATCGTCGAAGATGTCATCATATGATTTATTTTCTTCCTCATCATGGATGTCTTCGATCTCTACGGGGTCGTCCTGGCTATTAGAGAAGGGAACGTTGGTCAAGTTGGTACCCCTAGTTGCAGTATTGGGCTCTTATGTATGTAAGTGAGGGGTATTAAAGCCAAGACCTTGATGCTTTGGATTCTTGGATGTTGTGATGGGGTCTTTTCTTCCATCTTCTTGTGGTCCTAGACCACCGCCTTGATATTTCCATTATTCATTGGCGTACTTGTGGGATGCTAGATATTTCTCTTTGAAGTAGCCAAAAAGTTGAGTGTCAGGTGGTGGGGAATCTTTGTACAACCACCTATTGATGTCAAGGTTCGTCTCTTGACTGTCTATGTTTCCATAGGAAACAAAAGTTATAGGTCCCATTTGCTTGATTTCATGATTTTCTTCAATAGACTTGCTTTGGTGACTCGGGTGCCCTTGAGTATGTGGATCAAGAGGTAGGGCCCCTACTGCAAATGTATCATTCAGGGTGTATTCACCACAGCCCTGGTTGTTGATTTTGACAGAGGAAAGGGTGGATGCTAGGATTGTCTCTGGATCGTTATGGGATCGAGAAGAGCTGGTGACAGAAGTGCCAATGTCAATTCCAATACAATGGGTGGAATGAGGGAATGATGCTTCCATTGCATGGTAGTATGCGAAAGGGTTGGGGGTCTGCATGGATGGTGACCTTAGTGCCTTGATTTATAAATTTGATGCACTGATGGTAAGTAGATGGTACATCCTTGATGGAATGGATCCATGGTCAAACGAGGAGGATGTTGAATGGTAGATCAAGATCAACAACATGGCAAATGGTGTCTTGAGTTGCAGGGCCTAGCTTGATAGGCAAAAAAATGGTACCTTCAAAGGTACACTCTAAGTTATCGTATGCCTTGATGGTGATTACTTCATGTGATATGTCAGCCTCTGTGAACCCTATCTACTGAATGAATTTCAAAGTGCAAAGGTTTAGGGTTGAGCCATTATCTATCATGACCCTTTTAATAGAAACATCTCTGACCATAACGATGATGCGGAGAGGGAAATTGTGGTCAGGTGCAATGGTTGGTATGTCCAGATGGCTTGAAGGATAAAGCACGGGATGCAGATAGATGTCCCACAAGGTTCTCGAACTGGATGACATTTATATCTGTGGAGACATGTCCTTCTTGGAGGACTCGGTTAAGGATTTCTTGATGGAGGGGTGAAGTGTGGAGAAGGTCAAGGATGGAGATTTGGGAAGGTGTATTCCCAAGATGTTTTATAAGGTTATATTGCGCATTGTGTGATGGCCTTGGATTGGCACCCGTGATAGATATATGACCTCTACATGTAGTAATAGCACACAGACTATCTACTCCTTTGACATGGATGACATTGACTGTGGGCTCGACTTGGGTTATGCAACCAATGAATTTGTCATAGTTTATATGGGCAGTCATATAGTATTTGTGATCAGCATGGTCTCCTTGCTTTCCTTTGCCTTGGTTTTGGGGTGGAGGATTTCCATTGGCCTGGTTCTTCCTAGGATTGTGTTGAGGTAATACGTTTTGATAGATCTGTAGATTGGCGTTAGGTGAGGCTTGGGCTGGTGTGTCCACTTGGATCTCTTTTCCATCAATGAGATCTTGGATGTAATGCTTTAGTTTCATACACCTTAGGGTAGTGTGTCCTTTGACACGATGATAATCATAGTACTCATGATCTTTGTACCAATTAGGTTTGGGAGTGGCATCATCAAATTGTTGAGTTGGTGGGTATGTGATTAGATTGGCCTTAGCCATTCGATAAAATATTACATCCAGAGGTTCACCAAGGGATGTGAAGATTCTCTTTTGGTGAGTCTGGGCTTGAGGCTTGTTCTGATTGGGAGTTGTTGATATGGAATTAGTTTGATAGGTTGGATTCGGTTGCTGGTTTTGATGATGTTGCATGGGTTGTTGATTGATGGGAGATTGTTTATGATAGTTCTGCATAGACTACTGATTGTTCTGAGGTTGAAGTTTTTGATATGCAGGAGTTGGTGTAGGACCGGCCACAATAATTTGGACATGCTTAGTGTTTGTGGCTCCATCAATAACAGTATTTTTGTTGCGATTCTAGTAACAGGGTTTGTCATTATTGGACTTACTTTGGGAATCATCCTTGTAATGTCGTACTGTGCCTTCGTCTAGGAGCCCTCTTTCAATATCTATCCCCTTGCTTTTGACATCTTGGTATGTTTGGATGCAGTTCATCCTCATGAAGTGGGATAGTTTGGGATGCAGATTATCGATAAAGATCTTGGTTAGATGCTTCTCAGGTGGTCGATATGATAACCTAGTTGTGAGGTTCTGCCATCGTTGCAAATAGTTAGCTAGGCTTTCTCATCCTTTATGCTTTGAGTTGCAAAGGTCTAGTAAAGACAACTCATTCTTGACATTATGGGCGTACTAGGAAATGAACTTCTTTGAGAGCTCGACAAATGTAAGAGATTGTCTCATAAGGTGTTTTGTAGAACTACTCAATAGTAGCTCCTCCCAAGCTTGTGGGGAATAGGAACATAAGGTAGTTATCATTATATGCCACTTCTTGAAATACCATAAAGAACTCTTTGATGTTGTTTACAGGGTCTCCTTTCCCTCGATATTTATCAAATTTGGGTGTTTCAATGTGCTAAGGGAAAGGGACAGTTGTGATCAATCAATCAAATGGATAGGAACACACCTCTTCAAACTTGAAGGTCTTGTTTTTTGTTTCGTCTTTGAGCTCCTTAAGAGAATTATTCATCTCTTCCCACTCAGCATTGATTGGCATTAGAGTGGGTACTCCCATTTGGAAAGGATCTAGTGGTGCTAGTAAATAAGGGTGATTTGGCGGAGGGTATTGTGGAGTGGGATATGGGGATTACCCAGCAAGATAGGTGGATTGGAATGGATGTTGGGGTGATGGTTGTTGGGGATGATACTTCTGTTGAGGTGCATGAGTGTACTATTGCGGGGGATATGAACTGACTTGTTGATGGGGTACAATAAGATTTTTTTGGTGTTGTACTAGATATGATGAAGCTTTTTTCTACTAGGGGATAATGATATGTTGTTGCTATTGTGCTGGGAAGTGTTGTTGCGGTGGAGGAGGTTGATGGAATGATGCAACTTGCTGATAGAATGGTGCTTGGTGCACTTGGCTTTGTGCTTGGTTGATGTAGGAGGGATGCATTCTTGCATTGCTTAGGGGTGGAACAGATGTTGGGACACTGGAAGCAGGAGGTGGTTGCGCAAGGTAGCTAGTGAGATGAGATGAACTCGGGTGCTAAGGTGGCGAGACTACTTGAGAAGTAGAGGATAGAACAGATAGGTAATTAGTGTATAAAGGAAAAGATGAAGTCGGTGGAGGTTACGATGGTTGTTGTTGCGCTGCTTGAGAGAAGGTGACTTGTTGGGTTGTAGGCATGGATGTGGGAGAGTGGGTTGGTATTCCTGAGGCTTGCATTTCTTCTCGAGTAAGGCCCCAATGAGAACCAGTTCATGGTGGGAGTTGCGATGCGGAGGATGCTGGAAATACAGATGTGGGGATTTGGGATGTAGGTGGTGGATTTGGAAATCCCATGGAAGGCATGCCTGTTGTGAAAGGAGTTTGTTGGGTTTGTTTATTGGAGATGAAAGGTGGAGGTGGAATGTATGTTTTGGAAAATCCTAGTTCGAAGTGGAAGGAGATTCTTGTGTTCCCCACAGAAAGGGTGATGCTGATGTGGAAGCTTGCTGAGTAGGAAAGGGGAACGATTGTGTTGTCCCTAGAAATGATGATACTGAGGCAGAGGCTTGTTGGGAAAAAGAAGGAAATGATTGCGTTGCCCCAGGAAATGATGATGCTTATTGGCTCATGGATGGTGGAGGAACTACTTGTGTGGTGGCTTGTGTAGGAGGTGGAGGTTGTTTTTGTGCAAAGCTTTGGGCCTAGGTAATGGCTTGAGATGCCATAGAAGATGATGGTGTTCCCATGATGTAAAACAGAGTGGATTGTGTTATGTCTTGTGTGGTGGGGCTTGCAAAACTTCTTTGCAAGAAGTGGGGGATGCATGAGGCTTCCTAAGATATGTGCAAGTTGGGATCAGGGATTTGTTGGATGATGGGGGTGTAGACTTGTGTTGGGATTTGGATGGGTTTGATGGGTATAAGGGGTTGGAGATGTGGTGGAATGGGAGTACCCTTCTGTGCAAAGTTGGCCAATATGGCTTGTTGATTCTAATCAATAAGTGCACTCACTATTTGTGCATATCTTGGATGATTCATAAAGGTGTCCATGGAAAATGAAGTGGGTGGTCCATCTGGGTCTTCCCACACATTATCAACTTGTGGGTTCTGGGGATTGTAGGTTACCATCGCGCTGGTAGGATTGTTAAGATCTGATGAACTAGTGGCTCGGTTGGGATCCATATTCCTTCTCTTCTTGGATCTCGTCTCGGCAGGCATGGAATGTAGATCTAATGATGAAAATGCAAATGATGGATGGATGCAAGATGTTTCTAAGAACTCTAAAGATAGTGGATTTCTAAGATGGGATGCAAGGATTTGGAACAACTGAACGATGGTAGGATGATGAAGGATTGGTGAGATGCTCTGGTTTGGATTGAAGATGATGCATGGATGATTGGTGGGATACTCTGATTTGGGTCAAGGATGATGGAAGCTTGGTAGAAGATTGTGAATGATTACTAAGTGTTGGGTCAAATGAGTTGTTGCTTCCTAATGTAGGATCAAAGAGGATTTCCAACCTAAGATAGACTGATGATCTTGGGCTAACTAGATTCTTATCAATGTATGTCAATCTCTTGCTCGAGATGATGAGACAAACAAGGACAAGTATGGATTTCCCTAGACAATGCTCTATCAAAAGGGGGGAGATTTATGATTTTGTATAAGGATTGGAAGAAACTCAAAGGATTTGAACACTAAGTGTTTAGGACTTGGATCATCGGATTTGGTGCAAGGACAATGGGTTCTGACTTTGGATGATGAATTCTTGGATTTGGATCAAGCATTTGGGATTCCGATTGCAGATTGTTGATGGAAGGATGATGATGGATGATGGAATGATGTTATTTCTAAGAGGATGACCTAGATGCAACTAAAAAAGGGATAACTTATGATGCAACTTAGGAAGATGATAAAGAATGCAATGATGTAACTACAAATGATTTGGGATGCAACTAAGGATGGATGGTGATGCAAAGATGGGATCTAAGTATGAGCTAGGATGAAGGGATCCTGAGATAGGATTGTAGAATTCTAAAGGAGTAACGGATATGCAATGGGCCAAGCTAGTCTTCTCTCTCTAGATTGACATAGCGATGATTAACCTGGAATCGGTATGCAAACTATTTCACTCTTGTATTATACTCTATTTTGTCCAGTCTCTCTTGATTCTTTTCTTCTGCTTGGATCGCTTTGAGGGAAGGTTGGTGATCTTTCAAGTCTCTTTCTTCTACCTTCTTCTCTTGTTTAACTCAAGGATTGGGAAGCTTTTCTTTCTTGTGTTTGGATAAATCAGACATAGCTCAAGAAGCTTTGGTAATTGAATTTGAATCAAGGCTCTTGTGCATCTAGTTTTTTGAAGGATCTTTTCTATGAGGACATTTTGAAAGATTTGATCAAGTTGTGTATCAGTTTGATGTTTCCAATGGCAAAGGATAAAACTCAAAAAAAGACACTTTAAAAGAAATCCTGACAAAGGACAAGGCAACTTTGTGGGATACAAGCAATGAATGACCATTGAAAAATGATAATTTTTTCGAAGAGAGTGTATGTTCTGACAAATGTTTGCACTGAGTTTAAACTTCGAAAACACTTCAAATAGAACTACCTAAGGGAAGACTAGTATCAAAATCTTTTCTTACAGCTTGATACCCCTAAAAGGGATACATATGGTGAGTTTCTTAAGGTGATTCAGGAAACCACAGGGATCGGTCCTTGCACAAATATTTTGATACCTTTGGGATTAGATCGGGTAGCTTCTGATTTATTAAGTATGTAGTTGATTTGTGGAGTCCTCCCAATCTGTTTGTACGCGCGTGACTCACTTAAGAGCCTAGTTGACCATGCCGAAATAGTAGGGATATTCACCTACCTCGAGCTACCATCAACACGCATCGCTTGAGCTTAAGGGGATGAAGCGAGAGTTTTCTCAATGCTTTATTTCTATATCAGTCGGGGAGGTACCGATTTGAAGTCGTTCTCCAAAGAGGAAGCACTTTTCTCTTTGGACAAGCTTCTCTAAAAGTAAAATAGGTGAACTTGTCCAAGTCCAACTTTTTCTACGTTATTTAGCTAACAAGGCTTTTGCAAAATTGGAAACTTTTTAACAAACACACCAAGAAGATGTTCTTTCCCAAATTGATTAGTGAGTTTTGGAAATGAAAGCTTGAAGACACGTGTTTATGAGTTTGATCTGTCCATTTCCTTGAAGACACAAAAATCTTTAAAAGAGATTTTGCAAGTTGGTTTACCTTGGCATTCAAGATTGAGTTGTATCTTTTAGGAAATTGATTTGAACTCTTGAAATGCTTTGTTTTCCAACCTTAAGTCATTTAAGATTTTGTTCTTTTGTTTTTAGAGCTGAAATGAAAATTTTCTTTGCAATTTGATTCAATTTCTTAGCTTCACTCAAGATTTGGTGCTCTAAAATTCAGTTTTTAAACCCCAAAAATAGGTTCCTAGATTGATTTTATGCATGAAAATTTGTGAACGCATTCAAGATTTTTTGCTTTCTAGGACTAAAAGAATGAAGTTTTCTTTGATTTGCCTTTGATTTCCTTTTGTTCACTCAAGATTGATTGTGATTTAAAACTTAAATGAAATAATTGATTTTGATTTGGTTCATCCTTTAGAGTCATTCAAGATTTGTTTGATTTATTTCAAGCACTAAAACAAAATGTTTTATTGCATTGATTTTCTTTTATCCCTTAGGCATTCAAGACTTGGTTGTTGTTCATTTTAAGCACCAAACAAAGTGTGTAAGATTTACCTTGTTCAATTTTATCCTTTGTTAATTTTAAGCCCAAATTGAAATGATGAGGTGTTGTGAGTTCATACAATGTTCATTTTAAGACCTAATGTTTAAGTGTGTTAATTTTGTTTTTTTACCATTAATTCATGATCCTGCTGACTCTTCTTAATTTTTGGGACAAAATATGATAAATTTTTCTACATATTTGGATAGACCTCTGAACCATCTTTCCAGTGCTTTTTGAATTGTCAAAAATGGAGCTCGTATGCAAAAGTTACAAAGGTTTTTGTGAAAGTGCCTCTTTATGGTTTTTCCTGAAAAATAAGCCAAGATCCCACAAGAAGAAGAAGAAGTAGACAAAATAGAATAATAATAATTATTATAATAATAATAATAATAATAATTCCAAATGCTCCCTCAACCTACAAGCTAAAAAAATTAGAAAAACACTCCAAATCTCATCAGAATGTTAATAAAGAACCCGTGAAGTGGGTCCCACCGGGCGTGCCAGAATGTAGACTACGATTTTGATTTGTATATGTTCGGAACAGGCATAAACAAGGCAAACATTAAATTTAATTCTAGCATTTATATTAGTCCAAAATATAAACATAAAAAACCAAGCAACCTCAGATTGAGCCAAAACAAATGCATCTAAGCACTGTTTGATTTGCTCTTATAAGAGGGATGTGGGTTTGTTCTCTAAGCACTTGGAGCTTGCCCCTAAGGCTTCAAAGATCCTAATGATGCTAAGAATGATTAAGCTAGATTCATTTTAATCCAAATGAAAGTATGATATTGCTGAAAATGATGTGCAAATGCTATGAAAGAGGTTAGATTAATCCATTATGCTATGCTAATGCGAGTTAGAAAAGCATAAAAATGAAGTAAGCTAACAAAGTATGATAAATGCTTAAGCTCTAGAATGAAACTAGCATTATAACACTACTCAATGTAAAAGATGTGAATTGGTGTATTGCTCTTGGAAGAGGAGGGTATTAATAGGATTTGAGGAAAGGCTTGGGTTAGGAAAGAGAGTTAGGGTCAGAGGTAAGGTTTGGGGTAGAATTTGGGGTATGGTAAGGTTTAACCTTAGTCAAAGTTGCTCACACGTGTGAGCAACACTAGGGAAGTGTGGAAGGGGAACAAGAGTGGAAGAGGAGACATGGACTTCATTAATGACTCGTAAGATATAAGAAGCATTTCTGAGCATGTAAGGCTTATTTATGAGAGTTTTTTACCCAAAGTCAAAGTTTGAAGGGTTTAGGCTAAAAAGGGTAGGAATCACTTTTTAATTAGGTTTAGGGTGAGATTAGGAAATTTTAGAAGAGGTTAGGGATTTCTAGAACATTTCTAAGGTTTTAGGATTTAAATAAATATTTTATTTATTTAGTGGATTTTTGGTCAATTTATCAATTAATAATTAATAAATAGGGGAAAATCACTCAAACTTGATTTAAATGATTTGGGGGGGGATTCTTTAATTAAAGATGTTTAATTAAAATAGGAGGATTTAATGACATAAAAATTAATTAATTAATGATGATGTCATCGGGGCTTTTCAAAAAATATTTTTAAAAAATATTTTGTAAAAGATTTTTAGGTGTCTACAATAATGTTATGCCAAAGATTAGTAAAATGTTGAAGTGCATTTTTTATTTCTAGAGCATTACATGTAGTTAGTACCCTAAGGGGGAGATATGATAGAGATAAGAGGAGAGTACCCAGAAGATAAAGTTGTAGAGTCAAAGTATTGCAGAATTTTTTGTATAAGGATAGTGTTGTAGAGATGATACCTTGTGTCTTTGATGTCAAAGGGAGAGTGATGCAAAGATGGAACAAGTGTTACCA
The DNA here is from genome assembly GCA_027943335.1 of Chamaecyparis obtusa. NCBI lineage: Eukaryota > Viridiplantae > Streptophyta > Pinopsida > Cupressales > Cupressaceae > Chamaecyparis > Chamaecyparis obtusa. The sequence goes on from BSBK01001200.1 coordinate 648,598, forward strand.
ACAATGAAAAAGGGGGGGAGATTGTTGGTAGTATGCACATATTTTAGTGTTGTCATTGATTTCAAACTTGATTAGTTAATGTCAAACTTGGTTGGAGATGGTCTATCAAGATGTTCGAAGTATATTTTGGAACATTGAGGTGATGTCAAAGTGCTTGTATCATTTTTAGCTAAGTGTGATTATTTTGAAGATAGTGTGACTATCAGTATTTTGATCTGCATTACTCTGCATTGTAATATCTTGGCTTGTGGTTTTCATATGTTATCTATACATATACAATGAAGATGTTCTAGGTTTCAAGTGTTAGAACCTTCCATAGCAGATTTGGAAAAGATTTGTGTGTTGGACTATATAATGACAAAGTACTTGTTAGAATGCTTTGTATTTCTTAGCCTTTGATGGTTTTGTTTTGTTGTTCTTATAAATGTTTTATTGGTGTTAGATGTTATGTCATTCATTACAGGTGTTTTTAGTGATTTGTATGATGATTTAAGCTTGGTCTATTGTCTTTCTTTACCGATTCTATATTCCAAATCCTACCTAAGTGTTTTGAGATAGTGTGGTTGCATGTGGTGATAAAGGAAAAGCTTTGGGAGTGCTTGGATGGTGTACTGACATGGTTTAATGTTTCACACATTGTTTCTCTTTCTGCTAGGCATTGAAGATGTTACTTTTGGTCAACAATTGTGTAGTACACGTTTCATCTTATTAGGCCAGCCTAATTGATGCAATTGATGTTGTTGTTGTTGTTGTTGTTGTTGTTGTTGTGTGTGTGTGTTCATATCATTTTGTAGATTGGAAACAAATGGGAAACATCTCTTTAGGCACCCACTTTGGAAAAATGAAAAGGCACCACCTTAGGTATCCTGTTGGAGAAAGTTAAAGTCATATATTGGCTATGTGCTTCTTTTATTGATAACCATGTGTTATTCATCAAGAGTGGGCATAGGATTTCCAATCGGCCTATAAATTGGTGCTTGGACTAGTAGTTTAATCATCCAAAGTTCAATGGATCATCAACAGTTGAGTGGGTCATCTAGAGAGAAATGAATCATTGAGAATTGAGTGATCATATGAAGTTGAGAAGAATTATCCTTCATTTGAGAGCAGAGTATAGTTCTAGTTTGCATGTCTTTTAAATCCCATGTGGCTAATGATTTGAATTTTTGAAAACTATATCTTTAATTTCTATTCTTGCAATTTTTGCAATATTCTCTTTGTTATTCTATGTGTGATTGTTGGGTGAAGTCATCCTCCATCGATAGTATCTTAGCATGTGTTTGGGACTTCAAAGTTTCAAGGTTTTCTTGACCGCATACCTTTTCAACTTGGACTTCCCGCTCTTTTCCTTCCTGAATTCAACTAAGTATTGTTCTGTTAGTGTGCTTAATTTTGGGGGGTATTTATTTTTTCATACCTTTTCCATAGCCCCCTAATCCTTAAATTCTAAAATATATGTTTTTTATTTTAATCACCAGCAAAAACTAGAGTGCTAACCCTTACAAGACCATTGCCCGAAGGCGTACAAACACAACGTACTAACAACAAATAAACATCAAAAACAACCTGCAACAGAACTAATAAAGTAGATAAACATAAGCCATCATCCAACAACCTATAACCATGAAAGTTACCACCACATTACAAATAGTACTAATCATAACATAAAAAGCCAAAATCCTAATCAAAATTAAACTAATATAGCTAACATCATAGAACAACCAACTAGCATCCAAAAAGCCACACAGACTAACCGTAAAAATATATAGAAAAGCCCCAAAGAGGCATGGGGTCAGATCCCCATTAAGCCCTGTGGGAAGATTTGATAACACAACCCAACTAATGCAGCACATGAGACCAATCCTCAATGAGAAATTTATACAAGTCCTTGTAATTTCCTTCACCCTATTCATCTTCACCAAGCATCCTACGTGAAATTCTAACATATATGTTAGCTATGTTATTACTTGGCTTTTTTAAATGTCAAGGTTTCCTTTACACTCCTACATGTTTTAATCATCTCAAATCTAGAATGCATTCTTACCTTCCTCTCATCTCTTCCTTCTCTTATGTCCTAAAATTTTGCCTTCAATATTGAACGTTTAGACTCCTTTATCCCGTCATCCCTTGTCGAACTTGTCATTTTGATCTTTCCCTTCTTCAAAAGTCCAACATTTTAACATTTCTCTGAGTCCTTTTGAAAACTCTTCTAATCCTTCTAAATTTTTGGAATGTCTCATCATATTTTTCATAGTATGGAGTGGTAACCTAATGTCCGCGGTTGGGCATTTTTCTCCTCCATCTATTTCCGTAGCTTCCATTAATGGTAGTACCTCCCCTAGCTACTTGACTTAATTGAAAATATCCTCCATGAATTTGGAAAGCACCTTTTGAACGAGCTTCATTCCCAATCATAGACGTGTTGTATATTAGCGTTTCACCCTATAAATATTATTACAAGAACTATTTTTAATGATTTTGAATGGGTTTTGGTTCGGCAATGGTTCTTTGAATGCCGAAGATTCTATCCCCACAATTATAGCATCTAAATTGTTTAGACACGGATAACAGCACAGTTTATTTAGGTTAATACATTTTAACAAATCATGCCCATTCCCACGGGATGCCAACTCATTCCCACCCTTATAAAAACAACATGTATCTCTTCTCAGCCCAATCTCATTTTCAGCAGAGTGAGGCAATTCACAAGGACAAAATGTCAGATGGTGGTAATTCGTTCAATGGTATTGGTGATGATAATGATGATGATAGTGGTTATGATTCTCGAGAGAGTAGAGACACAGAAGAAGATGATGATAATGGTGGTTATGATCCACCTCTGGCTCCCCTAGTACCACCAGTTGATCATTTAAGAAACAGTTATCAACCACCTCCTACAAATTGGGTGGTGGTAGATGTATTGGCTCCTGTCAGAACAATTAATGAATCTGATCATCTTAATTTTGATATAACTATGTGTTCTATTTGTTTGGAAGATTTTGAAGCAGGGGAGGAGATACGTGAAATGCCCCTTTGTCATCACTCATTTCACTCTCATTGCCTTTGCCAGTGGTTGTTAGGGAGTCACGCTAACTGTCCCCTCTGCACCCGGAGGTTACAAGATCAAGAAGAGCAGAGACAAGAGGATGAGGAGCCTCAAGACGAAGAGGAAGACGAAACTGAATCTGAGGATGCGCGTTTAGAACTACCTCCTTTAAACTTATTAGAATCTGAGAATCTGCATAGAGAACTACCTCCTTTCAACTTATTGGAATTTGAAGAAGAGGAAGCTGAATCTGAGTATGTGCTAGAACGCTTTTTGGTGGAATCTGAGTATAGAGAACGCTTTTTGGAATCTGAAGATGAGAATGTGCGTCTAGAACTACCTCCTTTAAACTTATTAGAATCTGAGAATCTGCATAGAGAACTACCTCCTTTCAACTCATTGGAATTTGAAGAAGAGGAAGCTGAATCTGAGGGTGTGCGTTTAGAATGCTTTTTGGAATCTGAAGATGAGGAGGACTTTTTGGAATTTGAAGAAGAGGAAGCTGAATCTGAGGATGTGCATTTAGAAAGCTTTTTGGAATCTGAAGATGAGGAGGACTTTTTGGAATTTGAAGAAGAGGAAGCTGAATCTGAGGGTGTGCGTTTAGAACGCATTTTGGAATCTGAAGACGAGGACGACTTTTTGGAATTTGAAGAAGAGGAAGCTGAATCTGAGGATGTGCGTTTAGAATGCTTTTTGGAATCTGAAGATGAGGACTTTTTGGAATTTGAAGAAGAGGAAGCTGAATCTGAGGATGTGCGTTTAGAATGCTTTTTGGAATCTGAAGACGAGGACAACTTTTTGGAATTTGAAGAAGAGGAAGCTGAATCTGAGGGTGTGCGTTTAGAATGCATTTTGGAATCTGAAGACGAGGAGGTGCGTTTAGAACTACCTCCTTTAAACTTTTTGGAACTTGAAGATCTGGATATAGAACTACCTCCTTTGAACTTATTCGAATTTGAAGAAAAGGAAGCTGAATCTGAGGATGTGTGTTTAGAACTACCTCCTTTAAACTTATTGGAATTTGAAGAAGAGGAAGCTGAATCTGAGGATATACATTTAGAATGCATTTTGGAATCTGAAGACCAGGATGTGTATTTAGAACTACCTTCTTTAAACTTTTTGGAATCTGAAGAAGAGGAATCCAAATCTGAGGATGTCTATTTAGAACGCTTTTTGGAATCTGAAGATGAGGATGTGCATTTAGAACTACCTCCTTTTAACTTTTTGGAATCTGAAGAGGAAGCTGAATCTGAGGATGTGCATTTAGAACCACTATCTTTTAACTTTGCGGAATCTGAAGGAGAGGAACCTGAAGAAAAGGAAGCTGAAGAGGAAGAGGAAGAGGAAGAGGAAGAGTAAGAAAAGGAAGCTGAAGAGGAAGATGAACCGGAAGAGGAAGAAAAGGAAGCTGAAGAGAGAGATGAACCTAAGGAGGAAGAGGAATCCATGGAAAAGGAAGATGAACTTGACGAGGAAGAGGATTCTGAAGAATATTAGCATTGAAAAATAAGATCTAACAACTTGAAACATACTTCTCTAAAATTGAGAAGATCTCATTCACAGTGCTAAAATGTCTTAGTGTACACATCAGTGGTGGAAAGCAACTACACACCGAGAAAAATGGAATATCATCCAATGAATGGATATCTTTGTCAATTCTCTATAATATAAATTCTACCTTGTAGACATTATGAGGATGAATACATGAAATTTTGAAATCCAGGAGTCTTTGTGCCTCTTTATTCTAGAATATTAAAACATCTCCAAGTTTTGAAGTATATCAGGAGACTTCCACCCACCGTCCTGACAAAAAAACAAGTTTCTTATAGTGGAAACTATGGGCTAGGTATATAACAGTTCAATTAAAATTGAACCCAACGAAAGAATTATAGTGGCATACCTATTGAGCACTATTGAGGAGTAATCTTTTGGTCCAAATATTGGGTCTCATTTTTAGGAGTGTGATAGAGAACAATATTTTGTCATGACATGTGATGAGATGACTGACAAAGCCAATAGGATCCCAATAAAAATTTAATCCCTCATGAATTTTGTAGTACAGAATATTATCATAGGATCAAATGTTGGGATGTATAGTTGAAAGCACAATTGAGGAGTAATCTTTTGGGTCGAATCTCGAGTCTCTTTTTGAGGAGTGTGATGGAGAACAATATTCTGTCAAGACTTATGATGAGATGAATGACAAAGCCCAATACTATCCCAGCAAAATTTTATTGATACACTCTTTGATATAAATTTAATCACCTTGCATATTTTTGTGATGTACGTAATTTTGTTTTTTCCGGACAAAACAAAAGGCTTGCTTACAAACATCCTCCCCTTCCCTTACGGTAATGGACCTTTGAAATCTGGCAGCTAGGTTGTGCAGTGATGCAGTAAGGAGGTATTTACAAAGATCTTTAAAATAACTTTTACTAAATATTGAAACCAACTGATAACACAATATCGATTATTTATAGCAAAAGAGCATTATTCATGGTCTATCATAGTCTCAAGGTCCAATGGCATTTGATCCTTCAGAAAAAACCTTATAGAACAAGATAATTTAGATTATCATGTCCAAATAGAGATGGAATACAACTAAACTGACGAAGAAAGTTGGGGTATGAACAGGTAAGTATATGCTAGCATTTATTACAACAAAATTGGTGTGTTATCAGTAAAATCTGAGTTTTGATATTTTCACGATCAAACGTGTAGTTCAAAGATATTCGCATCATGCAATAACTTCCATCTTGAAAAATCCAACAACTTGGAATGAAGGATGGTGCCTTTGTAAATTAAAAAATACGAGTCATTACATTAAAGACATTCAGCAAGAAAATGCGGGAGTCAAAACAGTCCATCGAGGCTCTCCAGCAGGTTTTTTATACCAATAGAATACAACTCTCTGCGAGGAAGACATTTTGATGCCTGCAAACATCTGGATCCCTGCCTTTTGTTGGTATAGAAAATCAACGACCATGAGCAGCAGTTTTATTGGAGATTTATTGCGTACAGGTACATGATTTCAAATGACAGTGCCGCTAGGAATCAATGCATCTTTGATAACAGTTACAATGCCACTCTTTATGAAGTAACCATCTGTTTCCCTTGCAGCTTCTTGCACACCATCCTTGTTGATAATCTGACCCACAAACAGCAACTTTAAAGTTAATCAATTATAAAAACCTTTAGAAAATATGATAAAGACACCTCATTCTCCTTTCCAGATGCTAGGGGCAAGAAAAAGACAATAACCGTACCTTAACATTATCTCCTATTCGAGCATTCTTGTCAATAATTGCCCTTTTCACATGGCTATTTCTTCCGATGCCAATTGGGACACCCCCTTTTCCTGAAAGCAAGATTCTCTCTTCATCCGTCTGCACATAATCATATAAATATTAAGTTCAATGAATTCTTGAATTTGAGGTAAGAGTATCAAGGAAAATATCTAAGGAAAAGATAAGAAAATATATACAAAATTTTCTTAACATGAATATTACTTCAGTGGGAATACAAAAATAAAATCAAAGTTAAACAAGCAAAGCAGGATAGAAAGAGCTGATACTTCGTAGTAATCAGCACCCATGAGTAAGGCATCCTCAATAACTGAACCTGCTGAAATCCAGGATCGTAGTCCAACAACAGAATGATGAATTTTGCAGTTCTGCATCAAGAAACAATACAATCAATGCCTAGAGTATACGCATAATCATACATGTGTGCTTATGTTCATGAGGATATATGATGTTAATACCCTCTAAATGAGACTATGCATGCAGGAATCAACATAAAACGTAATACTCAAGAAGTGACAAAGACCCTTTAACGTGGCTATATATGTAAGAAACAATATAACACTTACCATTATAACACATCCCTCCCCAATAACACTGTCAGTGACATCTGCATCAAGCATCTTTGATGGTGGCAAAAATCTAGACTGTGTATATATTGGAGCTGATCTATCATAAAAACTGCCAAGCAGAATAAACTCTCAGTGAAGAGATCTGATGACAGTTACCAGATATCTTATCAACTAAACATAGTATTGTATGAAAAAACACTTAACATTACCAGATGTCAAATCTAAAATGCCAGCAATGAATCATCTTGAAGTTTATGAAATTGCAAAATAGAATACCTGAAATCTGGAATAGGCTTCTTGGTGATACCCAAATTCGCATTATAAAATGCCTCAATGGTACCAATATCTTCCCAATATCCATCATATAAATATGCTTGTACCTTAAAGTTTTAATCAGAAGGAACAAACATAAGAAATGGGAATATAAAAACTACAGCGAATAAGAACACAATGTGCTAGCAAATTGCAATGGCAGGAAAGAATGAGAACCGACATTTAAGGATAAAATCTGGTTTGCTCGGGAAGATATAAAAAATACTAGCTAGCAATGTATATGAGATATTTGAGAAAGATGTTGATAGAATATTCAAAAAAGCTCAAGTCATAATTCTCTACTTTTCATATCCCCCTACTATTATCTTGTTATTGCTTACATGCCACAGGCAGTCTATTCGAACAATACATCTACAATGCCATAGCAATACAGTGACAAGATTGCATTAAAACAGTACTCTAGAGTGTCAGGTTGATTGTATCCAGAGCTAAATTAGAAGAATGGAAATGCCTGTTTGGACTTGAAAAGGATTCATGTACAGTATGACGACTTTGGTTAAATAAGTCTGGATCTTCTGATCAAAGGATCAAACAAAAATACCAACAAACAAAAAAAAGACTTTTCTTCGTCCATCCAAAGTAATAATAGTAATTAAGTTATTAGATTTTATTGTGAACAATTTTGCCACAAAACTGCTGCCTTACCCCTAAGAAATTATTGTGATAACAGAAGACAGATTATAAAGCTAAAAGTAACAAAAGACAAAAACATGGTGTAAATAATTTACTGGAAAATGATTATTTAGTAACAGAACTGTGAATTGGGTTGCAGAAAACTCTTCCAACGCCTTTTCTTACTTTAAAAGCTGCCTATTATTGAATTGCTTGAGAATCCATTGAGCAAAAGTCAAGTCAATGAAATAAAAAATCCTTGAGTTTCTAAAGGCTCGTGTCAGTCTATGACCTGCACCCCAGCCAGTTAGTATGGCCTTCTCCAAGTCTTCGACACAGAAATACAAATAAAAATATATTAGATCTGCCATTAAACATCTTAACATCCTTCAAATTCATTTTTGGCAAGATGAGTCAAAAAATCCTGTTTCTGGCTGATGAGGACACATTTGTGGGCATAAAAGACATGCCAAAAATTACCTATGGAAGGTATTTCCCTCTCCTTTGAAAGTTGGATATTCATTAGAACAGAAAGAGCATGCACTATGACTTTACTTTCAACTAAAACTGCTCTGAATACCCCCCAAAACATGAAGTTTCTCCCAAATACCATTCAATGATGAAATCAGCTGCAAACAAACACAGACTACATAGGTTCTCCCAGTTTGATCCTGGATTCTCCCACTTATTCAAAAGCCCACCTCAGATCATGCTTTTTATTCTTACTTTACCACCTTATGCCTTTGAAGAAAAAATGGTAAAAACTCTCTCCTATGGTTTGACTAACTCTTATGATGGTGAATAACTAAACATATATGGTTGCAACTAAACATCAAGTAAATAATAATGGTGGTAGACTCCAACAACAAAACTTACACACATCGATTCAATGATGAAATCAGCTGCAAACAAGCACAAACTACATTGGTTCTCCCAGTTTCATCCTGGATTCTCCCACTTCATCAAAACCCCACCTCAGATCATGCTTTTTCTTCTTTCTTTGCCACCTTATGCCTTTGAAGAAAAAATGGTAAAAATTTATCTGTACAGTTGTAACTATAACTTTCTCCTATGGTTTGACTGACTTTTATGATGGTGAATAACTAAACATATACGGTTGCAACTAAACATCAAGTAAATAATAATGGTGGTAGACTCCAACAACAAACCTTACACACATCGATTAAAGACTTGATCACAAAATTATGGCACTTACTTATATGTATTCAAGTAAAGGGAATTTTAAGTTTTTACCATAGTTGCACAGAGAAGCATCCCCAACCACTTGGGACGTGTACTGGAGACTGGGACACATCTCCCGTACCGGAGACTTTGCCGGTTTAGTGGTCAAAGATCTAATGGTTTTGGATGCTATTTTGAGGTTTAAGAATTTAAGAGCAACTGTAACAGTGGAACTGAGTGGGGATTTCAATGTTGAAAGTGGATTTTGGTGTTAGTCTCCAAGTATCATTAAATTATAGTTACAGTCCACTATATTTTCATATTTTCTATAAATTTTTAAATTATTATTTATACTGAAAAAAAATACCAGAGTCTCCAAGTACCCCATCTCCTATTTTGAAAAAATAGTCGTACCAATACCCATACCAGTCTCTAGAGTCCCCAAGTACCTCCGTCTCCATGCAACCTTGGTTATTGATGGTTAATATAGAATGATGATTACTTACACTATTTTTGGTGGAGGATTACCTTGCCACCAAGGAATCCATTGTTACGGCTTTTTTTCTGTCTATTTTGCTCAGTATATCCACCAAGTACATGGCAAAGAAATATTTGATTCGTTGACAGGCAACTAGATCTCAACTATAATATTGATATACATTTAATGCAAGTTAAAGGGGCTTTTGTTAAGAATGAAAAAAGCAAATGAATGTTAACAATTTATCCATCCATACATGAGGAATGGACTGTTACGGCATCCTCTTCTGTCTCTTTTACTTGGCACCTTGACCGTGGACTTGAACAAGTGGAAATCAATTCAGCTCATGGATTAACTGGGTCTGCATGAATGAAAACATGATGGAGACAAGAGACAGTGTGTACAAAACTTTACTGGTGGTTGGGGTTTGTCATGGCATTTGTTGACATTAATAAAATTTCTTTCTTCGTTCTTCTTTGTGAGCTATAGGTTTACAGCTATTACTTACCTGCATAATGAATGTGAAGTAAGACAGAAAGGAGCACATGAACTGAAAAGTTGAAAACCATAATTGGTCAGAAAAGCAACTTTGCTTTGCACTTAATAGTTGAGACATTTTTCTTCAAGTGACTACATGTTTAACTAATAAAATTATGATAACCTTTACACATGTTAGACTAAGACCTTGCACACTTCTAGAGAACTTCTGTATTAACCATTCTAAAAACGCACCACAAAACTTTCTTATTTGCAGAAGATGATTGACAAATGTAGGAGAAGCATGATGACATTTGTTGTGTCATGCCATGCACAAGATTTTACACGGTATAGAAGTCCAATATATCATTGATAGATTCTGTGGACCCTAGAGTATCAATAAAGAGTAATTATTTATCTTCTTCCAATCAACTAAGACAAAGTTTTATACTGTACCTCTATATAATTCATTATACCAAGAGGCAATGGAAGGAGAACATGTATCAACAAATGACAGAATATGTAATAAGATTCAATTATCCTCAAAAAATTTATATAAACTGAGGCTACTAGGTAATATTATCTACTTCAAGCAGTGATGCTAAGGAATCACATTTCCCTGACAGGTTTTCCTTATCATGTTCATGTGCTTCACTTGCTGAAGAGTCTTTGGTTCCAAATTATAAGGTCTTCACTTGCTGAAGAGTCTTTGGTTCCAAATTATAAGGTAATCTCAATAGAGATAAAGGTGCAGTTTTAGAGACAACCGGTTTAACTAGATTTTGCAGTAATCAGAGTATCTTTTCTTGGTATTGTATTCATGTCCATATTTATTTACATGGAACTTACTACCTTCTCTCTATTTGACCATCATAATCTAAGATAACAATTCTTTTATAAATCCACAAAGAAGAATCCTAAGGTACATTCACACAAACAGTAACCATTATATACCAATCAATTTGAAAATGCACCCCAGCTCCTGATGAATAAGATAAAATGCTATGCACCTATGAAATGAGGCCAACCTTTCTTTGGCTTTGATTTTAACAATTGTGCAGTATCTCAACAAATGTTTGATTTAAAAAGCTCAGAAAAAACACAAAAGATAGATCCTACTTACTGTCATTCCAATAGATGTGGCACCTGGTATAACTTCACTTCCAAAGTCATTTGCTTCGGGAAATTTTTCACGTAAGAGATTCAACATTGCATCTTTGCTAACAACGTAAATCCCCATACTAGCTATGTACGGCATCTCCTTCGCTCGTTCTTCATCCAGGCCTAAGATTGTAGTATCCACCTGTGATCAAATCGTAAATCAAGAGCATTTCAGATCAAGATATTTCACATTCATGACATTCTATGTGAAATTTCTCAAAGTAAGCATCAAATGCATGAGCCCTGCAAACTTTGGAACATTTTACAGCATGTCCATTCAAGAGAAAAACAAAATTATAAAAGTTCATCTCCATTCAAAATCCAAAATACAAGCAAATCAAATATATTGTCCCTCTACATATACAATCATGTTAATATATTTGGTAAGGTATGTTGTACACACTGCAAGCCATGCAATATTTAAAAGAAATATATTCTGTGGGACTTTGGCCCCTCATTGAATGGGGCGGAACCCCTAGAGGAATCCATGAGATTTGTTGGATGGCACAATTCACTACTTAAAATGTTGAGCATGATATGCAAGTTAACTTGTAAGAGCATAATGCAAGGAGATGCAAATGGAACATGTAAGAGAATATGAAAAAGGAGTTGCATTAAAATTTAAAGTGAAAATGCTTCTTCGGAGTAAGAGAATCATGGCCAGGTCACCCATCTGGTGTGTTGACAAGTAGAAACTTAGGTGAATGCCCCTTCTGGTCTATATATTGAGTGATGACATATGTTCCTGTAAATTTTTTAAAATCTGTATAGAGCATTATTGATGCATGTAAAAATCTCATTGTATTTGTAATCCTTTTTTAGTGAGCGCCACTGATCTTTGAAGCTGGGTGTTTTTAACTGAGAGGGTTTTCTCAGGATAAGTTTTTTGTGTGCACTACTTTCTGTTTTGTAACCATTGTTAACCTTCTTTGAATTTGTTGTCATTTGGGTTCTACGTTTTTCTATTTTCCAGTTGTGTGTTTCTACATTTGATATCTATTTTTGAATATTGAATAGCCTGAAATCCTAAAACATGACATCAATATGAACCCTCACAGAGTAAGCATCAAACACAAGAACCCTGCAATCTTTGAATAATTTATTGCATGTCTGTTCAAGAGAAACACAAAATTATACAAATTCCATTCCATTCATAATTAAAATATCTTCAACACAAAATATATTCCCTCTCCAAAAGTATTGTTAATCTATTAAGGCCTAATTTTTGGTATCCACCCACTAATGTCAACTTAAACTGGAGGTAAATGACTAAAAGAAACATTACACGCATCGCCTTCAGCTCTTCTCCTTTGGGTTTCTCTGCAAACTCAACAATACGACCTTCACTGTCAATTTTCATTAGACCAAACGCTGTTGCCCGTTTCTCATCCATTGGCAAAGCAGCCACAGTGATATCTGCATTGGTTTCCCTATGTGCCTGAATGAATTTCTGATAATCCATTCTATAGAGATGATCTCCAGCCAGAATCAGAAATTCCATTATTGAATGCTCCTCAAACAGCCACAAGTATTGTCTAACTGCATCAGCTGTTCCCTGCAACATGAAAAAATAGAAATAGTCAGTTCAAAAATGTTTCCACAAGGAATGTACCCATAAATGTCATATGTGATTCAATCTTAAGCAACCTATAATTGCAGATACACAAATGCTTATCATCCAATCTGGTTGTTTTGACAATTATAAGTATCTCGAGCAAATGTGTTTCATTTTCTCAAAAATGACTACAGCTTTCCTTTGTCATGCAAGGTCATGAAAGCGGAAAGCATTATAAAGACAACTAATAATGTCCTTTAAGTCTCTAAAATAGGATACGATTATGTACTGGGCCTTGAGCATACTAGAATGCACAGACCTATCTTTATTTAACTAAAGAACAATAAGGAAAAGTTGAAAGCTGACAAGTTTTATAGACCAGAAGTAATATCTTCAAACAATTTTGGACTTATTCACAATGTGTACAGAAGCTCATGAGACAGGTATTTTAGAGAAATCAAAGTGCAGCACTGATAACAAAATACAAGTTGAAAGACTCTCCTCTGGGTTCAGCACCCTTGTTAGCTAGTCTCTCTTATTAAAGTATTTCTAGTTCAAATTGAGCTTGTAACCTCTTCTGGATCTCTGTTTCTATTCCTGATGTTATTTCTGCTAGCTGTGATTTCAAGTCCCTTTAAACTACTTTGGTCATCTGTGCACAATAATATAATTTATTTCTTCCTTTCTCTTGAATCCGCATTGTAAAATCAGAGACAAAACCTTAGCAGAAGTCTCACGCTAATTGCCTAAAGAACTGTAAGACCTGAAAATTAGGCTTCTTTCAGAAGCACTATATTTTGGATCAACCCAACATTGGTTGCAAGAGAGCTAAATGCAGAACAGACCTGTAGAAAAGACAGCATGCACATCATCTCACATGCTAGCTAGATAATACGTGTACATTCTTAGATGCATGTATGCCCAGGTAAATTTAATTATAGATATGATCAATACATGACAGCAAACATAAAAAGTGTCATTTCATAAAAGAATTTTGCACGATCATGTCCTAGCTTCTTGTCTGCATATATGTATATGTATGTTCAACAAGATTAAAAAAAACGTTTCCAAAATCATGTTTTTGAAATGCTCACTACATGTTAGCATTAGAACTATTTAACCAGTGAATCAAGACATTACTTATCTACTCTCATGTATATCACCTCACAGAAACAACATCAAAGAAACTAAGAAACTAAGTACATGCCCTTTGCAGCTGGCATGCCATTCTGATATCTTGAGAAAAATAAGCATTGATTTTACATGGAAGAGGTTTAAAAAAGAAACCAATAGCATTGTACGTTCCAGTTCAACACAACAAAAATACAAGTCAAGCAAGCATTCAAATCATTCTGATATCTTGAGAAAAATAAGCATTGATTTTACATGGAAGAGGTTTAAAAAAGAAACCAATAGCATTGTATGTTCCAGTTCAACACAAAAAAAATACAAGTCAAGCAAGCATTCAAATCATCGTGTCAAGATTGAACACTGCTAAAAAATTTCAAAAAGAATATTACCCCATTTTTTCGTACTGAGAGATTAGGCCTAATATTTATATCCTGCAATCAACTTATACTATACTATAAAAAATGTAGTTTATTGAAGAATGAGGTGCACAACGATTTAGTGTCCATACAACTGTGGTAAACCAATAAATGTTTTCAGTGCTTATACATTAGCTTGAGGCAAAATACATCAACATTGGTCGGAACACATAATATCTGTGTTCATCTTGAATTTGGATATGAGAATTCCTCCCATAAGATGTCTATAGTTAAAATTTAAAAACAATATCTAAGAATTCCTTCAATGTTCTCACTAGTTATCTTCATTTCAAAATTTTTAAGTAGTTTCTGATCATAAGCACATGTAGTTCATGATTTAGGTGATTGCTATTATAGTTCGACAATAATAAGCTAGGGCTTGAAGCAAAGAAAAATAAATTAATTGACACACAAATTGTTACAAAGCAATAAGTTGCTGAAATAACAACAAAGCATATAACTTATAAAATCAGCACATCCATAAATGTATTGTATGTAATTTCCATGCCTTGTTACATCCTATATATTTGAAAAGAAAAATTAACACTTGCTGAAAAAGAATTTAACAGATTTAAGATATTCTATAACAACCATGGGTGTGAGCTTTTAAATTGCAAAATTGAATAAAGATGCCATCCAAGAAGTCCATATGTGCACCTGAAACCAATTAGGATTTTCTGGACTTTGTTGCGCAGCAAGTACTTCCACAAATCCTTCATTCTTGTAGCCACCCATGTTGCTGGCGTAAGCCCGTGAGAGATGACGATTGAGAGAGGCTGAATTGAACTGGGTGAGAACATATATCTTAGATATATTACTATTTATGCAATTACTAACAGGGATATCAATCAGCCTATAATTGGCACCCAAAGGAACAGCTGGTTTTGCTCTCTTCTTAGTGAGTGGGTAAAGACGAGTACCCGCACCGCCTCCTAGAATAATACCCAGCACACTCTGGAGATAAGAAATTCACAGTAAAATTTCAGTAAGTTTGCCATTAACACTGAAGATAAAGAGTGTTAGCACACCTATTAAGTTTTTCATAATTCCTGGAATCAAACAGCACCTAGCAGATTAGTTCAAATGTTTATGCCTCAGCCAAAATATTAAAAGCATCTTAACATAAGAAATAACCCAAATGAAACCATGAACTGAATATCATGTTGACTTGTCAAGTCACCAAGTTCAATTTTTACACCAAAGGCATATTATACTCACATATGGATGCAAAAATGTCTGTCAATAAAAACTAAAAGCATTTAATTTGACATGTTTGTGACACTTAAATGACTGAAAAACAGAAAATCATTTTATTATTATTTTTAAAATTTTATATTATTTTTATTACAAGATCAATAGGTTGTTAATATATTATTCTTAATAAATATATATAAAAACAAAAAAAATCTTTCTACGTTGTTTTAAATATATAATATATTAAAATAGTAGTACAATAATAGATTATAAATAATATTATTAATTATGGGGGTTGAAAGTACATAAAATACACCTATTTCCCAAGGTTATGGGTAAGAATGGGAATATAAAATATAATGATATGATACAATAATAATAATGCAGTCTTAATAGAATTTTTGCTTTTGTCAAGAGTTTTATAAAATATAAAAATATAATAATAATAATTTGGTACTAATTTTTTTTTCTTTTGTAAATAGTTTAATGGAAATATAAAAATATAAAAACAAGAATATATTAAAACATAACATTATAATCATATCTTAATAATGATTTAATAATAATTACAATATCATAATATGATAACAATTTAACATTGATCACAATATAATAATATAATTACTTTTTAAGTGGAATAATGAACAAATATGAGATCTTTTGGCGTCCTTTACCTATATTCCTCTAAAGATAGGCATGCTAGTTAAAGAATTCTGAAAGGCATAATAAGAGCATGTGTAGTAGATATAGAAGGCATGAGGAGGTACCAATAATAAGAATGAGATGATGTCTCATTACCACTACGAATGTATAGAATATTTTCAAACATTCTTGCAAATGACAGTATGAGTACAACTTCAACGAGTTGAAATCTACCTGGCAGAACCTATGCTTGGCTGAATGCAACAATGTGTTTGATATACCATTCATGAAATATTGTTAAATTTTGCACGGTCAGCTTTATCTAGCGAAATTGAAATTTGGAAATGAAGTTGTAAAAGCTAGCTGAAAACCAAAGTATTCAGTCTGTCAAGTAGAACAAGCTAACAACACCAGCTATTCTTATCCTTCAATAACAAGAACTGTTAAATTTGCAATAGAATGAAAGCTACCATTTATCATAAGAACTAGTATAGATATCTTAAATACATCTATCTAGAAGAATGCCAGGAGATATCAATTTGGAGCTATTTTATTTACTTTAAAGTTAGTTTATTTTAATTTGGAACTGCTTTATATACTGCATGCTTGGAGACATAAATTTTATGTGCTGCTTATTATGGAAACAATATGTTTATTATTAAAAATTAAAATTTTGTGTGTAAATAGCTGTCAAATTTAAGATGAAAGATAAGAATTTTTGTTAACATGCTCACACCGTTACACTCCACCCCTTGCTGTCATTGTAGAATGCCTCTCAGCATTAATGAACAATTGAATATAATTTTTGTCATATTATTGTTATATAATATTGTTGTTGCTATTGTTCTTTACTATTATTATTATACCATATGCTGCTAGCATATGGCGGATTGACCACTAAAAACTTTTGACTACTGCCATATGTTCCTGTATCCTTCTAATACATAAATTGTAATCTTAATCTAGGTTGAAAGATGTCACGCCCCCTTCTTGAAATAGGATTTAATAATAAACAATAATAATTATATTAAAAATATAAAAGAAACAAATAAAAAATAATTAAAATTTAGTTAAATTAAATGAATGGTCAAAAGGCATGAATTGAAAAGTTGTGTCTCGCTCAAACATGAGATATAAAAGGGAGAGGAGAGAACTTCGTTTGAGGGGAGAAACGAAGTAAGAAAGAATGGAGAATAAGAATCAAGGAAGGATTAATAAAGTAATGAGAAAAGGAAGTAAGAAAGATTAGAGCACACAATTCATGGAACGATTAATAAAGGAATGAGAAGTAAATAAGTGACTCTTTAAAAGGGCAGCAATTATAAAGGGTTGTACACTTCCAACAGGTGCTAACTGTGAAAGGTTGTGTCTATTGCCAAAAGGCAGACCTGATGAAGAGATGTGACCTCTCCCTTACATTGGAAGATATGAAGGGAAGAAGGTTTCATTTGAGGAGGAGAAAAGGGGTAGATATTATGGGTACAGCAGCAGACGCGAGAGGAGAAAGATTAATAAAAGTAGATCTTTGTGAATACTACTAGCAGATCTAAGAGTGAATTTATAATCAAATCAAACAAGAATAACAGCATCAGATCACTGAGCAGTCTGATAAGGATACGATTTCAGAAAACACATATATATTAATCTGCAGCCTATATACTTGTCGGTGGAATGATGTATATTGTAGTAAATTGTATGTTAATCATTAAACTTGCATCAGATATAGAATATTCCATCTTACAGCCAATATACATGTTATATGTTAACTTTTATATACCTCTGCCTATGTATAATATGACACATATCAAGGTTCTTTTAAAGGTACTCATCCATCGGGTCATCTCATTTTGGAGGGGAGATATAGTACATATGAAGGATGCAAGAAGCTAGGAAGCCACACTGGTAGAGACACCCCATGTAGGGCTGGGAGGCTGGATGAAGGTTGTCATTTTGTGTTCTTGGGCTGGGTGAAATGGCTTGAGGCGCCTTGTATGATCTCCCAACTGGTGCTCCATAATGATGATGAGTTGGATTGGATGGAACTTCAAAGGAATCTCATATGCACATTTGGAATATTAAAACAGTGAGTTTGAATTCTATTTGTGCAATATTGGCTTATGCTGCTTATCTTGTGATACTAACCTGGTTGTGGGACCTACAGTAGGGGACATTACAAAATAATACATGGTAGATGTGAAAGGTAATTTCAGTATGTGCACCAATTCTTAGTAAGAGTGCTGACTGCAAGTTTTTTCCTGGAGACATTACATGTTTCCATTATTCCTTTGGTCTGAAAAGGCCTAAAACAAGTAGAATCCCTGGATATAAAGCTATGTTAAAGCCCAGAATCTAACATAATCAACATTTCATTATCAACCTAAGTAGTCTATGCGCTCCCTGGAGCAGTGGATGCGGATGCTGATTCGCAGGGAAGCAGAGGCCCTGTGGAAGTATGCAGGAAGCGCATCCTCGGCCCCGGATGCCCTGTGGATAACGCATCCACAGGGCATCCGGGGCCGAGGATGCGCTTCCTGCATACATCCACAGGGCCTCTGCAAGCACAAACACATTGATTATCTCGTGCTATGAAAGTACCTATATGTGCAAGGCCTGCATCGCAAAATCTATCTGAGAAGAGTCTATCAAAGGCATGTACAAACACATTGATTATCAGGTTGCTTTTGTTATCTCCGGCAGTAGCTATCTTATTGTCTCGAATGAAAATTCTTTTCAGCGTGCTTTGATAGACTTTCCGTGGCTTTCAGATTTCCTTGGCCAGTTTAATATTCATGTGACTGTATTGAACAATGAATGCATCACATATATATTGTATGCTGACTTGATAGCAAGGTTTATCATCTGAATATCCTACAGTTGAAGAAAATGAAGTTATCATCGTATATTTGCCATTCCTGTGATTGTGACTATCTTTTTTTGTAGATTTACCATTGATTTGTAGCGTGGACTGTTATTACCTTGCATACAGAGGTAGGGCTGTAACAATCTCATTACCCATTGAAAATCACCTTTGACCTTGTCAATTGACCGAACTTTCTAATGGCTGAGAGATCTTTGTAAAAGTCATGGTAACGGTTTTATACCTGGCAAATTCATTGTTTGACTGTAAGTTCTCTTTGAAGCTATATGCAATACTTTAATATAATTTTACCCTACTTTTACATGATTAGGTATAAACCTATGAATTTATGGTGTAAATCAGGATTTTGCCTGTAAGGCGTCATTAAGTGCATAGGCATCACATTTAGTTGTGTTTATGAGCTCATGACATTTTTAATACTGGTTTTGAAGTATCATACTATCAAATGATTTAATTTTGTATATTTCTTGCATTTCTTTGCATATATATATATATCCAAAAACCCCAAAAAAAATATTTTGCGCATCGGCACACCCAATTCTCACACCTGCATCCACACCCGAATCAGCAATTTAGTTATCAACTATTAATTCCTTTGATGCCTTAGTGGACAGGCAATTCTAAAGATAAAGGTTAGGAATTTTTTAAGTTCATCCTTTCCCTGCTTTAAGATTGTTCGCAAAAGAATATCGACCAGTAAACCACCCCTTATACTGCTCATCTATGTTACTGAGTGCAGCCTGAGACGCCCCCATACCCATACCAGTACAAGTCCGGGTGCTTAATTATGCACAGCCCACAGGCTATGGGTATGTTCAATCTTGTCTAGATGTAATATCCAGCAGTGACAAATATAGGTTCATCCTGTCTGTATACTCTGTGCTGCATTTGTGGTCCACTCTACAGATTCCAGTCCCTCATAAACTATAACCTTGTCTGCCAAAGAGATTGGCATTATAAAATGATGCTCAAAAACAAAAGCAGCCATTTTGGCATGAAGAATAAATTTCTTTATAACCCTTGCAGCAATGATATACTGATCATAGTCCAAGTATGCACTCAGCTCATCAATAAGCACAGTTCTATTTTCTGTAACTCTCCACTGAAAATATTCAAAAATTCAGCCAGAGAGATTTAACAATTCTAAATCCATTAGTAGATCAATCCCAGGGGTTTACTGACATTAGCTATAGACTGAGGGTGTAATGACCCCTTTCTAGAACTGTCCTAACAGTGAACTAGAAAAATAGGAATTGGGCAGAAGTTAGGATTGAGAATAGGAAAATAGCAATTAAATTTCTTACATGTAAACTTATCACTTTATTCATATCCTATTACTAGTATCCTAGTTCAGTATAAAGAATCATATGGAATACTGTTATTTGGTTCTTAACTTCTTTGATATGGCTGTCTTCCCTACCTTGACTAATACCTATGGTGGATGGTAGAATTACTGAGCTCGGATGTGGAAACAGTCTACAAGTGGGTTCCCTCATTGTTCTCACCTGTTTTGAGATCTCCCCATCAGGTGACTGAATTACTCCTCTCTCCCTTCACAAACTCCCTACGCACTGAGGTATTAAATGAAGGCAGAGAACCCAGACTTATCAAAGATCTGTAATGGATTAACCATTTGGATAACATGGGTGCAGTCTGGATTATAATTTATACATTCAATTTGAAGATTAATTAACAGATTTGTAATAAGTCGTTTTGTTATTGAATTAATTTCCTTACCTACGCTGTCGACTCCCAATGAACGTACTATTAATTTTAATGTGAAATAGTGGTCAATAGATTCCTTATTTAGTCGACATATTACTTTTCATATATATATCATTATATAATTCATTGGAATCAAATACTATACTGTTTATTAACATATCCGTTTGACAGGATTTATTAATAACATGTAATATAACATGTTATTACTAAATTTGTAAATGTTATACTAAATTTGTTTGATAAAGCATGTTTTCATATGTTAACAATCTGTAAAATTTATAAATGTTTTACTAAATTTGTTTGATAAAGCATGTTTTCATATGTTAACAATCTGTAAAATTTATAAATGTTTTACTAAATTTGTTTGATAAAGCATGTTTTCATATGTTAATTATTTATTTAGTAATTAGTATATTCATTTGTTAACTTAAAAATTATTTATTTAATATTAATATATATATAATTAATACATTCATTTAGTTATTTACTTAATTATTTATTTAATAATTTACATTGATTAATATGATTTAATGTATACTAGTAATTAAATAAGGGATTAATCCTATATACTTATATTCAGAGAAATACATATTTTGAATAATTTATATATGCATTAAAGATATATTTTGTTGTACATTAATTATGGTTCATGACAGAGGGTGCATTTATGAATTGGTATATTTTGATACAGTAAATGTCTCACAGTTGACTGAAACTTCTACCTGATCTCCTGTGGCTTGTGTGACATTATACATATTAAATTCAGGCATCTCCACCTCTGAATCAACTTTAACTGGCTTCAGAAACCCATCCATCAAGCTTATGGAATTACTCTTTCCTGTTACATTTGCTCCCAACGTTACCACAATCTGAGAATATGTGAATTCTCCCTCCTTAACCTTAAGTACAAAGTTATACTGAGTAATTCATGCTTTAATATGTCCTCAGTACTTTCCTGTGCAGCTCTGGAACCTTAAATATCAGTCATTCATTATGAAATGAAACCAATGATTTTTGGCAGGAATAAGACCAGCCAAAAATGTGTTAACCCCTTCTCTAACTGAAAATAAAAGCGTAACCACCCCATAGGTCTCACTCTATCCATGCATGCAGAAAGTGACATCTTATAAGTAATTGGGGATACTAAGGTTATGTTCCATGCAATAACATAAATGTCAGCCATGAGCAAAAACCAGAAATATTGTTGTGCTTTGAAATGTTGCTTTGCATTGAGAATGCTCGAGGGCTCATCATATAAATATGTTTCAGTTTTTCACATTGTAGCTACTGCATTTGCAAACAGCTATAATTCACCTCCGGATAAAACACCAAGGTATTCAAATGCATAGCCATTCAAGGTTCGGACTTCATCTCTTTTTCATTTTTCTGAGAAGCATGTCTCATATTCCCTTGTATTACCTTTAGTAAATAACCAACATATTGGGGCTCTTGCCTTCATCTTATTGTCTGCAATGAGTAGGATTGTTTTTGTAGCTCAGATCCCCCAAATTTTGATAGGATTCTGTTCCAATCAGGAGGATTGTTAAACCTGCTGGGATTGGGCATAAGTTTTCACAACAAGATTTTGGCTCCACTTTGAGTTGACTTTTTATCAGAAAAGTTGTGGTGGCTGTGGTATCTGTGTTAAGAAATGCCTATTTGAATCTATTCAGATCATTAACCTCCAAAAGGTTTGGCTGAAGACATGAGAGATCAAAATTGGCTTCAGTCATTCAAGCTCCACAGATTGCTTGTGCCAAGGCCAAGACAGGTGTTTGGACTGTTGGAGCAAAGGGGATTGGAAGTCTACTGCAATCAAAATCCTGTTGGGAAAATGGAGCCAAAATGTTTTCGTGAAACTTGGATACCCATGGCACTTCCCATTAGTATTGTACCCAGTTTGAGAGAATGTATTTATACATTTACTTATTGACAAATGGCATAATCTTATGCCAAGTTAAGTTCGTCCCCATATGCCTTTACCCATTCATTTACACACACTCATATATCCTGATCCCCCACCTTATTTAATATTTATCCATAAACACACATTCCAATATATTCATCCAAACTATGCATCTATTAATCCTAGTCATGCACCTATCTCTATACATTATGATATCATTTTCATGGGCACTGGATCAACCCTGCATCTGCAGATTTGACACCTAAATTTTCAAAATTATAATTCAAATTTTGGCTGTCCCAACCGTTCCTTTCCCACCATGGGTCAACTGAACAAACGTTTTGCACAATTTATTGCTCTGCCCTTGTAGTTAATGTCATTCAATTGCATTCATTTTTAATTTTTTATCATTGGCTAGCACTGAATATCATTTAACTATCTACAAAAGAAGGATGTCAAGAATATTTCTACTGGAGCATCTAAAAAGAACCTAGTTCTGCATCACCGTAGTCTAAAGCATTTGCACTACTGAAGTTTGCTGTTCTCAATCCTTTACAAAAGTTTTCCAGAGGCTGACCTAGGACACATCCTATAGCAACACACAAGCAACCCTCCGAAGGTATTTCTAAATACTCGGAACAGACATAAGCAAACCATGGAAGTGAAGCCAGCATTGCATATTTAGCAGGATCAGATCTGTGTCTTAGAAATAAATACTCCTATCACCTTTGCATTTACTGTCCTAGAATGGCATTCTATTCAGAATTAC
Source organism: Chamaecyparis obtusa (assembly GCA_027943335.1). Taxonomy (NCBI): domain Eukaryota; kingdom Viridiplantae; phylum Streptophyta; class Pinopsida; order Cupressales; family Cupressaceae; genus Chamaecyparis; species Chamaecyparis obtusa. Next base: position 671,980 of record BSBK01001200.1, read on the forward strand.
ATTCGCCCACAGCTGTCATTAGTTAGTCTAGGTTAATTTATGCCTATGTGCATACATGTTATCTGATTAGCCTAGACTGATCATAAGGAAAGTTTCTTTTCCTTTAAATTGTCTTAATTGATATTATGTATTTTTTCACAGATAAAATCTATGTTACAAAAATAAAACAATTTAAATATTTTGAAAAGCTTTAATAAATGCCAAAACAGCCAAGAAACTAAAAAAAGTAATTTGTACTGCAGACCATTAAAATATGAAACAGCCGGGGGACCTTCTGTTAACCTTCAGGGGTTAGACCCTCTTCAAGCAGATGTGCACGAACTACTAAGCTCTCCCCCGTTAAGATTGAGAGATTGTGTAATTGGAATTTAAACTTCTAATGTGAATTTCCTTGAAGAACAATAGAAAAATGTTAAAACAAATCAGTACTTGAAATTAATATCTATACAATTTTAAGCCCCAAATTTGATTTCCTTCAGAACATTTATAAAGTTCAGCATTCAAAACACGGAAAAATGAAATCAAAACTCAAAATCAATATTCAAAGAATTTAGAGGCCTAAATTTAATTTCTTCAGAATTGCACTTGAAATTTTCATAATACAACATTCAAAGAACAGAAAAACTAAATCAGTAGTCTAAAGAGAAAATTAAGGAATAAAAATCCCGAGAGTTAAGTTCTTTAAAAATGTGCTAGAAAAACAGAGCATTCAAAGCGCATAAAGACTGAATCAAATCAAAAATTTATGTTTAAGGAATTTAAAGTACCAAATTTAATTTATTCCAGACTGTATTATAAGACAGCATTCAGAGTGCAGAAAAATTAAAACAAAACCAGAAACAAATTATTTGGAAGAGATGACATAAGGGAGCGAGGGTAGAATTTGGAGTCCCTAAATTTTAATTTCTTCCAAAATGTAGTGAAAACTGAAAAGCTAAGAAATACTAAACTCAAAAGCTGAATACGGATTACAGATCAAAACTCGATGATTGTTTTTTTGAGGGGAATTTACAGTCCCTAATTTTATTTTTGCCGATATGTATTAAAAGAAACAACAAATTTAATATCTTAAGTCAATTTTTTGAAAGTTAAATACCTAGAGCTAATTTCCTTCTGAATGAACAATGAAACGGATTCAAAGCGCAATAAAAATTGAGAACGATGGTTTAGGAGAATTCAAAGCCCTATGTTTAATTCCTTTTCAGATGTACTAGAAAACGCTGAATCCAAAATCAAGAAAATAATATCAACACTCAAAATTAATGTCATAGAAATTTAAAATCCTTAATTCGATTTTTTCCAGAATATACTAAAATCACCGAGTTCAAATAGCAAAAATACTTAATTAAGAATCGTAATTAATTTATTTTTAGTATTCGACGCCCCCAAGTATATTTCGTTCTGTACCATACTTAAAATCACTGAAATCAAGCATTAAACACAAAATTAGAAGTCGAAATTCGTAGTTCAAGAATTTAACGTTCGAAATTCAAAATTCAAGAAAGCGCCGGTAAACACTGAGTTAAGAGTACATGAAAACCATATAAACATGCAAAGTTATTATGCGAGGAATTCAAATACCTAAATTCGATTTCTACAAGATTTTAATAAAAAAACAGAGCATTCAAAAAACTGGAATCCAAATTCAAAGTCATCATTATACGAGGAATCCAAAAACCTAAATTCAATTTCTGCAAATGCTTAATAGAAAATAGAGCATTCAAATAACTGAAAATCCAAATCGAAAGTAGAATTCCATATCTTCCAAATTCGAAGTCCTTAACTTAATTCCTTCCACAATATACTACAAATCACAGAATTGCCAAGGCACAATAGCAAAATCAAGACGGTCAAGTAATAATTAAACAAATAAAAGTCCTAAATGAAATTTCTCTTCAAATGCACTTAATACGGTAAATTCAAGGAGCACAGAACCCGAAACAGAACTGAAATTTCAACACAGAATCAAGTCAAACACCAAACATATAAATTTCTCAAAATCTAAATTCTTCGAGCCTAAGTTCACAACTGATGAACTCACCCGACTAGCGTCCGGATCCAAGCAAGTAAGCTCATTAAAAGTATCCGAAACCGCCTTGGGCGAAACCATCGTGTATCTTCCACAATCGCTCAGTTTCTTCAAAGTCCGCTTAGAATTCAGGGGAAGTTTGACACCGTAGAAAGAAGAATGCGCGGACGAGAGGCTCTGCGGATCGCCTCGCAGAGAAGCGGGTCCAAAAGAAGCCTCACGTCTACTGACTGCAAACTTCGCTGATGTTGCCGCCATAGTGCATGCTGCCATTGTTCAAAGAAATTTGGGGTTCAGCAAGGCAGAGTATGAGGATGTTAACGAACGTATCAGGTGGCGAGATAGCCGGGTTTATATTTATAGTGCAGAAAACTCGAGCGGTTTTCAAAAACCACGAATGGTTTTGAAAATAATTGTGGAAAACCGGGGTGGTATTTAGGGTGGGTCCCATGCTGTGACGGTGGACGGACAGCGTGCCTCGGGAATAGGGTATGGGGATTGATGTTTGGCTAATTAGAAGGTGCACATGTGAATGTGTATTGTGAATTGTGACGTTTGAGGTTTTGTGTGCTTCACTTGGAGCTTTCACAAATTAGATTTTATTCACATCTCACTCATGTACCTGTCACAGAGATATTATCATTTTTTAATGGTTTTCAAATGGTTTTGCAGCCGTTGATGTCCAATGGCTTAATATAATTATACATATTTTGAGATATTTGTATATATTAGATTTTAGTGCAAAGTTGTCCGTGTTCATTTAGTATACATATCTTTTTATTTGTTTTCATGTGGTCATTTGTCTTGTTGATGATTGTATACCCTTGTACAGTGTCAATTATATGGTATGTAAGATCAATCTTGCATTACATGAAATTGACCTAAAATCTAAGATTCAAACCTTTGTGCACTAGTTGTTATGCGCCAATTTCATATGTGTTTGCATAATTAATTGCAACATATTGATATTGAAAGGCATTGATATTGAAATCCACTCAATGTGTATCAATTCACAAACAATTCATATTTTGAAATTCTATAAAATGAGAAATGATTTACTCTATGAATGTTTTGCTTTTGAGCATTGAAAGAAAAGTAATCGTACATCAAATCATTATGGAACACCCACATGAATGAAGAGTGTTATCTTGCATCTTGTGCTTGAACATAAAGTCAAATATAATCAAGGGTGTCAACTTAGGAGAACTTGACATTTGCATTATATTGATCTTCTCGAGGTATTTTTCAATACTATTAATCCTTAAATGCATCATCAAACATCAATTATCAAGGAAAAGTAGCTCATTAAAGTTCACAATCACCTAATTCAAATTAGCATCATATGAGATGAATCTGTAGCACACAAGATCAATATGTTGTATGCAAGATTGATCCACAGAATTTGAGACTATCATAGTTAAGATTTCACATTTCTACTTCCAATACATATAATAATATAAGATTCTAATTTATTGTTAAGTTATTCTAAAAAATAAATATTTATCTATCAACCACTAAAATTAATTATGCAATTATCTATGTTATTTCCAAAATTCAAAGTGTTGTTACATGTTCTTGTTGTTATGAAGGATTGTGCCTAATGCAAAATTGAAAAATCTGCAATCTTGTGCAACATGGGACTATTCTTGGGATGTGGGTACCCTATTCGAGAATAGACCTCCAAAGTGAGTTGGTTCTCCTTATGATCACCTAAAAGAAAAAATTTCACTGAAAAAAGGGAAGGACTTGTTCAAAGCCAAAATTCTATACTAATAGGTGATGCATTGAATGTCTTGAATCTACAGGAAATCCTAACAGTTGTTAGAGTTCAAAATACACCTCAAATGAAAAGAAAACCTGTGTTTACAACTCAATTTAACCATTTCATATACCATTTTTCATATGAAGGTTTTAAGTTTCCACGATTTTAATTTATTGAATCCTTTAAACACAACCTACAATCTATAATAATATGAATATGGTTTGCACCAAATGAAGTATAAACCAAATAAAATTAAGTGTTTACTTACAAAACCATAGAAACCAAATTTAGACGATGACACTTAGAAAAAAAAAGATTTGAGAAGAAACTACTACCTCTCATTCAAAGTAATAGGAACTAATGCTATTACAGAATCTAGAAACCATGAGCTCAATACAAATATGCCTATATTTTCATATCAAAATATGTGACGCAGAGCTCTCCCCTATCTAGGCAACTCGGTAAATGGTGAGACCTTCGGTGTTACTCTGAATCCAAAGTGGGCATAGGAGAGTGCTCTACACTGTTAGAAGATCATAAAATAAACGTACTTCCACTACCCTTGCTGGAGGATCCAGTGTCTTCAACCGGCTTGTACCCCCTCGGGCTCTACTGATGCTCAGTTGATACTCGGTCAGTGCCTATGTTAACCGAGTGGGCTCGGTAGCTTTATCGAGTAATTTTCTAACACTCGGTACTGCAAAGCGCCTTACTACTTTTCTTTCAAATGGGAACCTACAAATTTCGTAAGTGGATGGAAAGGTTCCATACACAAATAAAATGCCTACTATGGGAGTGATTTCCACACGCACTACCAGATTTAGATAACAAGTTCAAGAGTTTAGACCTTGTCGGACTTGTAGCCTCCCGAGTGAGGTTTTAGGGTTCTAGTTCCAGATTCTTACAAGAAGTCTATGGAAAAAAAGTATATTCAGACACCCTTTTTGGACTTATAAGAACCCTCCAGATCCTAAGATCTTAAACACAAAGAACAACCCTTAACAACTCCTGGTCTACTAGTACCAATAGGGCTAATTGATTCGGTTAATGAAGGAAAACTTTACCAGTTAGTTGTTCAAGGTTAACTGTTGATTGCAACGGTGTTGGGAACCCCAAGGAGACCACAATCTTCCTTCAGATTGCTTTTATCCACCCCCGAAGGGCTTCTGTCACTTCACTTCTTCATTTTCGGTACCAAGCACATAGAGATGCTTGGTCTAGAATCTACAAACAGACTTCTCCAAACATTCACCCTTCTTCTGTGCTCTTGAGGAACTAAAGTACATTTCCCCTACTTGCATTTCCCAACTTCGCATGGGAGTCCCACAAAGGAACTACAAGTTAGGGCATCTTTGACCAAAACCCTGGTCCAGGAGGGTTTCCTAAAAACTCAAAAAACTCAATTTCCCTAACTTTCGACTCCAATCTCCAAACTGACTCAAACCGAATGCATTGGAGTCCTAGTTCATGGCATGTGTTGGATCGATCAAATTTCTTCTTCATACTTTTGTACAAATCTGTACACGTGTAGTTTTTTTTTTTAATCCAGAACTTAGAGAAAAATAGGGATCTTTTATTGATTGAATGCAAAAATTACATAGAGTTTCCTTACTGTTTAACACCTATCTTCTTCCACCCACCTGAAAGGGCTATATGAAGACTTTCCTCAACAGAGCCAACTATTTTTCAAAGGTTGTGACCATTGGGCGGTTGTTTCACAGGTCGGTAGCAACTTTTCAAAGAAGTTGCAGACAACATTTCTTACATTGTTGTAACTTTTACAAAATGTTGCATTCTTGCTCTTAATGAGCCTATAGGCCTAAGCCTTGGATCCTAAACATTATTGAAATAGCTTAAGAGACACCTAGGAAACCTAACATCCTAAATGTGTCTTTGGACCATAGTCAAAAACCCATGGTTTATAACCATGCTGAGGGTGACTAGGTTTTACAAGTTGGCTTATTAAAACTTAACCTATTAGTCTAAACGTTGTGAAGAGTGGGAAGTGTTCCTTGGGTGCTCTTGCACCATACTCTCATGTTTTAAAAACTCAAGTCCCACTTGACAGCATTTTTTGAACTGAAGTTCCCTGCTTGTTGATACACTCTTCACTCATCCATGTAGCATCAATACCTGGTAACCCTTTCCATTTGACCAAGTAATCTTTGTAGGTCTTCTTCCTAGTTTGCTTGACCACTCTAGAGTCAAGAATATTTTCCAACTGTAAAGGTTGGCTCAATGGAAAGTCCTTTATCCATTTGGCCTGTTTGTCTTCAGTTGTTAGGAATAATAGTCCACAATACAACTGAGAGGGGGGTGAATCAGTTGTATGATAGAATATTAAAATTTAAACTTTAAGCTCATTAATATCAGATCCAATGAACATAATGAATGCCAACACAATAACACAATATTTTGGTTATGGGGAAACCCTGTTAAAGGTAAAAACCCTGGTGGGAATTAGCACCCACTAATGATGTACTGAGAGTATAATATTCCTTGTTAGAAGATATAGCCCTGTTAGGAGCTTATTGAAACATTACAGTACATAGTCCTTGTTAGAGGATAGACCCTATTAGGAGTCAAGAACAATAGAGGGCTCACTACCCAAAGAAGGTTAAATCCACCTTCAGAACTCACTAGTTCGCAACAGGTGTATATGAAGAAATACACAATCTTTTGAACTATTTGTCAGCAACTTGTTTTTGCTTGATCAGTTCCAATGAATTCCACCAGTAATCCTCTTCTCTACATACAGCAAACACAAGTTCGCAACCTTCACAACCTCCTTATATCACACATATCCCATCCATGTCTTTTCCAAAGAAAAGACTTTCATTTATACCTTATTACATTTTACCAAGATCAAGTTGGCCCATAAGGCTTTTCTAATTACAAAAATTTACATAAACCCTTGCTAAGATACACATGGTATCTAAAACAAGTTTACAATGATTATATTACAACAATTAAGGACTGACATCCTTGATTTATGCTTGCCAAACAAAACACACGCTTCATTCCCTAAGTCAGCTTCAGAATAAGCCATCGCCAGAGCACACGCCACAAATGACATCACCAATCACTCTGTACCTTGCCCACTGACCAATGAACATCTGTTAGTGCTCCTTCCATCATCCTTCAAGTTTGCATACCTTGAATCCAATCCTTCTTAAAGATATATCAAAAACTCAAAGACTAACTCTATCAATTCTCACTGTCATAGTCCAGTGACCAGTCTTTACCAAAACAACTGTAACTCTCTTAATATGCAATACTTAATGATGTGATCATAGATATAAGGTCACAACATCCACCTGAACTCTCATCTCACTTTGCAGGATCTGAAACATCCGTACACTAATCGTACACTGTGATTACTAGTCTGGTTCCTTCATAAAAGCATATGTTGATATCAGTGACAAAACATAAATGACAACAGTATGAGTGCCCATCCAGTAACGTAGTGATTAAACATATTACATGTCTCAATCACCACCCATGCATTAGCAATATCCAACAATCTCCCCCTTTGGCATTGATGTCAACATATGGGAAAATCTTATCCCAAAGTTATATCAATCCAAAGTCCTTCAACTGAACAATCTCCCCAAACAGTAGAGATTTTCTCATAGCAACACTCCCCCTTTGATAGCAATGGCAAAGGGTGCCATGAGCCTTCAACTGCCTTCACATATAAACTTTCTTCCATGATCACTCCCCCTGAGGAGTAGATCCCTACATCCAGTCTAGAAAATGATAAGGCTCTGAATACTTCTAGACTGATGCATTTCTGCATCAATTAATTCTGACTAGGAGGGGCCTGAACCCCTAGCATACCTCTGAGATATTCAAAGGTATCTTTTGGTCGTGGCTTTGTGAAGATGTCTACAATCTTCTCTTTTGTACTGATATATTCTAATTTGATTTCTTTTTGTGCCACCTTGTCTCTCAAGAAGTGATACTTGATAGAAATATGTTTAGTTTTGGAATGCATCACTGGATTCTTTGACATGTTTACTGTACTGGTTTTGTCACAATGAATAACCACGGGATCTTCAAAAGTTATTCCAATGTCTATCGGCATTTGTTTCATCCAAATAATCTGAGTGCAGTTTATAGCAGCAACAACATACTCTGATTCAGCAATAGATTGTGCTATACAATCTTGTTTCTTACTTAGCTAAGAAACCAACTTTTTCCCAAGGAAAAATGCACCACCACTGGTACTTTTTCTGTCGTCAATGTTTCCTGCCCAATCAACATCAGTATAGGCATGATTTTCAAAGCTATCATTCATGTCATACCATAAACCATAGTCTATGGTTCCTCTGAGATACCTCAGCATCCTTTTCACAGCAGCTAGATGTGTCTCTTTAGGTTCTGCCTGATATCTAGGCATAATTCCAATAGCATTAGCAATATCCGATCTGGTATGAGTCAGATACTATAGCCCTCCAACCATTGATCTATACAAAGTCTGAAAAACACTTTTTGATTCATCATCAATTGTTAGCTTGTTTCCAGTTACCATAGGTATTCCTACTAGTTTACAATCTTCCATACCGAATTTCTTAAGCAATTCTTTGAGATTATTGGTCTGAGAAATGAAAATACCATTCTCATTCTGAGTTACTTGCAGCCCAAGAAAGAATTTAATTTCACCTATCATGGAAATCTAAAATTTACTTTCCATTTCTTTAGCAAACTTCTTACATAGATCATCATTACCTCCAAAGATAATGTTGTCCACAAATACTTCTATTATCAGGATTCCATCTTTAGTAGTTCTTAATTACAAATTACTATTTGCATTACCTTTTCTGAATCCAAGTCCAAGTAGATACTTGTCCAATCTTGCATACCAAGCCCTAGGAGCTTGCTTCAACCCATACAGGGCTTTCTTCAATTTACACACCATGTCTTTGTCTTCGCATAAAGGGAAATCCATCTGGTTGTTCTATGTATACTTCTTCTTCACTATCTCCATTCAGAAATGTAGATTTAACATCCATCTAATACACTTTGAAGTTTTTGTGTGCAGGATAAGATAGGAATAGTCTTACTACCTCTATTCTAGCAACAGGAGCAAATGTTTCTTCAAAGTCTGTGCCTTCTTGTTGTGACTATCCCTTACACACTAGTCTTTCTTTGTTCCTTACAACTGTTCCTTCTTCATCCATTTTCTTTCTAAAGACCCATTTTGTTCCTATAACATTTTTATTTTTAGGTCTTGGAACCAATTCCCAAGTATTATTTTTCTTTTCTGATCCAATTCTGCTTTCATGGCATTTATCCAAGATTCATCTTTAAAGGCTTCATCTGTAGTTTTTGGCTCAATTTGAGAAATCAATCAAATTTCTTCTCTAGCTTTAGATCTAGTTAGCACTCCTTGACTGGTATTGCCAATAATTTGATTTTCAGGATGGTTATTTTTTACATACCTTAGAGTTTTAGGAGTTTCAGTAGTTTTGCTTGTATCAGCATCACAAGCCTCTTTTCCACTTTCTCCCTCAACAAGTTCTTCTTCGGCAACAGTAGTGGTTTCTTTCACTTTTGATATCTGATTGTTGTCATACATTCTTTCTTGTATCTGAAATTTCTCATCTATTCTTACATTGTTACTTTCAACCATCTTCCTTAATCTCAGATTGAAACATTTGTATGCCTTGCTTTTAACAGAGTAACCAAGGAAGATACCTTCATCACTTCTAGCATCAAATTTCCCTATCTCATCATCCCTCTTGATATAACATTTGCTACCAAAAATTCTGAAATATTTTACAGTAGGAGTATGATCAAACCATAGTTCATAGGGAGTCTTACTTGTGCCATCTCTTATTTGAATTCGGTTTAATGTGTACACTTTTGTTCCAACAGCCTCTCTCCAATGTACACGAGATACATTTCCCTCAATCAGCATTGTCTTGGTAGCGTCAAGTATAGTCCTATTTCTTCACTTTTCTATCCTATTCTGTTGTGGAGTCCTGGGAGAATATGTTTGTATTTTTATCCCATTCTCTTCACAATATGAATTGAATAAATCTGATGTAAACTCTCCACCTTTTTCTGATCTTAAAAATTTTATTTTCAGTCCTGATTCATTCTCCACTTTTGCTTTAAACAGCTTGAATTTATCAAATGCTTCTGATTTTTCTCTCAAATAAGTAACCCATATCATTCTAGAAAAGTCATCAACAAAGAGTATAAAATACCTTTCACCATAGTATGACTTTATTCTTGTAGGCCCACATAGATCTGTATGTACCAGATCCAACTTCCCTTTTGATGTAAATGATTTTCTTTTATGACTGCTTTTAGTTTGCTTTCCCATAACACATTCTCTGCATATAGTGTTAGAAGGTTTCACAATCTTTGGTAGATCTCTTACTGCATTAGCCATACTTGCCTTCACAATGTTATCAAAGTTAACATGACCAAATCTTCTATGCCATAACCAACTATCATCTACCTTCGCAACAAAACAAGAGGCTTTAGATGTGTTTAGTTCAAATACATTACCTCTAGATTTTGAACCGGTAGCAACCAGTTTCCCTTCCTTACTTCTGATAAAGCATTTACCATTAAAAAAACTTAATTGAAAGTCTTTATCCATTAACTGTCTGACACTCAACAAATTGTGTTTTAGTCCTTCAACAAGTAGTACATTGTCTGTATTAGTCTTTCCATCCAAAGTAATGGATCCTACTCCTATGATGGATTTTGGGAGATTGTCCCCAAACCTTACAACACCTCCATCATAATTTACTAACTTAATAAACTTGTTCTTATCACTAGTCATGTGATGAAAACATCCATTGTCAATTATCCATTCAGTTTTCTTGTCAACATGAAATACTAAGGCCTTTTCTTCATGAACACGTTCATCTTTAATAACAACAAATCCAATCTCTTCATTGTCTAAATCATCATCATTAGAGATTCCTTCACTAGCATAATAACATTCTTTGTCTCTTCTAATCTTTGCATAGTTAGGTTTGTACTTAGGAACTCTTGTAGGACATCTAGATGCAAAATGACCTATCTTATTGCATGAAAAATATTTCAAAGGTAATTTGCCTTCAAATTTTCCCTTACCTCTTTTCTCTCTTCTGGAAATTAGTGCAACAAGTTCTTCCATCTTCTTTTCTTCTTCCATTATCTTATCGCATTCCTCAGCATACTCACCAAGCTCTTCTTTTAGGTCTTCTTTGCTTGTGCTTGGAAGTGCAGATACTTTCTTGTGTGTGGATGCCCTAAATGAAGATTCAACTTTAGGTACAGCTTCTCCTAATTCCACAGCTTCAAAGGTAGTTAACTTTTCAATCAACATCTCTCTACTAAATTTTGGAGTCAGGGGTATAGTTTCTTGAATTGACATTGCCTTGAATTTGTAAGCAGGAGTTAGAGATCTGACAATATTTGCAATGACTTCATCTTCATCATAAGTACCTCCACAATTTCTAATTCCAACTATAGCTTATGTAACCCTTTGAACATAGGCTCTAATGCTTTAATCTTCATTCATTTGCAGCTTCTCCATCTTTGTCTTCCAGTTTTGCAATTTCGCTTGTTTGGTATACTTGTCTCCTTCATAGAGTGCCTCTAGTCTATTCCAAATTTCATGTGCCGAATCTAGATCTTTAATTTCAGTAAACTCACCCTCAGATAGTGCATTGATCAATGCTTCCCTTGTGACCATGTTGCATGAAAATAACTTATTTTCATCATCATCAGTTATTTCCAAGTCATTCTCAGCCTTCAGAGATTCCTTCTTCTTCACAATCATCTAGTAGTCTATGCCCATACATAGCAGATGTGTTCGCATCTTGTTTTTCCAACTGTCAAAATTTTCAGGATCAAACTTAGGACTTTCCTTCCTATAGAATTCCATTTCCAAGATCACCTCAAGCTGTTAAGCTCTCTCTGAGGACCACAAGCTCTGATACCAATTGTTAGGAATAATAGTCCACAATACAATTGAGAGGGGGGTGAATCAGTTGTATGATATAATATTAAAATTTAAGCTCATTAATATCATATCCAATGAACACAATGAATGCCAACACAATAACACAATATTTTGGTTATGGGGAAACCCTGTTAAAGGTAAAAACCCCGGTAGGAATTAGCACCCACTAATGATGTACTGAGAGTATAATAATCCTTGTTAGAAGATATAGCCCTGTTAGGATCTTATTGAAACATTACAGTACATAGTCCTTGTTAGATGATAGACCCTATTAGGAGTTGAGAACAATAGAGGGCTCACTGCCCAAAGAAGGTTAAATCCACCTTCAGAACTCACTAGTTTGTAACAGGTGTATATGAAGAAATACACAATCTTTTGAACTATTTGTCAGCAACTTGTTTTTTCTTGATTAGTTCCAATGAAGTCCACCAGTAATCCTCTACTCTAAATACAACAAACACAAGTTCGTAACCTTCACAACCTCCTTATATCACACATATCTCATCCATGTCTTTTCCAAAGAAAAGACCTTTCATTTATACCTTATTACATTTTACCAAGATCAGGTCAGCCCATAAGGCTTTCTTAATTACAAACAATTACATAAACCCTTGCTAAGATACACACGGTATCTAAAAATAAATTTACAATTATTACATTACAACAATTAAGGACCGATATCCTTGATTTATGCTTGCCAAACAAAACACATGCTTCATTACCTGAGTCAGCTTCAGAATAAAACATCGTTAGAGCACACACCATAAATGATGTCACTAATCACTCTATACCTTACATTGACCAATGAAAATCCACCAGTACTTCTTCCATCATCCTTCAAGTTCACATACCTTGAATCCAATCCTTCTGAAAGATATATCAAAAACTCAGAGACTAACTCTGTCAATTCTCACTGTCATAGTCTAGTGACCAATCTTTACCAAAATAGTTGTAACTCTCTTAATATGCAATACTTAATGATGCGATCATAGGAAAAAAAAGATCACAACATCCACCAGAACTCTCATCTCAATTCATAGCATCTGAAACATCTGTACACTAACCGTACACTGTGATTACCAGTCTGGTTCCTTTATAAAAGCATATGTTGACATCAGTGACAAAACACAAATGACAACAGTATGAGTGCCCATCTAGTAACGTACTGATTAAACATATTACATGTCTCAATCACCACCCATGCATTAGTTATATCCAACATCAGTATCCTACAAAGTGTCATTAGATCCTGCATCACCCTTAAAAGGAGTGAGATCACAAATGTTAAAGATAGGAGAAATAGAAATAGTAGGGGGTAAAGAAATTTCATAAGCATTATCCCCAAATTTATGAAGTATTTGACAAGGACCAATCTTCCTTATCTACAATTTGGTATGTCCCCTAGGTAGCCTTGCCTTATTCAGGTATGTCCATACTTGATCTCCTACTTTGAAAGTAACATGTCTCTTCTTCTTATATGCATGTTCTTTGTATTTTGCAGTATTCTAACTCAATGTATCTCGGACTTGATCTTGAATCTGTTTGATCCATGTAGACAATTCTTCTCCCTATGCACTGACTTTAAAGTTAGTCAGTAAATCTCTCAATTTCATAACTCCTTTGGGATGAAGGCCATAATTTACTTGGAATGGTGTATTCCCTGTTGACCTATTCACTGAATCATTGAAAGAAAACTCTGCTTGAGGAAGAATAGCATCCCAAGTTTGTCAATATTGTTTTGTTAGACACCTTAGAAGGTTTCCTAATGATCTATTTACAACTTCAGTCTGGCCATCGGTTTGTCAATGGTATGCAGAACTGAATGACAAATTTGTCCCCAACTTTTTCCGAAGGGTTCTCCAAAAGTGTCCTTGGAATTTCACATCTCTGTCTGAGATAATGGATGTTGGTTATCCATGAATTCTAACCACTTCTTTAAAAAACAAATGAGCAATATGTGAAGCATCACTAGAAACCTTACAAGGAACAAAGTGTTCCATTTTGCTAAATCTGTCGACTATAACAAAGATACTATCAAATCCTTGCTTAGTTTTTGGAAGTCCTAAGACAAAATCCATACTCACACTGTCCCATGGCTTTGTTGGAATAGTTAGTGGTTGATAGAGACCTTGATTGGTCTTAACTCCTTTAGCCCTTTGACAAATAGTGCATGATTGAACAAACTTCCTGACATCAATCAGTAACCGAGGCCAATGATAGTTTCTCCTTACAAGTTCAAGTGTCTTATCTATGCCAAAGTGACCTCCTAGTGTACCACAATGTTTCTCTCTAATCAAATTCTCTCTCATGGAGCATTTAGGAATACAAAGTTGACCTCCTTTGAACAAAAGGCCATTCTGTAATAAATATTTAGAATAAGTAGTATTATATGTATCTGATAGAGTAGAGAAAACCTCATAGATATCACCAAAATCTGAATCATCCTTATATAAGTGTTTGAGGGCATCAATCCCTATGCTTTGTACCTGCACTTCTTCAACCAAAATTACTCTTCTACTAAGAGCATCTGCTACTTTGTTTGAATTTCCTTTCTTATGTTTTATGGAAAATGTGAATGCTTGGAGTTGTTCAACCCATTTCATATGCCTATAGCTTAGTTTATCTTGACTATTCAGAAAACTTAAAGCATGATTATCTGTAAAGACAATAAATTCCTTAGGAAGAAAGTAGATCCTCCATTTCTTGAGGGCTTGAACCATAGCATAAAGTTCCAAGTCATATGTACTATATTTCTTCTTTTCTTCATTCAGTTTTTCAAAGAAGAAAGCCACTGGTCTTCCACCCTAACTAAGGACTGCACCTATGGCCAAATTGCTAGCATCCGTCTCCACTGTGAACAATTTGTCAAAGGTTGGTAGTGCCAAAATGGGATATTGTGCTACTATCTCCTTCAAGTATTTAAAAGCTTCATCTACTTGTGTTGTCCACTGAAACTTTGTTTTTCTACCACCCTTGATGGTATCAAGTAAAGGTGCACAAATGTGACTGAAATTTTTAATAAACTTCCTATAAAAGGTTGCCAATCCATGAAAGCTCCTGACTTCTCCTAGAGTATTTTGTATGGGTCAATTAATGACAGCCTCTACCTTTTCAGGATTCATTTTCAATGTGCCCTTTGAGATAACAAAACCCAGAAATATCAACTCTTGTTGCATGAATGTACACTTTTCTAAGTTGATAGACAGTTTCTTCTCATGTAGTTTTTGGAGAAATTGCTCCAAATGTCTCATGTGTTCCTTTATAGTCCCACTAAAGATTAAGATGTCATCTAAATAGACCACCACAAACTTTCCTATGAAATCTTGAAGCACTTCATTCATTAATCTCATGAAGGTGCTAGGAGCATTGCTAAGGCCAAATGGCATCACAAGCCATTTTTACAATCCTTCAGTGGTTTTGAATGTAGTTTTCCACTCATCACTGGGCCTTATCCTTATCTAATGGTAACCAGATTTAAGATCAATTTTTGAGAAGTAACATGCTCCTCCAAGTTGGTCTAGAATATCTTCAATCATGGGTATAGGGAATCTGTATCTGATTATAATTTTGTTTATTACCTTGGAGTCGATGCATAGTCTCCATTTTCCATCCTTTTTAGGGGCTAAAACACTCGGAACTACAGAAGGGCTAAGACTCTTTTTTATGAGTCCTTTAGTCAACAATTCACTGACTTGTCTGGTGACTTCGACATTCTGATCAGGAGTGAGTTTATAAGAAGCTTTGTTGGGTAGGGAAGCACCTAGGATAAAATATTTTTGGTGACAAATGTCCCTCAATGGTGGGAGTTCATCTAGTGTGTCTCCTGCAACTATTCCTTTGTACTTCTGTAGTAGACCATCTACTTCCTTCGGTACTTCATTGTGCACTATCTTCTCCTTTGGTTTAAGGACTAGGGCATATCCTACCTCAGAATCTTGAATAGTACTTATCATCTCTTGTTCTCCTGCAAGCATGACTAACTGCTCTTTTGGTTTTTCTTGTGGAGGATTAGGGAGAGGGAGCATATTGTATTTGTGACCATTTTGAATAACTTGGTATTTTTTTGTGATTCCATCATGTTTAGCCTACAGATCATACTACCATGGATGTCCTAATAAAAGGTGGCATACATCCATATCTACAACATCACAAAGGACTCTATCCTTATAGTCTTTAATAGAGAAATCTACCCAAGCTTGTTCATTTATGAGGGTCTGCTGCCCTTTTGTCAACCAAGATACATGGGATGGGTTTTGGGTGGGGTATCTTTTCCAATTTTAATTTATCTACCATTTCTCTAGATTCAAGATTTTCAGTAGAACCATAATCAATTACTAACTTGCATACCTTTCCATGGCTCTTGCAGTTGGTTCTAAAAATACTTTTTATTTAGGGAGGTTCCACCGGTACTGGTGCTTGGATCAAAGTCCTCTTCATCATGAGGCTTACTCCATCTTCTCCCGTATAGTCTCTCACACTGTCAACATCATCTTCTTATACTAGGTTGGCTCTTCTTTCACCTTGGTTAGTTTGCTTTTCTCTATCCAAACACCTATTGGTGTAGTACCCTGTCTGATTGTAGTTATAACATCTGATTTGTCCATTGTTTCTTCCTCCATTTCTACCCCTGTCATTTCCTCTTCTACCTCAGTATCCACCTCTTGAACTACTTTCTCCTTGGGTGTTCTCCTTATTAGATTCTCCTTGTGGTCTATTGTTTTGTCCTCTTCCTCCAAAGTTTCCTCTACCTCTTTCATTCTTAGTTTTTCCTCTACCACCTTGTTCATTCCTCCTTCTGAACTTTTCTTCAACTTTTAATGCCAACTGATAGCATTCATTCACTGTGGTAGGGCTTGTCAAATTGAGTTCATCTTGAATTGAGACTCTTAGGCCTTGCATATACCGAGCAAGCTTTACACATTCTACTTCAGCAAGCTTGGATTTCATCACCAATCTCTGCAAGTCTTTAGTATAGCTAGAGATATCCATCTCTTTCTATCTTAGACTCATTCTTCTTTTATGAAGTTGGACTTCATAATCTTTAGGGACATAAGTTTCCCTAAGCAGGGCCACCATCTTCTTCTAAGTGGTGATTGGATTCTTTCCATTCTTCACCCTATCATCTTGAGTGAAGTTCCACCATGTGAGTGTAGAACCTTTGATCTTTGACTTAGCAATCTTCACCCTCTGATTCTCAAGGATGTCTTCACAATCAAAGAAACTATTTAGGGCATCCACCCAATCCATTGTGGCATTCGGGTCCATCTTCCCATTGTATGTAGGCAACTCAAGCTTGGCATCCATGGTTCTCCTCTCCATAGATTTTAGAGTCTTCATAAGTAGCCTCTGGTCAATAGGACATTCTTCTTCCTCCTGCTCAAGGGGTTCTTCATCACTCCCTTCTTCAACATCATCAAAGTTTGCACTACTTCTCTTCTGAATTTCTTCCCTCATTTGCTGCATCTCGGTGTCTCTTCGATCATCACACTGTGTCCTTTTCTCTTTCAGGTATCTTACTATCTTTGCATTGGTCATCCTTGATGACAATCCTCCTTCATCTTCTCCTTCCATGGTGCTAGTATATCTTTACCCTAGGGATCTTATATGCTTTGATACCACTTGATGTAGAGCTCTCCCCTATCTAGATAGCTCGGTAAATGGTGAGACCTTCGGTGTTACTTTGAATCCAAAGTGGGCATAGGAGAGTGCTCTACACCATTAAAAGATCCTAAAACAAATGTACTTCCACTACCCTCACTGGAGGATCCAGTGTCTTCAACTAGCTTATACCCCCTTGGGCTCTACTGATGCTCAGTTGATACTCGGTCAATACTTGGTCGGTGCCTATATTAACCGAGTGGGCTCGGTAGCTTTACCGAGTAATTTCCTGACGCTCGGTAATGCTTATCGCAAAGCACCTTACTAAATTTTCTTTCAAATGGGAACCTACAAATTTGGTAAGGGGATGGAAAGGTTCCATACACAAATAAAATTCCTACTATGGGAGTGATTTCCACACACACTACCGGATTTAGATAACAAGTTCAAGAACTTAGACCTTGTCAGACTTGTAGCCTCCCGAGCGAGGTTCTAGGGTTCTAGTTCCATATTCTTACAAGAATTATATGGAAACAAAGTATATTCAGACACCCTTTTTGGACTTGTAAGAACCCTCCAGATCCTAAGATCTTAAACACAAAGAACAACCCTTAACAACTCCTGGTCTACTAGTCCCAATAGGGCTAATTGACTCAGTTGATGAAGGAAAACTTTACCAATTGGTTGTTCAAGGTTAACTATTAATTGCAATAGTGTTGGGAACCCCAAAGAGACCACAATCTTCCTTTAGATTTCTTTTATCCACCCTCGAAGTGCTTCTGTCACTTCACTTCTTCATTTCTGGTACTAAGCACATAGAGAGGCTTGGTCTAGAATCTACAAACAAACTTCTCCAAACATTCCCCCTTCTTCTACACTCTTGAGGAACTAAAGTGAATTTCCCCTACTTGCATTTCCCAACTTTTCATGGGAGTCCCATGAAGGAAATACATTTAGGGCATCTTCGACCAAAACCCTGGTCTAGGAGGGTTTCCTGAAAACTCAAAAAACTTAATTTCCCTAATTTTTGACTCTGATCTCCAAACTAACTCAAACCAAATGCATTGGAGTCCTAGTTCATGGCATGTGTTGGATCAATCAAAGTTCTTCTTCGTACTTCCTTACAAATCTATACACACGTAGTTTTTTTAAATCCTAAACTTAGAGAAAAACAAGGATCTTTTATTGATTAAATGCAAAAATTACATAGAGTTTCCTTATTGTTTAACACCCGTCTTCTTCCACCCACCTGAAAGGGCTATATGAAGACTTTCCTCAATGGATCCAACTATTTTTCAAAGGTTGTGACCGTTGGGTGGTTGTTTCACAGGTTGGTAGTAACTTTTCAAAGAAGTTGCCAACAACATTTCTTACATTGTTGTAACCTTTACAAAATGTTGCATTCTTGCTCTTAATGAGCCTATAGGCCTAAGCCTTGGATCCTAAACATTATTGGAATAACTTAAGAGACACCTAGGAAACCTAACATCCTAAATGTGTCTTTGGACCATAGTCAAAAACCCATGGTTTATAACCACACTGAGGGTGACTAGGTCTTACAAGTTGGCTTATTGAAACTTAACCTATTAGTCTAAAAGTTGTGAAGAGTGGGAAGTGTTCCTTGGGTGCTCCTGCACCAATATGGCATTTAGAAGAAAAAACTATCTCTCAAGAAAAGAAAAGAAAGCCTTAGAGAAAGGCCTCTCATCAACTCCAAACTGGAACTAAAGCTTTACCTTGACCTCTCCTTAAAAATTTTAAAATATCCCCCTTTGGTTGTACAAAACCAAAAATCATGTAGAAAAGGGGGTGGAATTGAGTGTAAAAGTCCCCTTGATTCATGCACAATCCATGTAGATCCCTGAATTGATGTAAAACTACTCTTAAGTCACCAAAACTCTCTCATTTTCCCCCATGAAGTTTATAACTCTTCTTTGATCTCCAACTATAACACTAGTTGACTCACAATTAATAATATCTTTTTATATTGCATTATTAAGAATATTAACTTAAAGTGATTTATATTATCATCACTTCTAGCCAATATTTTACATTTCCATTCATGCAAATAAAAAGTCTATAACTCTGAAGGCACAAGAATAACCTAAAGTTTGTATGTATATATCCTTAAGTGATTCATATAAACCTCACTTAGGAATTTTACAATTAAGTCAATGAAAACTTATATCATGGAAATGTATAATTAAATTAAAGGAAAAAAATGCCTTTTCCATTGATAACTTAGGGAAAAAAAGAAACCCTAAAGCAAAAAGTCACCCTTCACTTGATTCTTTTCCATTCAATCTTTATGCTCTATGTCTTGGCGCCACAAGGGTTTCATTGTGTAGGTCTTTTGAGGAATCCTTAAAGGTTTGTTGCAACTTGAGTGCATGGCTTGGTAAGTTTGGGTCCTATTTCCACAGAAAGAAAAATGCATTTGATTTTCCCTCTGTATATTGGAAATAAACAAATATATTTCACTCTTCATATCTATGACTGTCATTTAACATTGAATAATGTCTTCATATATTTTCTCTTTTGATGTCTCTGCTTCCTCATAATGAATATGGTTTATATCCCTGCATAGTTGCTATAGGAAATCTCTCTTCTATATGTCATGGCTTTGTAGATCAAAACCCCTTTGCATATATATGTCTTTTTCTATCCAAACAAGGGTTTTGACTAATATATTATATGTATCTTTGTGTTTTTTAATGCTCAAGGGTTCAATCTATAACTGCATCTAATCTATTTAGAAATGTGAATAAATAATGAGGAACTTTATGTGGGTTCTTACCCATTGTGTTGGTTGTGGTTCCTTTCCTCAAACCTTTGTCATTTTTTTCCACCAATGCATACCACTGTCATTTACTTGAATGTTCCTCTATTACTTTTTGCAAGTTGCCACTATATTTTGCTCTTAAATGTATGACCATTATGAAATAATACAATTGTATAATATGACATGGGGATCATGTAAAAGGGCTATTTTTTCCAATTCATAAGGTACATTAGAATATAAAACCACCTCAAAACAATTATGATTAACAACAATTGAGAGATGTCAATGCAATATCTATTCTTGAAGGTTTTTTATTCCTTTGTTTCTTAGAATTGAGAAAGAAAGGGAATGATGTAGATATGCAAAAGACTAAATAAGTACATATATGATCTAATCCAACTGAGAAAAATTGATAAAAAAGGGTATGGAGAAGGATTTGAATGCACCTAGAAATAAAATAGAAGCAATGCTTTTCAAACTCAAATTCCTGACTGTTAAAATCTTAGAATGACTTGTAATTGCATATCTAGGCCCTGAAGACTATAATCTAAGTCTCTACCAAAATTGAGCTGATTTTGGAAGGTACATATCACCAATGTCATTTTGTACCCTAGGTTTTGGTCTAAAATTTTTGGGTTTCCTCTAGTTGTGTTTGATCTTTCAAATTCCTATCTGGTGGTTTGTAACATGTTCTAACACATATAAAAATAGGGAAGAAGCTTGGCTAAAGGGATTTTCCGTAGTCAAACCCCTTTTTAGGAGTAAACCTTGAAAATGGAAGAAAATTTCATAAGGAAAGATGAAATAGAAGCTAGATCTGAATTGTAAATCACCTTATACCTTCATGATGCAATGCTTCTTTGGATGTGATCACAAATGTTGATGCAATAGTTTGATCTTGATAATTCTCTTGAAATCTTATTTCTTGATTGATTCTTCATCATGAATTCTTGCACTTGATATGGGATACCAAAATGAGAAGAGATGTGGGGTTTTTATACTCAATCCTTCTTTTCAGGGGTTAAAACTTAGGTAGGCTTACCATGACGCTAAATCTCCCATTAAACTATGACATAGGGCCCCATGCCAAATTCAGGACTAATTCTCAAGGGACATATCATCAATGGCATGTTGTACATAGGAAAATGAGCCAAAATTTTAATTGTGGGTCTCGAACAGTCAACAAATGCGGGATTTTTGGGTACAACTCATTCTGAGGTTAGGAGAGGATGTAGAGGCCATAAATAGAAAGATAGGTCCTAGGATATGAAATGAATTATTTTATTGGAGGAAAAATAGAGAAGCACACTTATGAATAAAGGTCTTACTTGAGTTTTAAAGAAATTGGATCAATATAGGACTTAAAAGGTTAATTTGAGGGTCTAATAAGCATTAGGAGAGTGTGAAATCAATGTGGGAACCTATACATACTAAAATGGGGCTAAAATATGTACCTAATAAAAGGTTCTTATTTTTTAGGATGAAACATTTAGTCCCCACTTTAGTGGGAGTATGAGTCCACCTCATGCTCACAAGAGAGAGAGAGAGAGCTACAAGAAGATAAGATATCACTAAGTTTAAGGATATAAACCCTCAAACCAAGGATATTAACTTGTAAATCCATATGCAAGGACACAAAACAAAAGTCTAAAACTGACTAAGATTCCAAGTCAACTAGTTGAAGAGACCTCGCTAAATAAAATGTCTCAACTACTAGAATCATCCTTAGAAAGTTATTGTGAAAGCACAAGTGGTCACCTAAAAAGAGTAAGAGAACACATAAAAGATAAAAACAACAATTCATTATCTTTCCCACTATCATAGCTATGAGACCATGGAGAGAAGAGAGAGGGACCAGAATCCAACAATCTAGCAAGTTGTGTTATGCTAGGTGATTCATGGGAGAATAAGACAAGGAGAAGGAAAGGCTAGCAAGTGGTGTTATGATAGTTCCACTTATCCCAAAGAAATAGGGAAGGAGAATTGATGGTCTAGAAAGTTTCATTATGCTAGTCAATTCTACCCTAAAAATTTATGCACAAGAGCAGCTTATGGGATAAGTCCTATGGAAAGCATTGTCTCTGTAGGGATCCAAAAAGGATGATCAGTCCTATGGAAAGCATTGTCTCCATAGGGATCCAAAAAGGATGATCGGTCCTAAGGAAAGAATTGTCTCCTTGGGGATCAATAAGATAGGATTAGTCTTAATAAAATCATTGTCTTCTTAAGGATCCAAAAAAAGATTATCTCTAACAAAAGCATTGTCTTCTTAAGGATCAATAAAATGGGATCAGTCCTAAGAAAAGCATTGGGATCCAAAACTGGTCAGTCCTAAGGAAAGCATTATCTCCTTAGGGATTAATAAAACAAAAAAAGATGCATAATATACAAAGGAAGTTTTATATATGCCCCCTCCTTACGATGGCAACATAGGACTATGGTGGCATCATAAGGAAATGAGAACAGGGATACCTAGTTCCATCAACAAGGAGATATCCTTAAATCAACAATATATTCATGTACCTTAGCAAAGAGTGAAAAATCTTGTTTACCAAGTAAATAGATAATCATGGAAGGATATATGCAAGTGGGAAGAGAACCCTGTGTTGGGTATATTTTAGGTTTTCTGAGGTCTTTGCTCAAGGTCTTGTTTTTCATGTCCTTGCTTGTGTCTTTGTCTGGTTTAGGGTTTCAGAACTCTTTAAAACTTGTCATATTTGTGTTTTTAAACCCTTGCCTTAGACATTCTTTCCCCAAATGGTTAATTCTTTAGTTAGTTTTGAGTGTGCTCTAGTTCTTTCTATTCGCATGTTACTTTTTGCGTCACTTAAGTCTTCCAAATTTGCACGTGGTCTTTTTCCCTGTCTTCGCTGAATCATGCAATGTTCTTCCTTGTCTTTAAGTCTTTTAGCGAACTGGCGATAATGGTGAGTCCTTTGTTAGGTTTTCTCAATCACTAAATCTCCAAGTCTTTATCACGGTTAGTCTTAACATCTAGCGATTCGATGACTGAGTTGTCTCCTATTCGCTTGATTCTTGGCAGTTTCATTGAAACATTTGGCGACTTGGCATGGCGGTTATCTCCTATTCTCTAAGTTAGGTGGTTAAGTTCATAATCATCTAGCAATCCAGCGAATGCTGTTGATTTTCTTTGCAACCAGTGGTCAGGTTTTAATCTCCAAAGGACTGGGTCCTACTCTAAATCTTTTAGTGACCCAGCAACTGAGTCTCATTCTCATATCCTCTAAGTTTGGTAGTTCTAATATTTTAATTTGGCAAAGGATAAAGTTTTCCTTTGTCGCTTGATCTTGAGAAAAGATGGCAATGCTCTAAGTTATTTGGCGATTAAGCGAGTAAAGTGTTCGTGGGATCTCAGAACCAGTTAGTTAAGCTCCAAATCTTTCAGCGACCTAGCGAACAAAGCAAAGTTGAGATATGTCTTTTTCAGTCATGCATTCTTGGGATAAAATGGTTTAAGTTCAATAACCTTGGGAGATTAAGCGAATGGAATGGTCACTGATTCTCATAATTAAAAGGTAAAGGTCTGATGAATTGAGTGATTTAGCGACAACCGTCGATTGTTCCTAAGATCTATGGTCAACGTATAATCTCAAGATATAACCTAAGGTATGAAAAACATTCAGTGAATTGGAGATATGGGTTATTCGCTCAATCTCAAGGCCTAACCATGGTTAAGCATTTATTTTTGAGAATGCAAGATAGCCTTGTTTGCTGAATCATGAAATAAATGAGAGTTAAGCATGGCTTTTTGAGATTAAGAGATTTGGTTGTTCACTGATTCTCTAGTTATGACCATGGTCAAGGTGTTTTGCTTCACGGTTTGTAAAGTCCTTTGATCACTGATTCTCTAGATGATTGTTGACTTAAGGAAAAGGTTGCAAGAATTGGTGAAGTCTTTGGTCACTTGTTCTCTAAGCTTAACCATGATTAAATCAAGTGTTTTGAGAATGTGAGTTTGCTTTCAGTCACCAAATCTCTGATTTCGGCGAGGTCATGATAAATTTCAAAACATAGCCTAAGGACCGTTGATCATCTCTGGGATCAACAGTAGTCACTGAATCTCCAGATAAATTCATGAGTTAAGAAGTCACTCTGAGATTCCATGAAAGGCCTTGTCATTGGATCTCCAAGCTTAACCTCAAGTTAACATTTCTTTCAGAGATCATGAGTTCCTTTCTTCACTGGATCTCTGAGCCATGTCTGGTTAAGTTTTCATGCCAATCAGTGTTATGAACCATTACAACGTGGAAAAAGTACTCTACCAAGCTAGAAAAAGATAAAATGTCATCCAATTAGGTTTTAATGAGGGTTTGCATCAGTAATTAAGGGTTTTAATGCCAAAAAGCCATGATCAGTGATCTCGCGCTTTATTTTTTATTTTTTAAATCATCCTGTCAACATCCACACCACAGGTAGCTATGATTTAAAGGTTGGTAATATCCAAAATTGGATGCAGAAGTGACTTAGGCCGGATTTGTTACAATTAAGCAATTGTATGCATTCAATTCTCGAAGTATATAAACATGACTTCATTTCTTTCTATGCACAAAGTTATTCTGAAGACAATTGAGATTGTTGGCACTGAAGCAATGAGTGAGAAGTGCAAAAGTTACAGTACTGTGAATTTCTGTGCTGTCAAGATGAGTCATCCAGAGGCAAGTGTAGCATCATCTAGTGGAGCTACAAAAGAACAGAGTGGAGAAGATAAGGGAAAGTTGAATTGTTCAGATGAGTTTGTCAGGCTGCTTCCTGGTTTGAAACAAAACAAGAAGGCCATTAACACAACTTTTGAGGATCTCATGGACAAATGCAGAGACCCTATCTCTCCTTCAAGTTCAGGTTACACCATCTTCTCATATTTCTATAATAATAGACATAAGCCTATACCTATCTATAATGCTTGGGCGTTGGGAATGTCAATGTTAATTATGCCTGATGTATTCTTAGATGTTGATTTAATTATTGAGTTGGCTAGGCTATATGACCCCATCTCTAAGGTCATTAGGTGTGAAGACCAGTCTATTTTTATTTCCTTGGATAGGTGGTCTTTCATGAGGGCATTTGATTTTTATGCCTCTTCTTCCACTGCAATAGATTTGAAAAAAGAAAGACAAAAATATGCTAGTAGTATTGGGTCAGTAAAAAGCTAGATAGTCAAGCATATGCCCAAGCAGGCTAAGTATATAGCCCCTCTCCTGACAAGTATGAATGCTCCTTATCAATTTTCATCCCTCTGTCATTACATGAAGTTCTTATGTCATGGGTTGTGTAGGGTTCTAGGGATAGATGGGGATGAAGAAAAATTTCCTACTGAACTTTTAATGATAATCCTAGATATTCAGAATTCCCACACCAATACTGACTATGATTACATATAGTATGTAATTGATAGGATGCATGAGGGGTTAATTTCTGTCAAGGAGAATAAGAGACATGTGAGATTCATGCATTACTCCCCCTTATGCATTTAATTTTGTTCTACCATGTGAATAATCTTGATGCAAGAATGTTGAAATCAAGGACTTCTTTTGAGGGAAATCCAAACCCAGTGCAATATTGGTTGAGGGCCTGGAATTACACATCCAATGAGTGTAACTTCTCTATTTTCCAGAACTATTTTGTACATCCAATTCTTGGGATGTTGGGAGCAAATCTTATGAGGCTATCAACTAAGGTCTTGAGGGTGTTAAGGCCAATGCAGTATGAAGATAAATGGCCAGGGAACCACAATTGGGGATATTTTTACCTAGGTGGAAACTTCACAGTTATTAGAGTTTATGGCTGCCCCAAACCCCCACATATGCTTCCTAGATTTGTACCTCCTAGGGTTTCCATAATGGAATTCATCTGGCAATTAATGTGGACTAACAAAGAACACCTAGCACCTCATAGGAAGGGTACTTTCACACCTAGGCAATTCATGATTGGTAGCTTCTTGATTGGAAAAAGAACATTGGATCAGGTCAGTAGCTGGCTCAATCATTTCAAGATGACTACGAGTACCTGCCAGTATGTTGATTCTGAAAGTTTCATCAAGATTTCCAGGATGACCTTGATCCCTAACATTGGAGTAATCAAAGAGCATGAAGGCTTGGATGAGGAGGATGTGATAAGAAACATGTTGGACTTAGATGAGGTAGGAAGAAGATGGACCAAATATTTTGATCTGCTAGATATAAAGGCCAGATTGAGGAAGGTAGAAATTCCTTTTGGTGGTTTTTTCCTTGAGCTCCCATATCTGCAAAGAATGGAGAAAATGATAGAAACACATGACACCTTTTCTAACCAATTGGAAGGGTTGCTTGAGGAGAAGTTGGAGGTGCCAAGAAATTATTCTACTTCTGAGCTTGAGGAATGCACTGATGATTCACAAGATGGTGAAAGTCCACCTTAAGGTGGGGACTCACCAATCATTGACTTGACACAAGACCCACAGAAAGAAGGGGATACTTTAGAGCCACCATTGAAAAAACAAAGGCTTGAAGTAGGTGAGCCTTCTAAGAAGAAAAAATAGAAGAAGGTACTTGATAGTGCTTCAGCTCTTGTGCCTGGTAACAGAGCCTACCATCATCAACTAAGAAAGGCTATCAGAGAAGGCAAAAAAGTTGTGTCAAAAGAAGAGGGGGATTTACCCTTGTTGCTAGGAAAGGATGAAAGAGAACTTTACCAAGAGGAGTTTCTCAATGATGACCAGTTCATCAAAAAAAAGGAATTCAGGGATTTCCTCATTTGGAGGAAGCAAGAAGAAGTGAAAAAGACCTTGCCTTAGGGAATGCAGCTGAGTGAGGAGACTTTAAGAGATCTGACGTCATATGATCCTAGTCTCGAGAAGATTACTATGAAGGAGGCAAGGGAGATGGTTAAATCAAGTGGGATGCTTCTAACTCTTAGATGGGACTTGACCTCTACCTTCATCATTAATCAGATTAGGAAGCAGTCAGAGGGAAATCTATCATATGAAGTGCAGATAGATAACATGATCAAAGGGAGTGGTTATGATCCCAAGTCTCAAGGAGTTGCGCTTTTGTCTTTGGCTCCTAGAACTAACAAGCCATCTGTAGTAAGCATAAAGGAAAAAATGGAAGGAAACAAAATGTTTGGACTATGCAGAACACGACTGATCTTGAGGTGTCTAAGCCAGTAACACACTTGGCCCATCTAAATGAGGTAAAAACCATCTAATTGTCAGAAAGGTATGACAAATTATTTTAAAATTTAATGAAGTTTGCAAAGGATAGGGATCTAAAGCTCATGTTAATAAAGAAAATGGTGGGTGAATTAGAAGAGCTAAGGGCTAAGCTTGAAGAAGCATCTAAGGTCATTCCTCCCCCTCCCTTACAAATTGAGGCTCCTTCTTAGCCAGAGGCAGAGGTTCCTGATAGGCCAATTAAAGATTTGGAGATGGTGAGACTAGATGTAGCCTTAAAGACTATAGCAGAGGTTGTGCAACATAGACAAAATAAAATAAAAGAGAAGATGGAATCAGTCCATCATTGAGTTGTCTTGTTGCAGAGGGCAAATGAGAAAATAAATGAGTCACTGGCTACTTTGGAGCCCCTTTACAGCTAGTGCATGGTCCGGGAGAAGTTTGTTGTTTGAAAAACTTGATGCCTTGTAGGAACACAAACCTGAGATCCCTAAAGTGGTGACTGAGGTATATGAGAAAATTGGATTGGTAAGTGCTATTTAAAATTTTATCAAAGGGCCAAGCTGGCCTTGTTTGACAAAAATTACAGTAAGTATTTGCCTTCTATTTATACTGATGATGGAGGTGTGCTAAGTATTGATGAGTGGAAGTCCTCGATGGATCAAGTTCTGATTAAGCAGAATGCTTTCCTTAGTGAGGACAATTCTTTGGACACACAAGGCTATAACAACATAATTGACAACCTATTCAAGGTTGAAAATGATTGCATAAGATTTGTTACAGAGGTTAAGGACATCATTGATTCTAGGTGGGAGGAGTAGTTAAAGGTCTTACAGGAACTGTAGAATTATAATTGGCCATTTGATGATGATGTGACAGCTTGGGATAAAAGTGCAAAGAAAAAGAAGAAGAAGCCAACTGTCCTAGAGTTGGATGAAGAAGAAGAGTGAAGTACACTTGGCACTTGATCCAAAATTATAGGGAGATCATGTACCATACAAAGGATGATGTAAGTTAGCTAGTATTGGCTATCATCTTTCATCAAACAAATTAAAGTAACTGCTCTGAAATATCTCTAGACAAAGGTGCCACCTGTGAAGATGCTAGTAGTTGTGAACTACTTTCTATTTTTCTAGTCCTTGTCATGATGGTTTGTACTTTTTGTCTATAGTGCAAGTCATTTTCCTAGCCATCCGAAGCTTGTTGCATCCTTTCGAGGATTCCAAGATGGCTAGTGGTATAAATAGCAAGTTTTGCTCATTTTGTAAGGGTGGCTGAAGTTTTTTTTTTTTTTTAAAGTACTGGATATAGGATCTGACTTCTTTAAAGTTTTTTTTAAAATTGTATGGATACTGTTGAAAATTAATACAAATACACTAGAGTTTTATTGCTATTTCTTGTTGTCTTTGTGTATGGATGCTTTGATTTTCTTATGCATTAAGTTGTAAAGCTCTTTAATGCATTGTTCACAAGGTGAATGTAGGGGTTGAACTCAAGTTTCTCTCAAGGAGAGAGTAAACCTTAAGGGAGGTCTCTGGGAATTGAATATCTATACATGAATATGATGACAGGGTTGGGAATTGGGAGAATTAATTGTTAGACATTTCATTTAAATTTTAGTATCTTTGTATTGATAGGATTCTGTAGATGTTAGGTTTTGACTCTGGCCCAATGAATAAGGCACTAGTTTAGCTTAATTTGCATCTATTCACCACCAAAAAATCAAAAACCTATTCAATTTACTTTTATTTGTATGTTTATGAATTGTATTGACTATGTCAAGTACATAGATCAATTTTGTAATGCTTTGTAGAAGCAATTGTGAAAGGTAAACCCGCTTGAGTTTTACACTCAAAGTGAAGAAGGCTCAAAGCCTTAATACCTTAGCTTTTAAATTGTGTTGGATGAAACTATTGGGAGTACATGAGTCTTAAGTCCAGTAAGTTTTCTGAATGTGTCAACCATCTATAGGTTTAAGTTCTATCAAAACTAGCGACCCTACTGGGGAACTTAACGAGAATATACAATAGATTTTTGCAATATTGTCTATTGTGTTTGTTGCAGACTAGCATTATAATTTGATTCCCACTTGTTCACGGGTGGTGACTCTAAAAATTTGTGTTTACCAGTTACTGGTATTTGTAAATTTTTGTTATATCTTGCTGTGACACACCATGAGTCAGCCGAGATTTACTAGGTCTTATTTTAGGGATCATCCAGAAAACAATATGGGTGATGAGCTCTGTACACCTAATAGAAAACAGTGGTCTAGGAGAGGTCACATTACTGCTAACTCCCCAGGACCTTCAAGAGAAAGAGTCCCTACACCACTTCCCCATGAAGCTTCTTCTTCTTTTGATGAGCTAGAACATGTTAAGAAAGTCATGCCTAGTATTCATTTTCCCTCTCAGGAAGAGGAGATCACAAAAGTAGGTTTCTTCCCCGCAAGAGAAACTTTAGATCCATCAGGAGAAACTTCTACTACAGAAACTACCTCGTATGATTCTGAAAAATTAAAAGAGGAATTAATTACTTTAAGGAAAAAGGAGCGTGAACAACTATTAGAAATTGCTAATAGAAGGAAGGCTAGGGAGAAACAAATTTATGAATTGTTTATGGAAAGGCAAGATCTAATTAGAAAAACTAAGAAAAATGAAATCCAGGTTAGGGATCTAAGCCAAGATGTTCAGAGTTTAGATAAAGAATTGTTTGGTGACATGGGCATTTTAAGAAATCAGGCTAAAGGTGGTAAACCAAACCAAGATGAATTTGAGGGAACATGCCATGTTCTCAAGAAATTACACCCATCTAAAATCTACAAGAATGAGGATGCTAGAAATGCCACAAAGGAAATCCCTGATAAGGGAAAGCAAAAGATGGTTGGTGTAAATGTTAATGAGCCTAAGAAAACTATTGTTACATCTAGTGCACCCTCCCAAGCAAGCCTAGAATTGGAAAAGGCTAGAAAGGACAAAGAGGATTTAGCTCTCCAGCTTGAGAAATTAGAATTGCAGGTTGTTGTAGATGAAATGAAGAGGAAGATTACTTTCTTACATGCCAATATAAATACATCTACTAGTAGCTCAGTCCCTGTTACTTTAGTAATGAACCCATTAAATCAGCCTTGCAGTTCATTTCCAAATCCCCAAGCCTCACATTCTGGACAAAATGCACTTGGACCAAATTTAAATACCGGTCAGGTTCCCCTTATAACTAGTGGTACAATGGGAAATGTATCTTTTCAAAATGTTGGAGTAGCTCCTCTAGTCCAACCTAATTTCCAAAGGAGACCAGTTCATTTGGATAGGTATAGGCCCTTATTTTTTGATCATATCCCTGGTCAGCCTAATGTTGTCCCTAATGATATCAGGGAGAAAATCCCATTGTTCACTGGTAACAATGTGATCACATGTGAAGAGCATCTGAAATTATTCATAGACAAACTCAATGATTATTAAATTGAGCATGAAGATGTGGTAATGAAGCTCTTTGTTCAGTCATTGGTTGAAGATGCCAGGGATTGGTATAGAGGTCTACCTAAGAATAGTATTGCATCATGGGATGAGTTTGTCAAATGTTTTAAGGAACAATATGCAGAACATGTAAATTCAAGTTACATGCTCAATGAATTTAACAATATCAAAAAGCACTACAATGAGAGCATGTCAGAATTCAATGGTAGATTCCAAAAGGCCATGTACAAATTGTTCCAATTATTGAGATTAGATGATGCATTTTGCCTGACCACATATTTCAATTCTATGGATGGTAAAATGTCTTATCTTCTGAGAGATAAGAATCCTTGAACCCTAAGGGATGCCTTTAAATTAGCCATAAATATTGAAAGCAACCGGAAGGCATCTGGTCAAATGTATAAAAGGGATGAGGGTAGATTGTGGAAGGAGACTAGGCCACAACCAGCAAGGCCATCTAAGGATGATGATAAAATGGATAAGTTGGCCAATGTCACCAAAGACTTCCCAAAAAAGTTTGAAAAGGGTGGTAGAAATTTTCAAGATGCAAGACCACCTTATCAAAGGCAGGATAAACTCCCTAATTTATGAGACATGCCCTATAAGACAAATTGGAAAGATGGGAGGCTTGTTCCTGATAACAATGAGCCTCAAAAGGGGAGAGATATACCAGACCCTTTGAAGAAAAGCACAACACACAATGTGGAGAATACTCCTTGGTGTGTGGCTTGTAACATGCCTCATTCACCTTTCTAATGTGTTGTGGCTCAGGCCTTGGGGGAAGAAGTTGATAACTCATATGCAAAAGATTATGAAGAATCTAAAAAGCTTGCTATTAATATGTTTACCACTGAAGTGATGGGGGATATCTTACCTTCAGATGATGAAGAGATCTATTCTGATGTAGATCATAAGAGGAGGCTTCTCTCTGATTATGAGTAGCAAGTATTCACTCACTCTAATCATGATGAATCTGATAATGACACATGCAAAGCTAATATGGTAGGATTAAGATCAGATGAGAAACAATGGAGAAAGCCCAGTGAAGAGGAGATTAGAACTCTAACTGTGGCTTCTATAACACAAGCCAAGTCCTCATACAATTTGAGGAATAGAAGGGTGGGTACTGATCAAGGAGTCCTGAGGTTAGTGTTTGTCAAGGATAACCCTCAGAATAAGGATTCCCCAAAGCCCAATGTCGTAAATAATAAGAGGGAAGCGCTTGTAACTGAAAGGAAAAAGAATGAGGAAATTGTTGCTGACAAGGTTAAGAGGAGAGCTAGTAGACCAAAAGATTCTCCTGATCTTTTTACTGATCCTCCTACCTTTGATATGAGACATGCCCTGTCTCAAATGAAGGTTTATATCCCTTTACCTGAAATGTTGAAGATCAAGGAGCATAAGACTGCAGCCTTGGCTCTCATAAGTGAGCAAGGAGTGGTCCCTATTGTGCAAGAGAAGGGGAATGCAGTAGAAGGGCCTATTTGAGTTGATGACATTTCAGATGTATGTGTTGGAAGTATTGTGACAAGAGCCTTCTTCTATTGACCCTTTCTATGTCACACTGATAGTGAATAATTTTCTACTGAAGAATTGTATGATTGATTATGGTGTTGCTACAACTATAATGCCCTATCATGTGATGAAAGAGATTGGATTACAAGTAGAGACATCTAATGGTAGATTTTATGCTATGGATAATAGGGCAGTGCCTATTGTAGGAACTCTAGTTGGAATTGAAGTGAAGATTGCTACATTTCTAGAGGCCACATACAAAATGGATGTGGTTGTTGTTGACACAAAGCCTCATTATGGTATGCTACTATCAAGACAGTGGGCTATAGCAGTGGGTGGAAAGTTGCAACTAGATCTATCATATGCTACTATTCCAGTCAATGGGACTAAGGTGAAGTTGTATAGGGAGCCTCATTCTTCAGTCATGGTTGAAAAGGTTGCATCAGAAGACTTGAATTATGTTGTGGATATTGACATGAATAATTTCATGGTTGAAGAGATAATGCCTCAGATGAAAAACACAGATCCAATAGTGGATGAGTTAACATTGCAGCAAAATGGGCTTTGGAAAATGTTTTTTGATGGTGGATGCTCCAAGGAAGGATCAGGAGCTGGTGTTGTGTTCATTTCCCCATCAGGTATTACATTTAAGTACTCTTTCCTATTAACCTTTGAATGCACTAATAATATTTCTAAATATGAGGCTCTAATATTGGGATTAGATGTTTCTATAAAACATGGAATAAAATGTTTAAAGGTCCATGGTGATTCCCAACTAATTATAGCCCAAGTGAGATCTAGATATGCTACTAAGGTTGAGAGATTAAAATTATAA
Source organism: Chamaecyparis obtusa (assembly GCA_027943335.1). Classification (NCBI taxonomy): domain Eukaryota; kingdom Viridiplantae; phylum Streptophyta; class Pinopsida; order Cupressales; family Cupressaceae; genus Chamaecyparis; species Chamaecyparis obtusa. The sequence continues at coordinate 705,114 of BSBK01001200.1, forward strand.
AAACATGCTGTGTGGGATAGGCTAGAGTTCTTTGAAGCTTTCAATATCCTTTGGGTAGAAAAATCCAATAATATCATGGCAGATTTTCTTGCTCATGTTGCCCTCAAAAATAATGACATTACCCTCACTGGTGTGTCCATGTTAGAAATCAAGAGTAGGCCTACAGTGCCTGATAATGCATATAATTGGCAAGTTTTTTAGGACAATTTTGATATCCTTAGGTTTCTTCAGGGCCTAGATCAGTATGATGGGCAACAAATAGATTTAAATGAAGTACAACAGCATGTTGAGGGAAAAGAGTGCATTATGGGAAATGAGATAGTACAATTACCTTCAAATCACATACCAAAAGGGTTAGTAGAGTTAGAAGGAATGTTCAAGATAAATGATGGTTACTTGTCTCAAAATTCTAACACAAAAATGGAAGACTTAGAGGAAATAAACCTAGGATCTGAAACCTCCCCTCAGATGGTGTACATTGGGAAGAAGTTGAGCAGAGAAGTTAGAGGAAATTTGATAAGACTATTGAAGAGATATAATCATTTGTTTGCTTGGTCTTATGATGATCTCAAAGCATATAGAGCTGATCTATTTCAATATGAGATCCCTCTAAAAGAAGAAACCAAGCCATTTAGATAGAAACAAAGACCTATCAACCCTTTACTAGCCACAAAGATGCAGGCTGAACTGACAAAATTGAGAGATGCTGGTATCATTGGGCCTATTAGACATTCTTCTTGGGTCTCTAACCTTGTACCAGTAAGAAGAAAGAATGGTGATATTAGACTTTGTGTTGACTTTAGGAATTTAAATGTTGCCTCACTTAAGGACAATTATGGATTGCCTAACATGGAAGCTATGCTGCATAGAGTAATTGGCTGTGAATTGTTGTCTATGATGGATGGGTTTTCAGGGTACAACCAGGTTCTAGTCAAAGAGTCTGAACAATCCAAGATATCATTCACCACCCCTTGGAGAACCTATGTATATGTCCACATGCCTTTTGGCTTGAAGAATGCCGGAACAACCTTTCAAAGGGCAATGAATGTTGCTTTTAAAGAATTGATCAATGTCCTTATGGTTGTATATCAGGATGATCTGACTACCTACTCTAAGAAATCTAAAGATCACTGTAGGCATTCAGAGAAGGTTATTGTCAAAGCTTTGGCATTTGGCATCTCACTAAACCCCAAGAAATGCCAATTTGATGTAATTGAGGGAAAGTTGCTTGGTCACATAGTGTCAAAAGAGGGGGTTAAAATTGATCCAGAAAGAGTGGAAAAATAAAAAAAAGTCCTTCCTCCCAAAAATGTCAAAGGTGTGCAATCTTTTCTAGGATAGATTAATTTTGTCAAGAGGTTTATTGCCAATTTTGCAGAACTAGTCAAACCTATTGTGAAGCTTTTGAAGAAAGATGTTAAGTTTGATTGGAGCTGTGAGACTCAACAAGATTTTGAAAAAATTAAGCAAGCAATCCAAGAGGCTCCTATTTTAATATCCCCTGACTATTCAAAGCCTTTCTCTCTATTTTCTTTTGCATCTTTTCATACAATTGTAGCTATTTTATTACAAAAGGATGAAGAGGGATTTGAACATCCTATTGCCTTTTTCAGTAAATCTTTGCAATCTGCTAAGCTTCATTATGAATTGATGGAGAAGCAGGCATATGCACTAGTAAAGGTAGTTAAGGCTTTCAAACCTTATCTAGTATGTGCTAAGGTAAATGCATATGTACCTCATGCAGTAGTGAAAGATATTTTGAGTCAAAGTGAAGTTACTAGAAAAAGGTATAAGTTGATCAATAGAATTCAAGAATTTAACATTGAACTCCATATAACCAATCTTGTGAGAGGTCTTGGACTTGCAAAGCTTATGACAGAGGAGAACATGGATCTTGTACAAGTAAACAATGTAGCCATTGGTGGAAATGTGATGAGTATTGAAATGCAACCATGGTACACTAACATTGTTCATTTTCTCAAATATGCTGCTTGTCCACAAGATTTGAATAACAATCAAAGAAGGAGCTTGAGGTTGTAGGCTCAAAGGTATGTTTTGATACAAGGTGATCTATTTTGGAAAGATAATGATGAAAAATTGCTTTTTTGTTTAGACAAGTATCAATTTGAAAAGGTTTTAAAAGAGATGCACTCTTGGATGTGTGGAGAGCATCATTCAGTTAGGTCCATAGCTCACAAAATTCTGAGAGCTAGATATTATTGGCCGGTCTTGTTTAAGGATACCCACTCATATGTTAGAAAATGTGAATCATGCCAGATATTTTCAAAGAAATTAAAAATTTCAGGTGCTTTGCTATTACACTCTGTGGTTGTAGAGGCCCCTTTTGCTATGTGGGGCATGGATTTTATTGGGGAATTCTTAGAGAAATCCAATGGAGGGAATAGTCACATTCTAGTGGCTACTGATTATTTTACTAAATGGATAGAAGCCATTCCAACCAAAAAGGCAACCAGTATAGTAGTCATTGAATTCTTGATGAATAACATAATTACGAGGTTTGGTGTACCCATGAAACTAGTAATGGATAATGCTATGAGCTTTAGGTCCTAGGAATTCATTGATTTTTGTATTGAAATGGGAATAGTTATGTCATATTCATCCCCATACCATCCACAGGCCAATGGTCAAGCAGAATCTAGTAACAAGAGTATTTTGCAAATTCTAAAGAAGACCTTGGAAAAGAACAAAAGAATGTGGCATGTGAAATTGAATTTGGCACTATGGGCTGATAGAATTGTTGAAAAGAAAGCAACAGGAAAATCCCCTTTTGAAATGGTGTATGGTGTGAAGTCTAGACCGCCTGTGAATAATTTGTTACCTATCTACCAGTTCATAAGGGAAGAAGAGATGGAAATCAGTGATCCATTATAGGATAGGATGATTCAACTAGTAGAATTGGATGAAATTAGGAGAGAAGGTCAAAAAGAAAATGTAAAATTATAGCAGAAAATGAAGTATCTTTTTGACAAAAGAGCTACTACTAGGAAGTTCCATCCAAATGATATGGTTCTACAGTGGAATGCCAGGGCTAAGGACAAAGGAAAGCATAAAAAGTTTGAATCCTTATGGTTAGGACCTTTCATTATTCATCAAATTCATGGAAAGGATTCATACTTCTTAAGAAATTTGAATGGTGAGGAACAAAAATTGCTAGTGCATGGACAATTCCTGAAGTTTTTCTTCAATTAATTCTAAATCTTTCCATGCATAGTAGTTCTATATATATGTATAGGCATGTTTTATTTTGTCATGTGTTTGCTTCCTATTTTTGGTTAGGGTTTTGTGGTCTACCACCTAGAGATTCATGGTTTCTTGCTATGAACTTGCTTTCAAGCATCATCAGATAGAGCCACTGTTGGGTATATTTTAGGTTTTCTGAGGTCTTTGCTCTAGGTCTTGTTTTTCATGTCCTTACTTGTGTCTTTGTCTGGTTTAGGGTTTTAGAACTCTTTAAAACTTGTCATATTTGTGTTTTTAAACCCTTTCCTTAGACATTTTTGCCCCAAATGGTTAATTCTTCAGTTAGTTTTGAGTGTGCCCTAGTTCTTTCTATTCGCGCGTTACTTTTTGGGTCACTTAAGTCTTCCAAATTTGCACATGGTCTTTTTCCCTGTCTTCACTAAATCACGCAATGTTCTTCCTTGTCTTTAAGTCTTTCAGCAAACTGGCGATAATGGTGAGTCCTTTGTTAGGTTTTCTTGGTCACTGAATCTCCCAGTCTTTATCACGGCTAGTCTTAACATCTAGCGATTCAGCAATTGAGTTGTCTCCTATTCACTTGATTCTTGGCAGTTTCATTGAAACATTTGGCAACTTGGTGTGGCGGTTATCTCCTGTTCTCTAAGTTAGGCGGTTAAGTTCACAATCATCCAGCAACACAATGAATGCTATTGATTTTCTTTGCAATCAGCAGTCAGGTTTTAATCTCAAAAGGAATGGGTCCTACTCTAAATATTTTAGCGACCTAGTGACTGAGCCTCATTCTCATATCCTCTAAGTTTGGTGGTTCTGATATTTTAATTTGGGGAAGGATAAAGTTTTCCTTTGTTTCTTGATCTCAAGAAAAGATGGCAATGCTCTAAGTTATTTGGTGATTAAGCGAGTAAAATGTTCACAGGATCTCAGAACCAGTTAGTTAAGCTCTAAATCTTTCAGTGACCTGGCGAACAAATCAAAGTGGAGATATTTTTTTTTTAGTCACGCATTCCAAGGATAAAATGGTTTAAGTTCAATAACCTTCAAAGATTAAGTGAATGCAATGGTCACTGATTCTCATAATTAAAAGGTAAAGGTTTGATGAATTGAGTGATTCAGCAACAACCGTCAATTTTTCCTAAGATCTACGATCAGCATATAATCTCAAGATATAACCCAAGGTATGAAAAACATTCAGCAAATTGGAGATATGGGTTATTCACTCAATCTCAAGGCCTGACCATAGTTAAGCATTTCTTTTTGAAAATGTGAGATAGCCTTGTTCACTGAATCGCGAGATAAAATGAGAGTTAAGCATGGCTTTCCAAGATTAAGAGATTTGGTTATTCATTGATTCTCTAGATGTGACCGCGGTCAAGGTGTTTTGTTTCATGGTTTGTAAAGTCCTTTGATTGTTGATTCTCTAGATGATTTCTGAGTTAAGGAAAAGGTTGCGAGAAATGGCGAAGTCTTTGGTCGCTTGTTCTCTAAGTTTAATCATGATTGAATCAAGTGTTCCAAGATCGTGAGTTTTCTTTCAGTCGCCAAATCTCTGATTTCGGCGGGGTCATGATAAATTTCAAAAGATAGCCTAAGGACTGTTGATCATCTCTAGGATCAACGGTAGTCGCTAAACCTCTAGATAAAGTCATGAGTTAAGAAGTGACTCTGAGATTCCGTGAATGGCCTTGTCACTGGATCTCCAAGCTTAACCTCGGGTTAACATTTCTTTCGAAGATCATGAGTTCCTTAGTTCGCTGGATCTCTGAGCCATGTTTGGTTAAGTTTTCATGCCAATTAGTGTTACGAACCATTGCAATGTGGAAAAAGTACTCTGCCAAGTTTGAAAAAGATAAAATGTTGTCCAATTAGGTTTTAACAAGGGTTTGCATCAGTAATTAAGGGTTTTAATGCCAAAAATCCATGATCAGTGATCTCGCACTTTATTTTTTATTTTTTAAATAATCCTATCAACATCCATGCCATAGCTAGTTGTGATTTGAAGGTTGGTAATATGCAGAATTGAATGCAGAAGTGACTTAGGCCAAATTTGTTATGATTTAGCAATTGTATGCATTAAATTCTCAAAGTATATAGATAGGACTTCATTGCTTTCTATGCACAAAGTTATTCTGAAGACAATTGAGATTGTTGGCGCTGAAGCAGTGAGTGAGAAGTGAAAAAGTTACAGTACTGTGAATTTTTGTGCTGTCAAGATGAGTCATCCAGAGGCAAGTGTAGCATCATCTAGTGGAGCTGCAAAAGAATAGAGTGGAGAAGATAAGGGAAAGCTAAATTATTCAGATGAGTTTGTCAGGTTGCTTCCTGGTTTGAATCAAAACAAGAAGGCCATTGACACAACATTTGAGGATCTCATGGACAAATGCAGAGACCCTATCTCTCCTTCAAGTTCAAGTTACACAATCTTCTCATATTTTTATAATAATAGACATAAGCCTATACCTATCTGTAATGCTTGGGCATTGGGAATGGAAAAGTTAATTGTGCCTAATGTGTTCTTAGATGTTGATTTAATTATTGAGTTGGCTAGGCTGTATGACCCCATCTCTAAGGTCATTAGATGTGAAGACCAGTCTATTTTTATTTCCTTGGATAGGGGGTCTTTGATGAGAGCATTTTATTTTTATACCTCTTCTTCCATTGCAATAGATTTGAAAAAAGAAAGACAGAAATACGCTAGTAGTATTGGGTCAATAAAAAGCCAAATAGTCAAGCATATGCCCAAGCAGGCTAAGTATATAGCCCCTCTCATGACAAGTATGAACATCCCTTATCAATTTTCATCCCTCTGTCATTAAATGAATTTCTTCTGTCATGGGTTGTGTAGGGTTCTAGGGATAGATGGGGATGAAGAAAAATTGCCTGTAGAACTTTTAATGATAATCCTAGATATTCAGAATTCCCACACCAATACTGACTATGATTACATATAGTATGCAATTGATAGGATGCATGAGGTGTTAATGTCTATCAAGGAGAGTAAGAGACCTATAAGATTCATGCATTACTCCCTCCTTATGCATTTAATTTTGTACTACCATGCGAATAATCTTGATGCAAGAATGTTGAAATTAAGGACTTCTTTTGAGGGAAATCCAAACTCAGTGCAATATTGGTTGAGGGCCTGGAATTACACATCCAATGAGTGTAACTTCTCTATTTTCCATAACTATTTTGTCCATCCAATTCTTAAGATGTTGGGAACAAATATTTTGAGGCTGTCAACTAAGGTCTTGTGGGTATTAAGGCCAATGCAGTATGAAGATAAATGGCCAGGGAACCACAATTGGGGAGATTTTTACCTAGGTGGAAACTTCACAGTTATTACAGTTTATGTCTGCCTCCAACCCCCACATATGCTTCCTAGATTTGTACCTCCTAGGGTTGCAATGGTGGAATTCATCTGGAAATTAATGTGGACTAACAAAGAACACCTAGCACCTCATAGGAAGGGTACTTTCACACCCAGGAAATTCAGGCTTGGTAGCTTCTTGATTGGAAAAAGAGCATTGGATCAGGTTAGTAGCTAGCTCAATCATTTCAAGATGACTATGAGTACCTACCAGTATGTTGATTCTGAGGGTTTCATCAAGATTTCCAGGATGACCTTGATCCCTAACATTGGATTAATCAGAGAGCATGAAGGCTTGGATGAGGAGGATGTGATAAGAAACATGTTGGACTTAGATGAGGTAGGAAGAAGATGGACCAAATATTTTGATCTGCTAGATATAGAGGCCATATTGAGGAAGGAAAAAATTCATTTTGGTGGTGGTTTCCCTGAGCTCCCATATCTGCAAAGAATGGAGAAAATGATAGAAACACACAGAACCTTGTCTAACCAGTTGGAACGGTTGCTTGAGGAGAAGTTGGAGGTGCCAAGAAATTATTCTACTTCTGAGCCTGAAGAATTCACTGATGATTCACAAGATGGTGAAAGTCCACCTCAAGGTGGGGACTCACCAATCATTGACTTGACACAAGATCCATAGAAAAAAGGGGATACTTCAAAGCCGCCATTGAAAAAATAGAGGCTTGAAGTAGGTGAGCCTTCTAAGAAGAAAAAATAGAAGAGGGTACTTGATAGTGCTTCAGCTCTTGTGTCTGGTAACAGAGCCTACCATCATCAACTAAGAAAGACTATCAGAGAAGGCAAGAAATTTGTGTCAAAAGAAGAGGGGGATTTACCCTTATTGCTAGGAAAGGATGAAAGAGAACTTTACCAAGAGGAGTTTCTCAGTGATGATCAATTCATCAAAAATAAGGAATTCAGGGATTTCCTCATTTGGAGGAAGCAAGAAGAAATGAAAAAGACCTTTCCTGAGGGAATGCAACTGAGTGAGGAGACTTTAAGAGCTCTGACATCATATGATCCCAGTCTTGAGAAGATTACTATGGAGGAGGCAAGGCAGATGGGTAAATCAAGTGACATGCTTCTAACTCTTGGATGGGACTTGACCTCTTCCTTCATCATTGATCAAATTAGGAAGCAGCTAGAGGCCATTCTATCATATGAAGTGAAAATAGATGACATGATCAAAGGGAGTGGTTATGATCCCAAGTCTCAAGTAGTTGCACTTTGGTCTTTGGCTCCTAGAACTAACAAGCCTTCTATAGTAAGCATAGAGGACAAAATGGAAGGAAATAAAATTGTCTGGACTGTGTAGTACACCACTGATCTTGAGGTGTCTAAGGTAGTAACACACTTGGCCCATCTAAATGAGGCAAAAACCATCCAATTGTCAGAAATGTATGACAAATTATTTGAAAATTCAATGAAGGTTGCAAAGGACAGGGATCTAAAGCTCATGTTAATAAAGAAAATGGTGGGTGAATTAGAAGAGCTAAGGGCTAAGCTTGAAGAAGCATCTAAGTTAGTTCCTCCCCCTCCCTTGCAAATTGAGGCCCCTTCTCAGCCAGAGGCAGAGTTTCCTGACAGACCAGTTGAAGATTTGGAGAAGGTGAGACTAGATGCAGCCTTAAAGACTATGGTAGAGGTTGTGCAACATAGATAGAATAAAATAAAAGAGAAGATGGAATCACTCCATCAATCAGTTGTATTATTGCAGAGGGAAAATGAGAAAATAAATGAGTCACTGGCTACTTTGGAGCTCCTTTACAATGCATGGTCTAGGAGAAGTTTGTTATTTGAAAAACTTGATGCCTTGTAGGAACATAGACTTGAGATCCCTGAAGTGGTGACTGAGGTATATGAGAAAACTAGATTGGTAAGTGTTGTTTCAAATTTTATCAAAGGGAAATCAAATCAAGTAAAGGCCAAGCTGGCCCTGTTTGACAAAAATTACAGTAAGTATTTGCTTGTTATTTATACTGATGATGGAGGTGTGCTAAGTATTGATGAGTGGAAGTCCTCGGTGGATCAAGTGTTGATTAAGCAAGATGCTTTCCTTAGTGAGGACAATTCTTTGGACACACAAGGCTGTAACAACATAATTGACAACCTATTTAAGGTTGAAAATGATTGCAGAAGATTTGTTACAGAGGTTAAGGGCATCACTAATTCTAGGTGGGAAGAGCAGTTAAAGGTACTACAGGACTGGAGAATTATAACTGGCCATCTGATGATGATGTGACATCTTGGGATAAAAGTGCAAAGAACAAGAAGAAGAAGCCAACTGTCCTAGAGTTGGATGAAGAAGAGTGAAGTACACGTGGCACCTAATCTAGAATTCTAGGGAGATCATGTACCATACAAAGGATGATGTAATTTAGCCTGTATTGGTGGTCATCATTCATGCAACAAATTAAAGTAACTACTTTGAAATATCTCTAGACAAAGGTGCCACTTGTGAAGATGCTAGTAGTTGTGAACTACTTTCTATTTTTCTAGTCCTTGTCATGATGGTTTGTACTTTTTGTCTATAGTGCAAGTCATTTTCCTAGCCATCCGAAGCTTGTTGCATCCTTTCAAGGATTCCAAGATGGCTAGTGGTATAAATAGCAAGTTTTGCTCATTTTGTAAGGGTGGCTAAACTTTTTTTTGTAAAAAAAGTACAAAATATAGGATCTGACTTCTTTGAATTTTTTGTTAAAATTGTATGGATACAGTTGAAAATTAATACAAATACAATGGAGTTTCGTTGCTATTTCTTATTGTCTTTGTGTATGGATGCTTTGATTTTCTTATGCATTAAGTTTTAAAGCTCTTTAATGCATTTTTCACAAGGTGAATATAGTGGTTGAACTCAAGTTTCTCTCAAGGAGAGAGTAAACCTTAAGGGAGGTCTCTAGGAATTGAATATCTATACATGAATCTGATGACAGGGTTGGGAATTGGGAGAATGAATTGTTAGGCATTTCATTTAAATTTTAGTATCTTTGTATTGATAGGATTCTGTAGATGTTAGGTTTTGACTCTGGCCCAATGAATAAGGAACTAGTTTAGCTTAATTTGCATCTATTCACCACCAAAAAATCAAAAACCTATTCAATTTACTTTTATTTGTATGTTTATGAATTGTATTGACTATGTCAAGTACATAGATCAATTTTGTAATTCTTTGTAGATGCAATTGTGAAAGGTAAACCCGCCTGAGTTTTACACTTAAAGTGAAGAAGGCTCAAAGCCTCAATACCTTAGCTTTTAAATTGTGCTAGATGCAGCTGTTGGGAGTACATGAGTCTTAATTTCATTAAGTTTTCTTAATGTGTTAACCATCTATAGGTTTAAGTGCTAACACCCTAAAAGGAATAGATCTTGGCTATAAGACATCAATCTTCAAGTGGAGTTCTTAAACAAAGATAATATATTCAAGACAAATAGGGGAGGAGAAAAAAGAACACACCCTTTTAGTCTCCCTTTTGCTTGGTTAAAAAGGGATTCTTGATAAAGGATAACATAATTTAAGCCCTCAAGTAAGGGTATTTATTTAGGATAGTCATGTTCTTTGAAATAAAGGAAAAGATTATAAGTTGGGATGTAAATCTCATCAAAAAGAGAAGATCCTTATGTAAACAAACAAATACATGCCAAAATATATCATGTGATAAATAAAGACCACATAACATACAAAAAGTGAATCCTTAGAAAGGAATAAGAGATTGAGAAATGAAACCTTGCCCCCCGCCAAGGGTGGATGCAAGGGAAAAGATAAGCCATTATATACCGTATGTGATGTTATGAAAATTACAAGTGTAGACAATTATAGAGAAGAGAAAATACACATAACATAGTATTTTACGTGGAAAACCATAGTAAAATTATGCCAGGAAAAAAACCATGAGCAAATATCTCTCAGTATTATTTCTCAAGAATTTTTACAATTACAAGAATCTTCAAAACTGTTACTCAAAACATGACTTAGAGTTCCATATAACAACCAAGTTGCAAAGTCCTAATTGCAAACAACTCACTAAATTTAGTAAGTATCACTCATACAACTACATGTTCAACACATGTTGAAATGACTTTTTTTGGTAAGTCACCAAACTAACTAGTGGTTCTCCATGATGACTTAACCACAACTAGTGTTTCTCCATGATGACTTCATATTCCAACATGTGAAAGTTATTTTATAATAGACATGCACTTTCAAGAAAGCATAAGGCTGCAAATCAAGATGTAAATCTCCTAAAAAAGAGAAGATCCTTGCATAAAACAAAAAATCCATGCAAGAAAGGATGTCATATTATAAAAGAAGGAAGTCAACAAGTAATATTAGATCTATTGGAAAGGAAGAGAAAAAGAGGAAGTAGAATAAAGTATACACACCTTCCCTCTTACTAGGTAAAGGGGTACTTGACAAAGGAAGACACATTACACTTCCTAAGTGAACGTTTATTTATAATAGACATGTGCTTTCAAGAAAGTATAAGGTTGTAACTTGGGATGTAAATCTCCTGAAAGAAGAGAAGATCCTTATGTAAAACAACAAATCCAAGAAAGAAAGGATATCATGTTATAAAAAAAATGGGTCAATAAAGAGAGAAGATGGATCCTTGGGATAAATAAGAGAGTGAAGTAGTACCCTTTCCCCCCAAGTAATGAGACAAGTAATAAGGACTATTATGTTTCTCCCAAAGTATGATTGCACCACTGTAAATGAAAATGTGTCCCCAAAAGATAGGCTAGTGATGTCACATAGTGAGGAGCAACATAACAGGAACGTAGATGGTATTTAGAATGATCATGAAAAAGGTGTTAGTGATTGTTACATGCCATTTAAATCATACCACAATCAATTAATTCTAGAATTTGACACTTCAAATCATAACATTAATTAGTCTTATGGCCATGCCTTTGATGATACATACCAATGGAAGAATTATCTTGTTAGTGTTTGTTATTTTTCTATTTGTTTTTCAAAGGAAGATTAATTAAGTTGGTTTAAAGAAGCTCAAATAAAATATTCTCTTGGTGTGACGATAAATTAGGAGAATAATTTATAGATTTATTGGACAAATGGGAAGGTGGGAAACATAGATTTTCTTTTGAAAAATGTGATGTAGACTAAAAAGGTTGGAAACATAGAGTTTCTTTTGAAAAATGTGATGTAGATTTCTCATTCTTTCCAATGCTTTGTTGTAGACATCCTATGTCATGTCCATCAGGAAGGTTTGATATACCAAAAATATAAGGGTCTCCTTTAGGTAGAATGGGGTTTGAGTTTAAAGAATCTCAATAAATATCTATACATGTGTTAAAATAAGTTGGTTGGTTCTCAAATTCAAGGATTTTGTCTTTACTACGACAGGTTGGTGTGAAGTCTAAAGTTCTTGAATCATGATCTTGAAGAGTTGATGGTTTTCTTGTTTTTATTGGAGGAAGAATTGGAGAAGGAAATGTAGATTTAATAGTGTTGACTTGATTAAGATCCATATGTGTTACGGTTGAATTTTTGGAAGGGAGTACATCAAGGGTAGTATCCTCTTGAGGATTGTTATTATATGTGTATGTCATTGCATGATAATCGGGTTGCATAAAACCTTTTACAATAGTCATTGGTTTTTTTTTAGGGGTATCTTGGATGGTATTGAGTTGATTAGGTTTTTTGTTCTCAAAAATATTCATTCAGAAAAGGGATAGCATCAAGGATATCATATTTTTTTCTAAGGTTCTTTCAAGGAGAAATTTAGGAGGAGAATCATAACTCGTTAGTCTTTCATCTCTAGAGGTAAGATTATTGAAATGGACAGGAGGAGAAGTGTCATTAAGGGAATTGTCAATCTTATCACCTCTTCCACTATAAAATAATCATCTTGCACAAAGGTACTATCATGAGGGAGGTACATATCAAGAGAATAATTGGCATAATTCTCCAATAGCTCATCCCAAAGAGGGATATCATTGAGGGAAGGCTTAAAAGTATGTTCTTACATCAATATGTCCTTGAGAGGGAGAATAACTTTGGGAGAGGAAGCATTGATTGGATTATAAAGGGGAATATTTCAAATCCTAAATCCTTCTATCACATTAATTAACTTTTGGCAAAAGGAGAGTTTATAAGGTGTAGAGGAAGACTTGGTAGAGAGGAATTCATCAAGGACTTCATCCATTTATAGATACTTTAAAAATGCCTATTTCTCTAACAAGAACATATTACTATATAGAGAACTATCTAAAAAAACATCTAACCGTACCTGATTACAGTTCAATATAAACATAAAACATTGATCTGATACCCTTTAATCACTGACTTCTCACTAACTCTATTCTTCATCAATCAGTAAGTTAGATCTGCAAATCCCTGCACAAATATTAAACAACATAGATTTTGCACATCTGATCACACATCAACAACATCAAAAAAACTAAATTCATCAATCTTATACTTTCGCAATCCCTAATTCGATCTCACAATGTCGACATAAAATATTTTATTGGGATATGTAAACCATTTTTCCCTTAACCGCCAAAACCAAAATTGAAATACTAATTCAAATCAAGATAGTCATTATTTTTTACCTTAGATATGTCAGATCAACTAAATTTAACATGCTTTGAATATCAAAAACATTTTAGCAACTTGTGCAATAAGATTTTTCATCATATCGGCTACATTTTCTACTTTATTCCTCACTCTTCTTGTAGACATTGAATCCTTGAACTTCATATGTAAATTAAGGCTCGTCTCCTTATATTTCACAAACCTTTCTTCATTAGGATCTCTTGGTTCTTTTAGAAGGATATTATCATAAGCAATCAAGATACCTTCATCCACCACCTCCATCAAACATTGATCAATATCTACCATAAAGCATATGGTGTATTCATACTTATCTACCATTGATTTACGGATTTTGTCCCTAGAAATGCATAATCTTTTGGAAACTTTTTAAATATCCCCAAATAACTCTAATCTGTGTGTTCTCATCCATTCTATGCATCAATTACCTTATCTTTTTTGCAATTGGTTTGTTAGTTGCTCAAACAATTGACCCTTTACTTAGAAATTGGTTCATAAAGTAGAAGAATAGGTAGAAGATAAGTGTGGCATTCTTAAATACATTATTTTTTTTCTTCTTTATCTTCTATAGGTTATCCATCAACTACATTCTCATTTTCTCATAGATATCATACTCATTTCCTTCCCTTAGCATCTCATATGTAGTGTATATAGCAGTTCATGTGGACATTAAATTGTTCCTAATTGATGGATATACCTTATATCCTATCACCATAGAGGTAAATTTGACACCATGCTCAATGATACCACTTATTTTCATTCCTCTATTATCATATTTTCCTCCAATTGAATCATGGAAAATGTTTAACTTAATATCCTTCAACGTAGGGATTTCTCCATTTTCCTATAAACCTTTTATAGCTTGGATGGCTTCCTTAGTGATCTTAATTGGCTTCCTATAATTCAACCACATGAACTCCACATGAATCCTAATCAAAACATATCTTATCCATTCAACCTCTTCTATGATTGGAAACCTAGCAAATTAATCAAATTTGTTTACGACTAGGGTTTAAAATTCCAGTTTCAATTGTTATCTAGAGGTAGATAGCATTAGAGTGAGTAAATCCTTTATTTTATATATGCATATGTCATCTATTGGTGAGTGAATATAAGCCCTATTATCCTCACAATATAAAACCCCATAAGAAATATTTGAAAATGCACCCTTCATATCTACCTTAATGGCTTTGTATGAATATTTCTTGAATTATTATCGTGGTCTAACCTTGACATCAACAATATGTAGAGTATTTGTCTTCAAAGGCTCAAACTTGTAGAGATAATTTATAGATAAATGTCTTTTGATAAACTATGGTTTACCTCCAAAATGTTTGATCAGTTGCTTTGTTTCTCAAATCTTACTCAAAATCACCTTTGTATTGATCAACTTCAACTTCTTCATGCCTAAAAGATTCATGCATAAACTTTTTCAAAGGATTCTATTTGATTTATCTTATAAGATCACCCTAGGACAAAGGCCTAATTTAAATTCCTTGAGGAATTACTAGCTTCAGATCTAGATGTGGACCCTTCTAACATGTTCTCGGTATCCTCTGATGTGTTGTTAGTACTCTTCTTCCTCCATGTTTTCTTCATTTGTCTACACACTTCTTCAACATCAACTTTTTCCTTTTCTTTATAATTACATTGCTTAGTTATGCCTTGATTATATTTTCCTTTATTAATTCTATTATTTCTCCTACAGATCTCTATAATATGGCCAGTCTATTGCATTTGTAACAAATAACATTTCCTTTGTCCCTGGTCGACCATTTGATTCCTTCTTGTTCCAAAATCCGTTGCAGCATGACCAAATTCATTGCATGCATAACACTTGATCTTTTTCTTATTGTTAGGAGACTTGTTCAAATCATTATAGCACTCATTTTCCTTATGAGCATGATTCTTACACTTAAAACATTCACTAGAAAAGAATCATTGTTCTAATTTTCCCTAATTCTACAATGCATGGATTTATGACCAAATTTATTACAGATGAAGCACTTATTCTTGACCCTTTGTGTGTTAGGTTGTCTTGTTGGTGTCTTTTTGTTCTTCTTCTTCTCAGTTCTATGGTTTTCTTGATCAGGTCCAAACTTGGAGCTCTCACCTTGTTTATATCGAAGTCCATGCTTGTCATTGTTACTCCTCTATCTTTTAAGTAGTGAATCAAGCTTTGCATTTCTAATCATAAAATTCTCTTTTTAGTCATTTTCAATCACCAATTCATCTCCTAGTTCTTCTTCAATATCTATTGCATCTTGTAGATTAGTCACAAGTCTATTACACTCACCATATAGTTTATTTTACTCATCAAATTTATCCTTTAGGGTTTAGATTAGGTTCTTTTCATTATTCTTCTTTTCCTCAACTTCTATAGTTATCCTCATCACCATAGATTGTATCTCATTCTTCAGCACAATATTTTATAGCTTGAATTTTTCACATTCTTCAGTCTTATCCTTCATATCTTGACTTAATTGCTCACCATTTGAGTTCTCACTACCCTTTAGCTTTAGGTTCTCACATAGATCCTTTATCCTTGCCTTGGATTTCTTCAAATATGATTTCAATGACTTAATATAGATCTCAACTTCTCTTAGGTTCTTTTCTAAATTTGTAGCATCATCTTTTGTCTATTCAAGATCTTCTAATGTAACTATAAGTTTATGTAACCTTGAATCTATTTTTCCCTCTTGGATCACCCTCAAGCTGTTAGGATTTCTTGAAGGGACTTGGCTTTGATACCAATTGTTGGAAGGAGGGAACACTGAGAAGGGGAGGGGGGTTGATTAGTGTTCTATCAAATTTTAACCTTGTTAACTCAATTCACAAATCACTTAATGCATAAACTCAAAATTAAAGTTCATGAACATAAAGTAAATAATACCAACACCATAATGCATAGATTTTTATATTGGAAACTCTATTAGGAGAAAAACCATGGTTGGGATGACATCCACAAGCCAATACTCTGCACAAATATTGTCTTGCAATCAATTAGAATGCAAATGCATTCAAGCTCACTATCTAGAGTTTACTAATCAATACAAAATGGGATACACCTAGTATAGAAAGGCTCACTATGCTTACAAGGATCAATATAATGATCAATATATAGAAAACTATAAAAAATTGCATCTAACAATGTCTTATTACAGATATATAAGCACAAAATATAGATCTGATACCCTTTAATCATTGACTACTCACTAACTCTATTCTTCATCAATTAGTAACTCAGATCTATAATCCTTACACAAAGATTACACACAAAAAATTTTGTGCCTCTAATCATATATCAAAAACATCAACAAAACCTAATTCATTGATTTTATACTTCTGCAATCCCTAATTCAATCTCATAATTTCGGTATAAAGATTTTCTTCAAATATATAAACCATTTTTCCCTTAACCACCAAAAATAAAATTGAAATATTAATTCAAATAAAGATAATCATTACTTTTGACATTACATTTGTCAACTCAACTAAATTTAACATGATTTGACTATCAAAAGCATTTTACCAACTTACGCAATATTATTTTTCATCATGTTAGCCTATTGTGACTTGCTAGCCTTAATAACTATCATTCAGAAGCTTATAACTTCTACGTGCCATAAGATCTCACCATGAAAAATTTGGGATTAGAAATAATATACCTTGAATAATCTTTCCCTAGATGCATACCCAAAAATATCAATCTGGTAGCCTCCATAGATCCAAACACTATCTAAGCTAAGAGAATAACATGATCTCTACTATGTACTTAACCAAGATTCAATCTGATTAATGATATGATCATCTAGTGACTTTTTCACATGGGAGTAGTATCTAAACACAATATTTTTTCCATCAATGACAACACTCATGCATATACTCAATGTCTCTTTTCATCTTTCCAACAAGTAGCTAAGTTAGTTATTAGTCTTTGATTATAAATAAAGTTCTAAAACTTCCTCGTAGGTTAGACAGATGTAGAACTCAATGTAATAAAGAATTCTATTTTTTATTTTAATTATGGTTTTAGTTTAGTTTCTAACTTATGATGTGTAACAAGACTTTTGTATGAATCATTAAAATGATGATATTTTGAGTTTATAGACTATAGTTGATTTTTGGATATACTCCTCCAAGGGGGCTCACTGGGTGAGTAATCCATTTTCATTTAAGCATTAATTTCATTTCATTTGTAGTTGTTTATTTGGAGTGTGTCTATTCTTGTAGCCACTGAAGAAAATTTCATATGACCATTCGTACAATCAAAGCAAACAGAGTAATTCCATGTCTATTTGCCCTAAACATTGTTGTAGTTACTTGCATGATTTTGGTTCCATCTATAGATATTGTTAAGCATTTGAGTTACTACATTTCCAAGAATTTACTTTCCAGTATTGATTCCTTTCAAGTTGTAGCATAGCATGGCTTTAGCTGGGACTTAGTGCACATACAATGCTATCCCATTTCAAGTACACATCCCTTAGGTTGACAAGTAAATGAGCCTTCTCCATGAGAAAGATAACTTCTTAGCCTAGATGTATAATCCCTGAGTTGATTTTTATAACCTAGTTATTAATATAATTGGCAAGTCCAACATTTTTGGCACCATTTCTGGGGATGATATCAAACTAAGGACATATTGCATCCATGAGTTTTAGTTTCTTTAGTATCTTTAATGCTATCTTTAGCTTTCCCTAGATTCAATCACTGTTAAGTTTTATTCCAACACAAGTCATTTTAAATCTATCACAGTCGACATGAGAAAGAAGAAGAGATGTATTAGGGATATTTCTTCCCAATGACCCCTATCCTAGAAACCAGATAGGTGAGATTTTTTTTCACCAAGAAGAAGAATAGGAAAACCCCTATGTTGATGCAATAGCCATCTTAGCCCCTACATCTTCCTCTTCCTTAGAAGTAGAACTAGTTGACATGAATCTCTTTACTGACATGATTTCCCATTTGAATATTCCTCCACATGTAGACTCAATTGCTCAAAAGAAAGGTATTGATGTACTATCTTTGGTTATCTATCATCCAAGGAATCAACTAGGAATGGAAGTACCTAACCTCTTAACTTTTGAATTCCCTATCATAGACAAAAATGATAAAAATAACCTCAAAGACATTCCTTCTTCAGTACTCCCTAAGTTCTATGGCTTGGTAATAGAGGACCCAGACTCATTCTTGTTTGAATTTGACATTCTCTATAGAAGTTGTGATTACACCACAAATACCCATAAGATTAAGCTATTTCCTACTAGTCTAAAGAAATCAGTATTAAGATTATTTATGAGCCTATGAAGAGATGTTGTGAGAACTTGGGAATATTGCATAGGAGATAAATTGAATGATATCTTTAGAATGAAAAAAAAGGAAGATGAGAGTTTGGAGGACTATATTTCAAGATTTTTTTTAGTTTGAATAAGTCTCCACACCATGAGCTTAATGAAGAGTCTCAAAAGATTCTTTTTCTAAGAGGAATAACTGGAGGTTGTATTGAAGCTTTGGACTTGATGGGAGGAGGAGGAGGTATCACCCAATAATATTGGGGTGATCTAAAGAAAATATGCTTTAATTACTCTAGAGTAGTTGTCGATGAGGGAAGAGGTTATCAACCTACTATGGGAAATTCATCTACCAATGGAGTCTCAAGGACAAAAATCACACACTTTCTGTCAGACTTCAAGAAAAAATTTGGTACAATGAAAGCTAAGAAGAAGCATGAGGAGGAAAAGGAAATGCTAGAAGAATATTTTCCCCATTGCAAATGAAATAAGGACTACATATGCAAGATGGTGGCTAACATAGAGAGAAAGAAAATTCCTATTGAATTCAAGCCAGTAGAGGGAGATGATCATATTTCTTCATTTCTCAAAGGATGCCATGGGCTACAAGACAAGGTATTCCACAAGACCCCTTAACTTTCGGTGGTCCTTACTCAAATACATATAATAATCAATGTAAACCTCCATACAATGCAAATTTAGGAGGTTATCCACCTCATCCTTGAAATAATCCTTAGAATTCTTCACCAAGTTATCAAAACCCTGCACCCTAGTGGAAACCTCCTTAAGGGAACTGGAAGAAACCTCAAGGAAGTTGGCCACAACGTCAAGGTTCATGGAAAATACCTTAGGGTGATTGGAAGAAAACCTCACAATAGAGAGGAGGTCAAAAATGGCCAAATCAACCAGCTAGCTATATTCAGTAGCCTCAACAACCAGTGTTAATGCTACCTCTTATAACCAATGTTGGCTCCCATAAGCCTACTTAGTTACCTATATAGCTCATTCCTAATCCTAACAACAAGCCACAATAGTAGCCTATCTATTTTTTAGATCCTAACTAGTACCCTGCATATGTTATAAATATTAGTGATATTCACCTTAGGTTTAGAATAACCTTGCCAGCTCTAAATCCACTAGTTATAACAGAGATGCCTATGGAAGAATCAAAACAAGAGGGTACACCTTTTTCACTTGTCCAACCAAATCTGATGAAAGAAAATAAGGTTCCAAAATAAATAGATGTAATGCCTCCATTTCCTCGTAGATTAGAAGAAGTACCCAAACCAAAAGAGGATTCAAACTTTGATATTATAGATCAACTAAAGCATATATGTGTCAAAGATACCTCTCTTCCAAGCTATAAAATATGTCCCTATTTATAGTAAATACATTAAGGAAGCTTTTCTAAAAAAACCTAGAAGAAAGAAGAAAGATCCACAAACTATGCATTTCCTAGGTCAGTTAGCAAACATTATGCTTGAAAAGATTATAGTAACCAAGTATTATGATCCCAATGGTCCTTTAGTTAGGGTTTTCATTAATGGTATTCAAGTTTAAAATGTATTAATTTATTTAGGGGCATCCATTAATATGATGACAAAGGATATCATGTAGCATCTCCAGAGCACCAATCTTAGACCTACACCTACTTTCTTACAACTAGCTGATAGTTATATGGTTAAGCCTGATGGTATGGTAGAGGACCTAGTTGTCACCTTGGATTGTTGGGAATACCCTATTTATTTTATGATACTCTCTCCTAAAGCCACATCAGGGGGATATTCTATCATTTTAAGAATACCTTGGTTGGCTATTATTGATGCATTTATAAGATGTCGATCAGGAGACATGAATATTTCAAATGATCTGACCACAACTTTGCATTTATCCACCAACATAACCTTAGCCTAATTTAGCTCAACTAGTATGGCTAGGCCTAGGGAAAGAAATAGGGGAAGTTAATCTCATGGTGCAGCTCATGATGATAGATAGGGATCCTTTCTTCTAGCTTCAGGAAGAGGATCATGTACTCAAAAACATTCTTCAAAATTATTATGGATTGGATGAGTAAACTTTTGGTTGTTCATCACATCAATCATTTTCATTAAAAACCATCCTCCCTGCTCCTAGTTCGTCAGAGTTTTCTATAGCTACAAATATGATTCATACACTATTGTCGCATGAAGTACAAATGCCATACCTCACTGAGGCATCCATGATTAAGGTAACTAAGCAAGTTAATATCTCACTAGGTAGATTTTTTAATATAAAAAACAAGCTCACTCAAGAACAATAAATATCTTTGAAAAAATTACCACAGTCTCACAAGCAAGCATTTGTCTAATATTATAATGATACAAAGTGTCTAGATCCTAAGTTGTGTACCCATAGAATCTATATCAAGGAGGATAGTATACTAGTAAGATAGTCCCAAAGAAGAATTAACCCTGCACTTAGAGAGATTGGATATAGCCATATTAGAATTTCACCTGAAGATTAGGAAAAGACCACCTTTACTTGTCCATGGGGAGCTTATACTTATTTTGTTCTCTCCTTTGGCTTGTGTAATGCTCCAACCACTTTCCAAAGAGCAGTCATTTTCTCATATATTTCACATGATTGTGTGGAAATCTATATGGATGATTTTACCACATATGGAGGTACCTTTGAGGAAGCATTGAGAAAACTAGGAAAGGTACTATAGATGTGTGAAGATCACAACCTGTCTTTGAATAGTGAGAAGTATTTCATGATGATGCAAGAAAGGGTAGTGCTAGGCCACTATATTTTTCAAGTTGTTATTCAAGTTGATCTAGCAAAAAATGAGGTTATTCTTAATCTTCCCATCCCTACTAAACAAAAGGATGTAAGAATCTTTTTGGGACATGCAAGTTATTATAGGAGGTTTGTCAAGGAATTTAGAAAAATGGCAGGACCATTATAAACTCTATTAACTAAAGATGTAGATTTTGAGTGGACATTAGCATGTAAAGAGTCTTTCTTGCAACTTAAGTCAGTTCTTACCCAAGCACATGCCCTTAGAGGACCTAATTGGTCAATACCTTTTCATATTCACACATTTGCATCATACCATGTCATTCAGACAATCTTAGGCCAAAAATAAGGTATTGTGGAAAATGTCATCTATTTCACCAGCAAAAATATGCAAGGACCAAAGTTAAATTATAATGTTATAGAGAAATAACTATTAGCAATAATTTATGCCCTTAACAAGTTTAGACACTAAATAATTGGTTATCAATTTTTTTCACACATAGATCATGTAGCCATAAATTACCTTATGAATAAACCTGCAATAACATGTAGATTAGCTAGATGGTTATTTTTTATGCAAGAGTTTGACATTACCATCATTGACAAGACGGGTAAAGAAAATCTAATGGAAAATTTTCTTTCTAGGATGCAAACTAAGGAATATTATGATATTATTGATGACTTATTTCCTTGAGCATATATTTTACATTTCTATTCATACACCTTGGTATGCAGATATAGCCAGCTACATAATTACTAATAGAATCCCTAATCATTTATCTCCAAAGGAGAAAAGGTTTCTTGTTGAAAAGAGTTCCATTTTTTCTTGGATTAGCTAGTTGTTTGTTCTATACAAGGCCTGATCAAGCCATGAGGAGGTGTGTCAAGGATAATGAGACCTATGACATCCTACATGAATATTATGATGAACCTTGTGAGGGGCATTTTGTAGCCAAAAGGACAACAATGAAGATGTTGAATACAAGATACTATTGACCTAATATACATAGGGATGCAACAAAGTATACTAGGAAGTGTGTCAGATGCCAAAGGATGGGTAGACCTAATAAAATACATGAGATTCCATTGTACCCTAAAGTGATTGTTACACTATTTAATAAGTGGGGATTAGACTTTGTTGGACCTATAGATCCTCCCTCAAATGGAAAATCATACATCTTGGTGTGTACAAACTATGTAACTAAGTGGGTTAAGGTTAAACCAATGAAACATGCCAAGGACAACAAAGTTGTCGAGTTCCTTTATGAGGAAATATTTACCTGCTATGGGGTACCAAGAGAGATTGTGACTAATCAGGGTGAAAAATTCACTTCTACTTTTATCAAAACACTAGTGAATGAGTACAATACAAGGCATAGGAAATTAAATCCTTATCACACACAAGCCAATGGGAAGGCTACAATTAAAAATAGAGAGATTGAGTCCATATTAACCAAGATAGTAGTAGTTCACAGGAAGGATTGGGAAAAAAGATTGCCTGAAGCAATCTGAGCCTATAGGACCACATGGAAAACAACCACTGGTTTTACCCTCTCTAAGATGCTCTATGGAAAAATAATAATGATGTATGTTGAATTTGAACACAAAACACTGAGAACAACATTAGCATTGGATATGAATCTCTCCACAACACAAAAAGAAAGAATCATGTAGCTCAATGCCTTGGATGAACTTAGAAATTTGGCCCTACAAAAAATAGAAATAGATCAAAATCAGAGAATGAAATGGCATGGTAAGAACATAAAAGATAATAAATTTCACCCTAGTGATTGGGCACTATTGTATGATTCCAAGTACAAGGAAACTATGGAAAAATTGTAAACTCATTGGTTGGGTTCATATGAGATTACAAAGTCTTTGGAAATGGTGTTTTTCAACTTTCAACAATTGCTTCTGTCAAATTTAAACTATTGGTGAATGGTCATAGGTTACACTTGTATCACAAGGCAACTACAAAAGAAGATTTGTTGTAGAAATTTGAGAATCACAAAGACTCTGAAGTTCTTGTAGCAGAAGTAGGGGAACTTAATGTTCCAAATTCTTTTTAAACATGTACTTACATGCAACCATAGTAAATATACCTGCATCTCATAGGTGTTGATGAGGGGTTTTTTCCTTAATACCACAAACACATGACAAAAATAGAGACACAACAACAATTTGCAAGAACGGGAAATGGGCTTCTTATTATCTCCAAAAGTATGAAATTAAAAACTTTAGAAATACAATATGCAAAGCCACATGGGCATTTTCTTTACAATATTCTGTAAGATAAAGCCTCGAATAACCACCTAGAACTACCTTAGAAAACACTACGAGCCTTCCTTATATAGGCAATTTTCCACTGCCTAGGAAGGTTCTAGAATTTTAGCTATTAAGGTCGACCACCCCTAGAATTATTTTATTTTTCATTTTTTTATTACATTAATGTCGGATCAAAACAATTACAAATTATATTTTCAAGTAGCCCAACTTGTGGAGGCCATAACTTTTTAATTGTAGTTTCGTTTGGCTATTATAACCACTTTTTAGAAATGACAACTCTTGATCTACAACACTTGACTTACACAAGCTCCAATTAGATGGGGTTCAACCTCATTCTAGAGCCTCTAAGGCCTTCAAATTTGAACTCAAATATTTTGTACCCAAAAACCTCAATAACTTCACCAATACAAATGATATGGCAATAAAATTCAACTAGCAAACTGATATGACTAAGATGAACTTCCACCTGTGAAATCAGAACATTATGAGCTCATATGACCTACTTACTAAAAATAGTAAGTTACCATAAATAGAAGATTTGTACTAAAACAACCCTTTATTGAAAAGACAAAACAAAAATATTTTTGGGTGATGCAAGATTATCCTTACACCCAAGATGATCCTGCATCAAACACCGGGAGTAATTTGAGAAGTGACCTTGTCACGTCACATCTCAGATGTGTAGAGAAAAACCAAGATGGTCAACCTCCTCCCTTGTCATCCATGATGAATCTTCTACAATTCATCCTTTCCATTTGATAAGATATTCTTCATATGTCATATTCATTGTGCTTCTGCTAACACGACTATCCAGTATATGCTCAATCTCCTTGTTAGCTAAAGTAGTTGTCAAAATACTCCACTTTGCTTATGTGACCCTATCTTCAACACCCTCTTCATGATACTCTGTCATATTTGAAATGTTAAAAAATGGTGAAATATTTAGCTCAGTTGGCAAATCTACTTCATAGGAATTTCTTGAATCGTGCTTCTTCAATATCTTACATGGCCCAAACTTCTTCATTTTTAACTTGTTATATGTACCTATTGAAAATTGCTCATTTCGCAAATGAACCATGACTTCATCCCCAACCTAAAAATCCTTATGCCTCCTTTTCTCATCTTCCTTAGCCTTATACTGTATATTCATCTTGGTAATGTGCTTCCTCACCTCCTCGTGGATGTTCTTCAAATGTTCTGCAAAATCTTTAGCTTCAAGAATACTTATCTCTCCTTTGTCTATCTTCCTCAATTTAGAAGCATTTCTATGACTACTTCCATATACAATCTAGAATGGTGATTTACCAGTACTCATGTTGACGTAATTATTGTATACAAATTCTATCTATGGTAAAATCAAATCCCATCTCATTGGCTTATCTCCACCCAAACATATCAGTAAATTCCCCAAACTCCTATTCACCACCTTTGTATGCCCATCAGTCTATGGATGATGTGATGAGTTGAACTTCAAATATATCTTTAACTTCTTTCACAATGTGCACGAGAAATATCCAACAAACTTAGTGTCTCGATCTGAAACTATGCTCTTTGGTAGACCATGTAGTCTCACCACTTCTTTGAAAAAAAATTCCACCACATGAACAACATCATTAGTCTTCTTGTAGGGAATGAAATGTGCCATCTTTGAAAACTTGTCAACCACCACAAAAATTGAATCATGCCCTCGCTAAGTCATTGGTAAACCAAGACCAAAGTCCCACTAGTAAATTTTAGCCTAATTTAGGATGCACATTAGTCTATTTTTCGATGCAAAATGGTTGACCAAATGACCATTTTTGTTGTCGAACTTTCTTTGTTTATTTTTCCACAAGTTTGTTTATTGTCGAATATTTGACTTAAATAGTGGTTGAAATTTTGACCCATTCAACGTCAAAATAGCTTACTAGCTGGTCAAGAATGGCCAACATATCCATGCAAAAGTTTGACCAAACTTGGTCAAATGTTTGACTACTACTTACGTCGCAAGTACAATTGGTGCATCGACTAGCTCAATGGTTGAAATTTTGACCAATTCAGCATTGAAATAGGGTCAAGATTAGCCAACCTAGCCTTGAGGATTTTCAACCAACCATGGTTGAATTGTCAACTACTATATACGTTGCGAGTATAGCGTGGACGTCAAATTAAACAGTCATTTTGGTTAAAAAATAGACAACCTATTGATTTTTCCTTTAAAACGTAATATATATTAATCATCTATTTTAAAATTGCTCCATGAGGTGCACAATGCATATTAAACAAGGTAAACATCATCAGATATTCTAAATCACTAAATTTCAAGATATTCTTTACCATCTATGTTATTGAATATTAAATAATGAGCATTTACATTGACCATTGAAAAGTGAAATCCAAAAATAAGAGAAACATTGAAATACAAAGGATGAAAAGTTCAGGTCACTCAACCTACATGAGAAATTTTTTGTCTAGGAAAATGTGTCGTTAGCAACTTAAGCAACCATATTTGAGAGAGATTTAGAATCTAGATTAGCGAATGGCCTCACCTTTACAATAGTCTTTGGATCACCAAAGCAGTCAAGATAATCATCCTACGAAGAACAAAAAAAAGTATTTGTTATAGAGAAGAATAATGAGAATAAAGAAGGGGGTAGTGGAGGCTTTCATAGGAATAAAAGAACAAATAATAGTCAAGACTCAAAATTACTCACATGTACTTGAAAACTCCCTTTCAATTAATAATTATGAAGCCATCAATGGTATACTAATTGTTTAGGATTGTAAGTTTCCATTGATGGCTTCAAATTACCAAGATTATAGGGAAAAATGTAAACCAAGATTCATATAGAGAAAGTGATAACCTACAACTGATTGAATATCTTGATGGAATGAATGGACAAGTGAAAGACAGTGATTGATGATCACTAAGCTATTAAAGTGATATGTAAGGAAATTAAATCAGTCAATGCATTGTCATTGATGTCAACTAGTTTTGACTGTACTTATCATGATGGTTACAAACATCTAAAGAAGAAAATTGGTAAAGGAATGAGATATCTACATGAAGATGAGATGCATATGAAAGATGTGGCTATGGTATACATTGGGTAACTTATTGATGATTCTATGGCATCATGTTGTTGACTTGATTGTATTAGATGATTTTGTTATGTATTGAAGATCATAACTGAACAAGTTTATGTGGTCGATAATTGAAGATTTTTGTATACACCGAGCGAGTGTAGTGTATACCAAGTATAGTATTAACTAAGTAGGTATTCACTTACACATTCTGGTATTGATCGAGTGAAAGAAATAAATTAAGATTATAACAGCTGACTGAATTGATGAGCTAGATAATTGCTTATGATTATGAGGTAGAAGATAAAGTTTGTTATGATGATCTAACGGATGACAAAATTCAAGATTGATCAGATGAAGAAGAATGAAACGTGTTATAGACACAATTGTCGAGGAAGGTTAAAGCGGAAAAATGAATGATAGAGATTAAGAGGCAAAATCTAACAGATGAAAAGAAAATGGTTTATATTGTCTATTTAAAGAGACATGAGATTCATTATTGAGTCTAGGATTATTGATACTCTAGGATAATTTGCATGAATGAACTATTTTCATGCACCACTGATCAAATTGGTTAAATACAGAACCAAGTTGAACTGTAGACGTTACCAAGTGTCAGAGAATTATTCACTGAGTGGAATAAGTTGGAGCATATGAAGGATTGAATTGATTATTGATCAGAGGAGGTATTTTAAGCTTAGCATAGATCTAAAAATCTACAAATCTTAGTTGTATTTGAATCAGATCATTATTGTATTAGTTTAACCATTGTTACATCAAAACCTCTTAACCGAGTGGGACTGGACAGTCTTTTGTATTTCGATATGACATTCAATGAATGTTGATTGTTTTCTTATTGACCCCATAGTGAATGTTGGTCAAGGGAGAATTGTTAGTGATAAATCCTCTAACCAAGTCACACCTTATAGTGTGTTTTGTAACCTTTGACAGGGTTGGCTCCTAACCGAGCTCACTTCAAAAGAGTGAATTATTTTGGGTTATCAGTCCTAGGTGGTTTTTCCCCTAACAGGGTTTCCACGTTAAAAATCTATGTGTTATGTATATATGATGTGTTGAATTGTTATTTTACTTTACACATTTCATAACTAGTCAGATCGGTAAATACGTTAGTTAATTTATTGTTAATCGATAGATGAAGAGAAATTTATTATTGATAGCTTACCGAGTTGATAATTGATTGAAAATTTTGAATACATATGGGATAATTAGGACTGTAGGATAAATGGAATTAACTGATTCACCCCCCTCTCAATTATCTAACAATTGGTATCAGAGCATTGGTTGCTTGGAAGGAAAGTTTACAGGACTTAAGCTAAAGATCACAAGATGTATAAGCAAGAGGTGCCAAAGCTGAATAAAGTTAACTTCTCGACATGGAAAAGTAGAATGAAGCTACATATATTTGGAATTGGAGAATCTGTATTATACTACTTGAGAAATGATTACATCAAACTGACTGGACCTTTGACTATTGATCAATTGAGAGATAGACATGAACATAATATGACAATGATAGAGATTGTTGATGCCTTATCAAATGCTGAATTTGAAGATATCAAGACATGTACTTTTGCTAAAGAAATGTGGGACAAACTTGCATTAGTTCATGGAGGAGATGAGAATGTGCTGAGGGCAAGAGCTAAAAGTCTTAGAGGAAAATTTGATGACATGAAGATGAAAGAAGGAGAAAACATTACATAGTACAACAACCAAATTAAGGAGATTGTCAATTCTATCTGAGAAGCAGGAGGTGTTATTGATGAAGACACTATTGTGAGTAAAATTCTTAGAACCTTTTTGCCAATCTATGCTATTAGAATCTCTACAATCCATGAAATGAGATCGGCTCTGGGTAACACTCTTACACTTGATAGCCTAATCGTAAACTAACTACTTTTGAGTTGAATAACTATGATAACAATATTGTTCCAAATGTTGAATCTTCATTTATGTCATCCTTGAAAATTGGTAAATCAAGCAGTAAACACATGATAAGAAATGAGAGTGACAGTAACAGTGATGAGGATGATCTTGAAGCATTAATGGCTAGAAGAATGAAGAAAGGTAAAGGAAGATACAAAGGGAAACTACCTTTGGTATGTTTTAACTATAAAGAAATTGGCCACATTGTAGCTAGATGTCCTAACAGAAAAAGAGATGACAAAGACAATGATTGATCCAGTGAAAGAAAGTTTGATAAGTGATATAATTGAGAACACAGAGGCAACTGACAATATGACAAAAGAAGCAACTAAGACTAAAAAGATAAAGGCAATAAATCATGTTACCTTGTTGAAAATGATGATGATGACACTGACACCAACACTGATGAAGATATTGAGGTGGTATTCATAGCTTTTAAAGAAGACTCAAAGGAAGAAGAAAGGTATGTTGAAATAACACTTATTTCTATAGTTAGCAAGAATGATACTTGGATTATTGATAGTGGTTGTACACATCATATGATTGGTGATGAGGACAAATTTGAATATCTTGAACATTATAATGGTGGACATGTTAAAATGGGAAATGACACACCTTGTCTAGTAAAGTGAAAAGGATCTATCATGTTGAACAATAAGATCAAATGTGAGAATTCATATTGGGTAAAAGAACTTAACTACAATATGTTGAGTGTAGCACAACTAAATAAATCAGGTCACCGAGTTGCATTTGAAAGTAGAAAGGTGAAAATCTATGATGAGACTGGAAAGTTGGTCGGTACTGGTGAACAATCTAAAGGTAATCTATTCTATCTTGACAATGTTGAAACTTCATGTTTATTGGCTAGAACTCAAGATGTGTGGTTATGGCACAAAAGGTTATGTCATGTGAATTTTGACAACATGGTTAAAATCAGTAAGATGAGAAAATTTAGAGGCTTACTGAGCCTATCTAAACCTGACCATGTCATGTGTAAACAATGTCAAATGGGAAAAATGTCAAAATCTAGTTTCAAGAGAAAGAACTATTAATATAAAGCTATTTTGGAGTTGGTTCATACATACTTGTGTGGTCCTATGAGAACTCAGAGTTATTATGGTGACAAATATTTTATCTTATTTGTTGATGACTACTCTAGGATGATGACTGTTATGTTTTTAAAAGAAAAATCTGAAGCTTTCAAGATGTTTAAATGGTATAAAGCTAAAGTGGAACAAGAAAGTGGAAAAGAGTTAAAATGCTTGAGATCAGATAGAGGTGGTGAGTTTATTTCTGATGAGTTCACTAATTTTTGTAATGAGCATGGAATTAAAAGATAGGTTTATGCACTAAGAACACCACAACATAATGGAATTGTTGAAAGGGGGAATAGATCCATAGTTGATTGTGCTAGAACAATGATGATTGAAAAAGATGTTGCACAAATGTATTGGAGAGAAGCTATTTGCACTGCTATATACACAT
Source organism: Chamaecyparis obtusa (assembly GCA_027943335.1). Lineage (NCBI taxonomy): Eukaryota > Viridiplantae > Streptophyta > Pinopsida > Cupressales > Cupressaceae > Chamaecyparis > Chamaecyparis obtusa. The sequence continues at coordinate 735,127 of BSBK01001200.1, forward strand.
TGAGTCGAGTACAACTGAAGAAAGATTCAAACAATACACCCTATGAGTTATGATATGGGTACACACCAAATGTAAGTTATTTTAGAATATTTGGAAGTAGATGTTACATTCCGAAAGAGGATAGAAATGGAAATTTTGATTCAAAAGGTGATGAAGGAATATTCTTAGGATATTCTACTAAAATGACTGAAAGTGAAAATGTGAGGGTTGATGAGTTTGCTGAGAAAAATGATGAAGACAAAAAAAAGGAACTAGAAGACTACGGTAGATTCACATACATTGAGCAACCTGATATTCTACCCGAGCAACAAGTTGAAATTACCAAGAAATAGGATAATGACACTGAGAATCAGCCTATAGAGACTAAGAATTAGGAAATAGTTACTGAGGAAGATATTGATCCTACATCGAATGATGAACAAAGAAGAGAGAAAGTTTTAGGAAAATTTGTGAGGAGACACCATCCACAAAATCAAATTATTGGAGACAAGCAAGCTGGCATGATGACACGAAGTAAGTTGAGAAACACCACATGTTTAGTTTATGAATTTGAACCTAAAAATATTAGGGATGCACTTGAGAATGATGAATGGATGAAAGAAATGAATGAGGAAATTGAGCAAATACCGAAGAACAAAACACATACATTGGTACCAAGACCGAATGACAAGAATGTTATTGGAACCCAATGGATATTTAGAAACAAGATGAATGAAAATGGTAAAGTCACTAGAAATAAGGTAAAACTTGTATGAAAAGGGTATGCACAAGATGAAGGTATTGATTATGGTGACACTTTTGCACCAGTTGCTAGATTTGAAGGAGTTAGAATATTACTTGCATATGCTGCCTAAAAAAGATTTAAAGTATATCAAATGGATGTCAAATCTACATTTTTGAATGGAATATTTGAGGAAGAGGTATACATTGAACAACCTGAAGGTTTTGTTGATCCAAATCAGAAAAACATGGTATGTAAGTTGCACAAAGTATTGTATGGACTGAAACAAGCACCAAGAGCATGGTATGAAAGACTGCATTCATATCTTATTAGTATTGGATTTGTTATAACAAGTGACAACAACAATTTATATTTGAAAGGTGAAATTGATGATAAGATTCTTATTGTTGATGATATCATATTTGGAGGACATGATAATCTATGCAAATCATTTGCTGATGAAATGAGAAAAGAATTTGAAATGTCAATGTTTGGAGAGATTAAATTCTTTCTTGGTTTGCAAATTCTACAACAAAGTGAAGGTATATTCATTACAAAATCAAATTCCATCAAAGAAGTGTTGAAGACCTTTGGAATGAAAGATTCAAAACTAGTTGGTACATCGATGGTCACATGATCCAAATTAACAAAGGATGATCAATCAACCAAGGTAAATCAGACACTATTCATATCAATGATTGGAAAACTAATGTATGTTGTGCATAGTAGACCAGATATTGCACATGCAGTTGGGATTGTAGAAATATTTTTTGCGAATCATAAATAATCACATTTGACTATTGTTAAAAGGATTCTGAGATACTTGAAAAACATAGAGAACTATGGTTTATGGTACAAGAAAGAGGGCAATTTTAAACTACAATTTTACACTGATGCAGATTGGGCTAGAAAAATGGATGACTGAAAGAGCACTACTGGTGGAGCATTCTTTTTGGGTGAAAGATTACTTACTTGGATAAGCAAGAAATAGGCATCTATTTCGCAGTCCACTTCCAAAGCATAATATGTTGTTGTTGTTGCTAATTGTTCAATTATTACATGGATAAAAAAAGTTTTGAAAGGGATGAATGAAGAGATCACTAATCCAATGATAATATATTGTGACAACACAACTACTATAAAAATTTCTAAGAATCCAGTGATGCATGAAAAGATAAAGCATATATCCATAAAGTATCACTACTTGAGGGAACAAGTACAAGAAAATAAAGTGAAACTAGAGTTTGTGAAATCAAAAGAACAACTTGCAGATATATTTATCTAACCCTTACCTAAGGATACATTTGAGTACTTGACGACTAGACTAGGGGTCCATCCCCCATTTATCGGTCACTAAGGTGATCAGGATGTTGCATCAACCTATACTTTATCAGAATATCAAATGATGTTGATGCATATTGTTCACATTTTAAGTTTCCCAAGGTTGTGAAAACTAGAAAAAATAACACTGCATATCAGTACATGAAGGTACTTAATCTGAACCGAACACTAGAGATAATATTTTGGCTACTATAGAGCTTCTTATTCTTTTTGGCATTGTTGTCAAAGGGAGAGAAGGCATCAATCAAAAAGGGAGAGAAGAATCACAAGAAGGAGAAGAAGATCAAATCTACAAGGAGAGTATGCATGGAATGTTGTGTAGTGATTAAACATATTAAATGAACAAGCTAGCGAGAGCTTACTGAGCTACAACATTTACTTATAGAGTTGTAGAACACATGTTTGGTATTCTATGGCATATTTCATATTGTGTTTCCATAAATGCCAAAGGGAGAGATCGATAACCTACAACTAATTGAATATCTTGATGGAATGAATGGATAAGTGAAAGACAGTGATTGATGATCACCAAGCTACTAAAGTGATATGTAAGGCAAATAATTTTAGGAATGGGAACACTGAGGGGGGGGGGGGGGGGGTGAATCAGTGTTCATTGTATTTTATCTTTCCCTTAATCTTTAAACTGAACTTGAATGCTTAAGTACTGAAAAGAACATCCACATAAACATGAAACATGAAATCAACACATAACACCAATATGATTACGGGGAAACCCAAATAGGTAAAAACCCCGGTGGGAATTGACACCCACTAATATTATGTACTAGTGTTTTATGATCCTTGTTAGAAGATCTTTAACCCTGTTAGGAGTTTCTTTAAAATGTATTAATTACAATAGACCTTTTCCAGGGTCGAACCCTATTAGGAGTCTTTTACAATAAACCCTGTTAGGGGTGTGCACTATCCTAGAGCTCACTTCTCAAGTGGTGAAGGCTACAACCTTCTGATCTCAGATACACACTATATCTGTTGGATGAATTGTCACTGTGACACTGCTTGTCTAATCAGTTCCTTTGATGCACTGATGCTTTGACCTCTTGTAAAGCTCTAATACATCTTATAGAATCTTCACACACTTCTTCTCTACTTATCTCAACTCTATTACAACTTCCATACTAATTACAATGGGTGCATCTCATATTTATATGCACATACAAAATAAATAACTAGGTTAGCCCTTCAACCAATTACATACAACACTTCAATTGAATTGGCTCAAGCATGTTTACAAAAAAAAATATTTACATGTCGAAAACCTAATTACAATAGGCACATAGCCTTTACAACATTAGAATATAATCACAAATCAAAATGCTAATAGTTGGTTGCTTACTTTGTTCTTCTTTGGCACACACTGGCTATGTAACTTCAACTGTCTGCAACTTTGTCATACTTGCATATCTAATTATGCGCTCATAGACTAAGCATGAATATAGTCTAACCAACTTATCTTCTAGGGCACATACCATAGCTTGGTCATACGCATGTGTGCTGATGCTCTGAGCTTCAAGTACTCTGTACACTATCTAATCTTCAACACTTAACTGATTTTTTATCTTCTCATCAAGTGTGCTGACTCCAAACTACTATATGACTTTGTTTCCATAATGAAAACACTATACTAAGTCATATACACTAGTATAGCCAACTTGCCAGCAATCTCCCCCTTTGTCATTGATGGCAACAAAGGAATTTTGCCAAGCTGCTAACTATTCCTTAATACAAAAAACTTTTGTCTTATATCTCCCTTATACATAATTTCTTATCTTATATCTCCTTATACATATTTATAACCATATTCTATACATAATCCCCCTTTGACATTAATAAAAAAGGTGCTTCAAAATTGTATCCACAAATACTTACTATGATAGAACATCTGGATATGCTATTTGCAAGTTTTGGATCTCCTTCTTCCAAAATGTGATCAATGAATTTACAATCTATAGATGGGCGCATAATGCATACTACAGCTTCTCCATCTTATCCAAATCTATGCTAGGACCTTGATCATATGTCACCATGGTGGCATCAATCTCCTTGATATTTTGATTAAGTATGTCTAATGAGGGCACAAGAGCATTCCTCAACTGAGTCTGTCTAGCCCTTATCTTGGACATCTCCTTTTCTGCCTTCTCAATCTTATCTATCTATCCTTGGTAGAAATTATTGCACATGTTCACATCAACTGATGGATCTTTCACTGATTTCTTTATGTTTTCTATCATAGCTTCAACCTCTTGTATCTTTTTGTACAGATCACTAGTCAACTTGTCTTGGTTCATACAATCAGCAATAATCTTTCTGCCCTTTGCTACAAACTCCTTCAAGGATGCTTGACTAGACTTTAGTGAGCTCAGGTCAAGTGCATAGTTTCTAACCAATTCAATGAGTCTCTTCTTCAAATATTTCTCTTCTATAGCTAGGGATGCAGATTCTTCCTGGCTAGAGAAATTATTCTTGAATTGTGAAATGACTACACTTACATCATCAATAGAGTGTACTTTGGACACTTTCTTGTCTACTAGTAACAAATTGTTTAGGATGGTTACTAATTCTACAAGGAGGGGATTTATCATCACCTATTTCTCCTTGGCTTTCTTCATAGCTAAGATGTTGGACTTAATTAGGTCTTCTTCTCCCAAAGAGTCCAAACTAGTTGTGTCAGGTGTCAAACTTGACAATAATGTTGTTGAGGGAGTGATAGGAGTGCTATCCATAACTTCTTGTTTTACCTTGATTATTTCAAGTGATGGTTCATTTTATTTTCTCTCTATTTCTTCTTTTTGTTTTTCTACATCTTTTTCTATTTGTTCTTCTTTCTTTTCTTCTTCTTTTTCATCTGCTATATCTTCAATCAAAAAAATTTCTTGATGAATAGGAGTGTTATTGCATAAGTTTTCAGCCTCTTGAGTGCTTACAAATGCCTCTTCAAACTTTTCCAAATCCATATCTATGGCCGCCATAGTAACTTTTACATTGTCAATGAAGATTGAATCATCCTTAGGTGTCTCTGTCATGGGCGCAGTCTTCTCTGCCTCTATGGATGTATCAACTTCATGTGTTAAATCCTATGGACCTGTAGATGGTACATTAATGGTCTCTGATTCTTTTGCAACCATTGTGGGTACTTGTGTTGTAGGCATAGTAGATGGATACATGTGCCTATTCATAAAGACCTTCTCAAAGGATTTCTTTGTTTCCTTTGCAACTAATTCATAGTTCTTGTCCATAATGTGCAAAGTCCTTGACTTGGTTTCGAGATGTGGTTTTACCAGATCTAACAATAGAGATTTCTCCTCTAAGAACATATAGGAAGGGTTTCATCTAGAATATTTTCTCTTATCCTTAAATCCTCTTCAATGGCTTGTCTCTTTTGGAACTCTAGGATGTTCCACACATTATCAGGGATCATAGTCTTAAGTTCTAAGATTGTCTTCTTAAACTTCAATATATGTTTGACAATCATTCCATGTATCTCTAATTTGTCAATCTCACTGTATCTCTCATAAAACTTTGCTACTTGATCAATTCTACCTTCATCAACAATTCTTGTACTTAGTACACTGAGACTAGGTTTGAAACTTACCTCAGGAGGTGCTTGAGTGTTCCTTATGTTCCTTGTTACTCTTGAGGATGGATGACCAATGCTGATTTCTTTCTTCCTCTTAGGCATTTCCTTATACTCAGGAGGAGCAGTAAGGTCAATGGTTTCCTTGGGCGTAGAAGGGGTAACATCAGTTTTACCCTTTTGAATATCAGACTTTTCTATCTTCACCTTCTTCAGCTTAGAATCTTCTGATTCAGTCTTTGTTGTTGCTGCGCTCTCAATTTCCAAAGCAATATTTTGTTCCCTTGCTTTGTCTAGGTCTTCTTGAGACACTCCATGAATTTTCAAGATCTCTAAGGTAACTTTGGAAACCTTTCTTTTTGTTGTTGCATTGTTCAATACATCATCTACTTCTCTTGTTTTCTCTACATAGGTTCCCCATCTTGGCTCATTAGGGTCTTTAGGGGCTGAAAGCAATACTTGTGCATATGCTTCTAGGACTTGTTCATCAACCTCATATCCAAGTGGATGGATCCACTTTGTCCTCAGTTTAACTACCTCCATGCATGTTGTGTATGTCTCAACCATGAAGCAAATAGTATCTGTGTATTTCTCAACAATGTTCTCTGGTATCCTATACCTCATCTGCATTTTAACCCTGAATGTATTCAACTCTAGTGTCATGTAGTCCTTCAAAGTGCTCTCATTACATGCCTTGAGAGATATCTATGGCATTGTAGGAATGGATTTGTCTAGATACAAATCAGACACCTTTCCAACAATATGGAAGTACATGTATACGATCAAAGACCCAAATTTGAATATCTTGGTCTTATCATGCTTGATTGATTTCCTTAATGTTATCAATTAGTTGTGCGCGCAGGATCTCACACAAGTTGAACTCTCCATTTTCTTTCACAAGTCTTATGGTTGCAAGAATTGTGGCCACAGACACATTGTTCACCCTATTGGTGTGTTGGAACCAGTAACCTAGTATCATGGACATCAATTTGATGTCATCTTTCTCAATAGGCTCAATGGTCATTCTGTGCCTATCACTTATTGACTTGCAGGGTTTTCTCAACAAGCTTCCTTACATCCTTGCCTGCTGGAAGAATGATGCCTATCTTAGAGAGGCCTGTCATCTCATGAATTAGGTCATTAGTCTTTCTAATCGGTACTTCACATATCCAAAATAGGTCATCATGAATCCTGCTTAGTATAATCTTGATCCATTCTGATTCGTAGAACTCATATGTCATAGCATACTCCACTATAGGGTGATTATTCCATTGTGCATACTCATCCATGAAGGTTTTGTCTAGTTTCAACATAGTTTCCATATGCACTCTTAATCTATCTAATCCTACCGGTTCTTTCTTATAGTGAATGTATGCCCTAATGTCCTTGACATGCATAACACCCATAGGCGTGCGGGAGAATGCCCCTTCTAGGTCATCTAGAGTGGATTTGAATGGGTGCCTCTTGAATACATATCTTTTCTTCTCTGCAACATCAAATACTATAGGAGTAGCCATCACTTGCATGTATAACACTTTCTCAAAGGTTTCCAAGAGATTCTGAATTAGCACGATGAACTAGGGTTTCCGCAACCAATCAAATGCACAACAAGTCACTTGATGAATCAAACTGCAATCCTTCTCAATCAACTTCTAGGGCTCTTCTTCTCTCCAATTGCTTTGAATTTGAATGCAATGAGAGATTTACAAACTTCTATGTACTTTAAAGTAGAAAATTTGCCATTAATGCTTGTCGCGTAAACCAGGTTGTCACTTAAAAATTTATATCTTTCATTCTGCAAACAATCAGCTAGTGTACTTTTTCACATAGGTTCTGCTAGTCTCCAAAAGCTTAAGTCCAAAGGTGCATACTTTGAGAGTGAGTATACCAACCATGCAGGGGTCTAGAGCTAAACTAGCTCCTCCTATGACCCTGAGGGCCATTCATGTAGATGTAGAGGGTGCTGTAATACCCCAAAAATGGGCTATATGTTCATTAATCTCCTACATCGACAATTCGAACGAAATCAACATCAAAGTCCTAATCTAAGGCACATCTAACATCATCGAATCATAATTGATTATCTTAAATTCTGCATCGGGGAATATTCCTAGTAATATTCCTAATTATCATATTTATCTTTAATTTTATAATTATTTGGCAATAAATCACATTTATCCTAAAGTTTGATTAATTAAATATTTTGCATATTTAATTAATTAGATTTAATATTTGCCACTTAATTGTTTAATTAAATTTAATTCTATCTATTATTAATTGTATTATTTAATTTTGACAATAAATCCAATATCCTATGAATAATTGATTAAATTCTTATTTAATTAATTAAAGCAAGTTGTCATTATTTAATAATATAATTTTTAATAAAAGTTTGATAAATAATTGATTAACCCATAAATTAATTATTTTATTTTTAAAAGCAGTTAAGTTGGAAATAAATCACTTTATTATTAAATTAATTCATAAATAAAACATGCACAATCATAAAAGCAGACAACTATCAATTATCAATTAAAGCTAAACTCTATTTTGAGTTAAAGCTTAGCTTTTGCATGTTTTTGTGACTTAATTATCTGTTATTATCAGATAACTCAAAAATCAAGATGAGTTAATTTGAGTGATTTATGGCTTTTCCCATGCACCTCCAAAGCCCTGGATTTCTATAAATTAAAGGCTTCAGCTCTTCACAAATCATCTCATATTTTGCACAATCACGCTGGAGAATTGGAATTGAAGAATCAAAGCTCTAGCGAATCGACATTTTTGTGAGATCAATCTTATTTTTGCATTCATATTTCATATCATTGTTAGATTAGCATAGCATATCAGTTTTCAATAGCATTCATATCATATCAGTTTTTATCATTCTTATTGCATAGAAAATATCAAAAATATAGATTAATTGCATTTATTCCATATCTAGAATTGCATTCAAATCCTTCATTTAGGTGTCGTCTAGGTCACTGATCTCGATAATAATCTGAGAACATTAATCTCGCACCTATTAGAAGGCAGTAAATTGCTTGGTTAGATAGCTTTCAATTTTGCACGATTTTGATTATAGCTAACCTCTAATGTTTTACTGAGTGTTGTGTCTACAGATCAGGTACAATTTTCACACACACAGGTGCATCCACTGTGGATGCATCCAATACATTCTCATCAACCTTATCCTTTTTTTCTTCTGACCAAATCAAGCTCGCATCCTCTGAAGCTTTCACAAACTTGACTTCTCCTTCGAGATCCAATACTGGTTCTTTAGGCTTTTTAGGGCTTTCATGACCTTGCATCCTTGATCTGCAAAACTTTGAGATGTGTCCAACCTTATTACAAGAGTGACAAATGACTGGAGGCCTTATATTCCTAGGTGCATTGACATGGGTCACCATTTTACATTGTCTAGCTGAGTGACCTTTATAGTTACATATCTGACATGTAACATTCTAAGAACTTCTTTCATTAGACTGATTCTAATTCCTCTGATTATGCTAAGTCCTATTCTTCTGACTTGTTTTGCAATTCATAGCTCTATGACCAAATTTATTGCATGAATAACAATAACCATTGAAAGGTCTTACCTTTGTACAGTTCCTTTCTATGTGTCCATGCTTGTTACATGCATAACAAGTGTGGTTTATTATCTTGCGCTCATTCTTAGGTGGTTCAATATGATCCTTAGTCTAACTTCTAGTCTCCTTAGCATCCGAGGTACCTTCTGGTGCTTTCATTCTTTCTCGCATGTTGTCAATCTGATTTTGTGCTTCATTGTATCCAATGTAGCTAGTATCTCCTTTAGCTCTTCTTGAATACAACTAAGATTCTATCAAATCAGAACTAGTGTGTAATTTATCAATGTGATTCTTAGCATCTTTCAATTCAGATTCCAAAATTTCTTTGTTGTTCCTAGGCTCTAATATTTCCATGTTTTCTTGCCTCAATTCTTCATTCAGTTGAAGGTTCTCTTTGATATGTTCATCATAGACTTCCTGATTGTTAGTCAGCTTATCATCTAATTCTTCAATCTGTTCTTTTAGCGATGAATTTTCTTCACTGAGCTTTTTGATCATAATTCCTAAATCACTAGTAGAATATTCTTTCAGATCCTTTCTTAGCCTTTTAATGACTAATTGAGCATCACTGACTTTTTCTTTAAGTTCTTCAATTTCTTTTTCAGATCTGTCTAGGTTTTCAAGAGAAGCTTCAAGATTTCTTTTTAGATGTTTCATTTTTGCTTTGTCCATGATCTCCTCAAGTGGTTAAACTTCTTTTCTAAGGACCAGAGCTCTGATACCAATTGTTAGGAATGGGAACACTTAGAGGGGGGGTGAATCAATGTTCACTGTATTTTATCTTTCCCTTAATCTTTAAACTAAACTTAAATACTTAAGTACTGAAAAGAACATCCACATAAACATGAAACATGAAATCAACACATAACACCAATATGGTTACGAGGAAACCCAAATAGGTAAAAAACCTGGTGGGAATTGACACCCAATAATATTCTGTACTAGTGTTTTATGATCCTTGTTAGAAGATCCTTAATCCTGTTAGGAGTTGCTTTACAATGTATTAAGTACAATAGACCTTTTCAAGGGTTGGACCCTGTTAGGAGTCTTTTAAAATAAACCCTGTTAGGGGTTTGGATGCATTGTCCAAGATCTCACTACTCAAGTGGTGAAGGCTACAACCTTATGATCTCAGATACACACTATATCTGTTGGATGAACTATCATTGTGACACTACTTGTCTGATCAATTCCTTTGATGCGCTGATGCTTTGACCTCTTGCAAAGCTCTAATACATCTTATAAAATCTTTTCACAATTCTTCTTTTCTTATCTCAACTCTATTACAACTTCCATACTAATTACAATGGGCACATCTCATATTTATATGCGCATACAAAATAAATAACTAGGTCGGCCCTTCAACCGATTACATACAATGCTTCTAATTGAATTGGCTCAAGCGTGTTTACAAACAAAAATATTTACATGTTAGAAACCTAATTACAATAGGTGTATAGCCTTTACAACATTAAAATATAACCACAAATCAAAATGCTAATAGTCGGCTTCTTACTCTGTTCTTCTTTGGCACACACTGGCTGTGTAACTTCAACTATCTGTAACTTTGCCATACTTGCATATCTGATTATGTACTCATAGACTAAGCATTAATATAGTCTAACCAACTTATCTTCTAGGGTGCATACCATAACTCGGTCGTACACATGTGTGCTAATGCTCTGAGCTTCAGGTACTCTGCACACTATCCAGTCTTCAACACTTAACCAATTTCTGATCTTCTCATCAAGTGCACTGACTCCAAACTATTATATGACTTTGTTGCCATAATGAAAACACTATACTAAGTCATAGACACTAGTATAGCCAACTTCCCAACAATTAAATTAGTCAATGTATCGTCATTGATTTCAACTAGTTTTGAGTGTACTTATCATGATGGTTACAAACATCTAAAGAAGAAAATTGGTAAAGGAATGAGATATCTACATGAAGATGAGATGGATATGAAAGATATGGATATGGTATACATTGGATAACTTATTGATGAGTCTATGGCATCATGATTTTGACTTGATTGTATTACATGATTTTGTTATGTATTGAAGATCAGAACTGAACAAGTTTATGTGGTTGGTAATTGAAGATTTATGTATACACTAAGTGAGTGTAGTGTATACTGAGTATAGTATTAACCGAGCAAGTATTCACCGACACATTCTGGTATTGACCAAGTGAAAGAAATAAATAAAGATTATAATAGCCGACTAAATTGATGAGCTGGATAATTGTTAATGATTCTGAGGTAGAAACTAAAGTTTGTTATGATGATCTAACGACTGACAAAACTCAAGATTGATCGGATGTGTTAGCTCATTTTCTTGCAGGATCCTAACACAAGCCCTAGTTCTTAAATGGAACTCTATGATTCCTAAACTCCCAATTCTAGCAAGAAAAAGACTAATTAACAAGGATCAAATCCTTCTTCACTTTTAGCACTTAGCTACAGGTGGGTGTACCTATCAGATTTACTTCTTCAAAGAATTACAACAATATTTTATATCTTTAATACAAACCTAGTCTTCTCAGCTCTTCAAACATGCATAAAAGTAAATAGTCATTCAATTTTTTGGTGATGATGAAAGGCCTAAAAATTGAGGATAGACTAGTGCCTTATCCTAGGGAAAAGAGTCAAAAAGAAAACATATATCTACAGAAAACTTCTAATTAAAACACATCCAGAACCTAGATGAAATGCCGTACAATTCACCATCTCTTAAACACACCCAATCATCAAATTCTTGCAGAAATCCTGAGCGCTTAGAAATTACCCTTAAGATTTTACCCTTTCCTTGAAAGGAACTAGAGACTAATTTCATAAATACCTTGTAAATGATGCACTAAAACTGCCTTACAGATTTAACACATAAAAGCTTCAGAATTCAGACAAGAAGACAACAAAAATATGCAAGGGAATTCCAATATATTCAAGTAGAATTTCATTATATTAGTACATTCCAGATTGACAAAAATTCCTAGAACTCAACAATGGAGCCAAAGCCTCTCCTTCCTGTAAATTTTTCATCATCCTCAACAATGGAGAGAAAAATTAGAGATATAGGAGAATGAAGTCAGTTACAGCCAGCTGACAGCTGTCAATTTCAAGCCAAAATATCTCCAATTTCTCCTCCAATTTTGATCTTCAAACTAATTCTCCTTCAACTACCTCAACATGTGTGCAATCATTCCCAACTGATTTGATTCCATTCCTCTCCCAAAAATGATCACATTCCACCTTCAAAGAAATCTTCCTGTGAATGTCTCAATCCATTTAAAATAAAAATCACTTTTAAACTATGGAGAGACTGTAAATTATTTAAATTTTCCTTTCACTTTTATTTCCTGCACTTCTTCTCTTATTCTTGCCCTTTTTACCCAGAATGCACCAGATTTCTCCATGTGTCATCTCTCTTGTCCTATAACCTGCCTTGGAACAAACAAATCTGATTTGGTGTTTGTCGTATCAGGATCACTGTAACAAACCTTGCAAAAACCCTTAATCATTTCAAATTATGGCTGCAATAGCTAATTGATCAAATTTAAAATGTGGTCTTCGATCATAATATTTTCCCAACACATCGGGTGGCTCTTTTTAATTGATAATAGTCAATTAAGCCTTTTGAAAATATCTAGCCACATCATCATTTCCCTTTGGTGACCAATCGAGAGTGAGCACATCATCACACCTGGCACTGTCTTTATCTTAACCTCAGCAAGCCTCCCTTAACCCTAAGTCATTTGGCAATTACATGACTGAAGGCATTCACTAGGTCATGCAACATTTTTCTTAACCATGGTTTAATCATGAGAATCGATGAACACTGCATTCGCTTGATCACTAAATGTTTGCTTTAACTCAGGTTTTATCTAGAGATCCAGTACCAGCCGTCCAATTTCATTTACATCAACTGCCACTGTTGAATCACCAAATTTTTAACTTAACTCATCCTTTTCCTAGTGATTGAGTGATTGAAGGAATCTCATGATCGCTCAATGTTTCACTTAACCCCGGTTTGATCAAAAGAACATGCAAGTGAAGCATTCACGAGATCGTTGAACAAATGGATTGACCCTGGTTAAATCATGAGAACACATGCCAGTCGTTGATCTTTTCTTTCATATGTGGTCCACACTGAGTCTCAAAGCCTTTTAACTTAACTCAACCTTATCTAGTGAATATGAGACTGAAGGCATCTCCCAATCACTGGAGTCTGGCACTAACCCTAGTTCTATCTTGAGATCACGCAACCAAAGCATTCTCGTGATTGCTGAATCTTTATTGACCCCTGTTTTGATTCTGCAAACTAGTGATCACCATTAGATCTTAACTACATCAACGGTCCATGTTCAATCTCTGAGTGTTTAAAGACTTGACCAGTTCATTTGTAGGTTTAGCTACTGAAGGAAACCAAACTGCTCCCTGGGTTGTTGAATGTTAAGCCATTAACTACAAAGATCAAGAGAACACGCGAACACTGCATTCTCCAAGTCACTAGATGAAATGACTAACCACCTGAGAACTTGGAGATTAAGAGAATTCCTCAGTCGCATGTTTGCTGGATGAACACTAGCCGCTCAAACTTGGAGAATGCAAACAAAGGAAAAGGAAAAGGCATGTGCAGAAATAAGATCTAAGTGGCCCGAAAATGGTAACGAAGAAATATAATTGGCTAGGGCTTTTTTCTAGACTTAGACAAATTTTGAAAACTCTTATTCATGGAATAGACCTATTTCTCAGACCTTCAAGCAATCATATCTCACTAGTTTTTGCATTTAAGCACATGTGATCTTGACTGGAGCTTGCACACACCTTAAACTATCCATGACTAAGTTCGCAAGCCACAAAACACCATAAATATTCTTTGCTGATCAAAACAAGTTTGCAGTAGGACATGGCAACTTTCTTAGGGTTTTGCAGGAATAGACCATTTTCATTGGATTTTTGGCAATGATAGGAAAATTGTAGTACCCCGCCCCTAGTCCGATTTTATTAATGTTATGAATATTTTAGAATGATGGATTCTATGTTAGAAAACCATTGATGATTATGATCTTACTGACCCCATACTTGCATGTGTATGGTTGATGTGTTTTGTTTTACATTTTAGTTTGACGTGCATAATGTGGTTGAGGGATAGAGTCATAGTTACTTGCTTGCGAGATCCACATGATCAGCCAATCCCCGCCATTGTTTGTTATATATTTATATATGTATGTACATGAGGGTTTTGTATGCAGGTTTGTAGGTACCGGGCATTGACTTCCCTGAATTGTCAAGATGAGCATGCCCTATCGCAATATCTTAAATGGTAAGAGAGGGGAGATAACATAGGTCCAAAACCCTAACCTAAGCCTAATTGTCCTAGGATTGGACAAGTATTGGTTTGACTACCCTACCCAAATTCATCTAGTAGGCATGAATTCGTGGATCCCTTCTCCTGAGTTTGTTTGGTTTTGTGTCGTTTTGATTTCAGTTGATTTATTGCTTATGTGAGTGATTTTATGTGATTATTGATTTAATATTATAGTTGAAATTTAATGGTTAATTATTTTCCTAAGTTTATTTGAGTAAATTTAACTAAAAGTCAAATAATTGATTATTTAGATTTAATTGATTATTTAATTGGCTATTAGATTTAATTGTGTTTATGTGTACTTTATTAAATAATTAAATAATTGATTTCATGATTTTAGGATGCATTAAGTATTTAATCTATTTAATACATATTTGAATTATGACATGTGCATTAATATTTATTTTAAATTGAATTGTTCTAAAAAGTAACAACTTGTTTCCAAAAGTCAAAGTTGAGTTGTGCAAAATAAAGATATTTTAATTTGTTAATTAGGATTTTCTTTCAAGATTGGAATTGGAGTTTGATTAGAAGTTAACTACTGAGTCATCTTTGGGATTTGCATGAAATGGGGAAATGATTCCCTAATAGGGGGAATTGCTTTCATTTGGAAAAAAGATAGTTTTTGGAAGGAAATTTTGGGGAGGAAAAAGCTTGTGCTTTGGTTCTGGAGAATTTTTGCTTGTTGTGGTTGCTTGTTGATTTGGCTTCATTTTGCATCTAGAATTTGGGTGTTGTGTGCTTCGTGGATTCAGATCTGCAGGTGGAATCAATCCTCAGAGCAATCCTGATCTCTAGATTTGCACAGGTTTTCAATTCAGTTTCTGGCATTGGATCCAAGGTAGGCTTTGAAATCCAACATGTTAGTTTTATTATGCATATGTCTAGCTTTTTCTGCTTGTGCAAGTTTTAGTGCGATTCATTAGTTAGATCTGTGCTTTCCTTGAATCTGGGTTATTAGAAAACTCTAGGTTATATTGATTTTAGGTTTTTATTGAAATTTAGCACAGTACTGTTACTCTAGCAAAATTTCGTTAAAGGATTGTTTATAGATTTCCTACAAAATGAAATATTAAATATGGGCTCTAGTATAACTATAGGGTTTGAAGAAATAAATTTATCATTGAAAAGAAAATCCAATTGTGTTAAAAACCCAATTTGGGTAGAAAATATACATACTGGTAAGTCAAAATTTATATTCTGAGGAATTAACACATAGTAATAAAAATTACACCAGTAGAAGGATTTTTATAGTCCTATGAGAAGACAAGAGGAAAAGACAAATTGGTTGTTAAAAAAATTGTAATAAAAGACCTATTACCATTTCTGGAAAAAGACACAGTGGATGTATATTTCCATTTTCAAAAATTTATTTGCTTCAAAAAATATATAATACTCTCTTAAAATGTGCATTTCACTTTATGGTTTAAATAAAAATAATAATAAATAAAATTATTTGCATTGTCATGGGTTTGTTTTATTAAACAAATTCTAAAAAAAAAATTTAAAAGAAAACTTTATGGAGGGGCGAGGACCACTACCATCCCCTACCCCCCCCTCTGTCATGCATAGCAAAGGGTACTACTACGGCAGTACCACATTGCCATAGACAGTACTTGCTGCATACACGTGGGAAAAGCGCACGTTGGGGAATGGGGTGTGGGGCCCGCGGGGTCCCTCCAATACAATATTTTTAATTTTTTTGTTAATATATTTATTACGTTTGGATATTTATATTTTGTGATTTATTTTAGTTTATTTATAATTTTATTTATTTATTTAATAATATATTTAAATGTAATTTAGTTTATCTATAATTTAATTAATATGGAACTTAACTTAATTTGTAAATTAATCTATTCATAATTTACTTTAGTTTGTTTAGTTTATTTGTTATTTAATTTAGTTTATATATTGGTTTATTTGATTAAATTTGAATCGCAAATTAACTAGGTTAAGCTAAATTGTTAGTTATTAATTTAATTAATTGGGATTGTGGTTTCTAAGCTATTATGAGATTTGTTTATAGATTGTTTGGTATGGAGATTTATTAGTGAGCAAAGAATAATTATTTTCATTAATTTTCCATCTTTGTGGAATTAGTTAATTGATTAGTTTCGTAATCTGTAATATATAAATAATGCTTAGGTGTTGTACTTTAGTATTATCATTAGTTTATGCTATTCTTATATACACTATTTTAAATGATCATTTATTGGGAATTGTAGACCTTGTAGTGAAATTGGGTGTTTTTACTTCGTTAGATCCCTAGGGAGTCTTTAGGGAATATTTTTTATTTATGACATTGTCGTAATGTTTATGCTCATATTCTCCTAGTAAATTTAATTATTTTGTGCTTGGATTCAATTATGCTCGAAATGAAATTTAAATGCTTATGGATCAATTTCATTTCTTTATGGCGTGAGTGTTGTATTCTTTGTTCCTGCAGTGTCTTCTTCTACTTTATGGGTTATCGGGTACTAGAAGACCTAGGGGGGAAACAGAGGCCAGGGTATGAGTCGGTTGGATATGTTCTTAGCTTTATGTTTGATGTGTGTGTGTATTTCGATCATCACCTGATTTAACCATTTGGGCTCATGTTGTATTGAGTTTTGCTTCATATTCTATAGAGGAGAATATGGTATTGATTGTTTATGTCTGATCCACGGGATCATGTGTATATTCTTTTGTGAACACTTTGAGAGTGTTTTGTGATATCATGGTTATGTGAGAACCAGTGTGTTTCTGTTATTTTGTGAAATAGTTTCGAGGGACATTGTTATCTTTTAGTGATCTATGTGAGATTTGTGAGCCTAGGATAGTTTACCTAAATATGTAGTAGGGGGTGGCTTGCAATAAGTGTCGGGGCCCACAAGTGGCTGCCAGGATCACTTAATGTAAGTATCTGTAATCAAGTGATAACCTAATAAATTAAGGGGTATTTAAATGAGCTTAACAAGATATGTTCCTCACCCTGGCTTAGTGCTAGTACAGACTAAGATGGGAATGGAGATGATGCTGGCTGCCTTGAGAGGTGTGTTTAGTATAGTTAATGGCTTCGTCAGTACAAGAAGTCATTGATTTGTGTATGGTCACTTGAGTGTCGGGATCCAGAGTGATTACCAAGATGAGACTCAAGGGTTAGACGTACATGATGACACTTGACTATGCATAGTCTAGTTATTCTACATGTGTCGGTTACCTCTGGATTAGTGAGTCTTACCTTGCACTATTTCTGTATACCTTGAGTAGAGAGCTTTCAGGATCCTTTCCTTAGCTTGATCTGTTTGATGTTTGTTATCCGAGTGAGATCTGTTGTTATCTCCTCAGCACGGTGAGAGTGGACCATTTAGGTTCACGAGGTCGGGTGGTAGTGATTCTTTTACCATTTGGGATTTCAACGTTTGTGTACTAGTGTGAGATGATCCCTGTGGCAGTTGTTCTTTCTTGATCTTCTTTGATGGAGTTGTACTCTTCTTCTTCTTCTTCTTCTTTGTAATCCTGTATTAGAGTATCACATGTGATACCTAATCTGGACTTTGTATTTTTATTTGTTAGAATGATTACCACATACCCTGCGAAATGTGTAGTGGATGTGTGTTTATTTATATTCCATGGATGTTCATGAGGATTGTATTTATTGTTATGTGATGTAATTGTATTTTTATGTTATGGTCTCTTTTGTTGATGTTAGTTAGGTGTGTTTTGTTCTTAAGTAATTCTACGTCATGGGGCCCTCGAGATTTGTAATCTATTTTGGATGTTGTGTTAATGTGTAAATGGTAATTGCTTCCACACTAATGTTTATCTTGTATGTTAAATTTTTAAAAAAAAAATTCACCAAACTTAGTAGCATGTTTTAGGTTAATTTCTCTTGGGTTCCCTGGCGGGGCATTACAAAAATGGACTAACAAGATGAAGAAGAATGAAATATGTTATAGACACAACTGCTGAGGAAGGTTAATGTGGTAAAATGAACGATGGAGATTAAGAGGAAAAATCTAACGGATGAAAAAAAAATGGTTTATGTTGCATGATTTAAAAAGACATGAGATTCATTATTGAGTTTGGGATTATTGATACTGTAGGAAAATTTGCGTGAAAGGACTATTTTCATGCACTGCTGATCAAACTGGTTAAAGACATAACTGAGCTGAACCGCATAAATTACTGAGCATTAGATAATTATTCACCGAGTGGAATAAGTTAGAGGATATGAAGGATTGAATTGATTATTGATTAGAGGAGGTATTTGAGCTTAGCATAGATTTGAAAATCTACAAATCTTAGTTGTATTTGAATCAGATCATTACTGTATTAGTTTAACCATTGTTATAGAAAAATCTCTTAACCGAGTGGGACTTAAGAGTCTTTTGTATTTTAATATGACATTCAATGAATGTTGATTATTTTCTTGTTGACCCCATAGTGAATGTTGGTCAAGGGAGAACTGTTAGTGATAAATATTCTAACCAGGTCACACCTTACAGTGTGTTTTGTAACCTTTGAAAGGGTTAGCTCCTAATCGAGCTCACTTTAGAAGAGTGAATTATTTTGGGTTACTGGTCCTAGGTGGTTTTTCCCCTAACAGGGTTCCACATTAAAAATCTATGTTTTATGTGTATCAAATGTGTTGAATTGTTATTTTACTTTACACATTTCATAACTACTCAAATCGGTAAATACATTAGTTAATTTACTGTCAATCAGTAGATGAACAGAAAGTTATTGTTGATAGCTTACTGAGTTGATAATTTGATTGAAAAGTTTGAATACATACATTTGAGAGATTTGGGATTGTAGGATAGCTAGAATTAATTGATTCACCCCCCCTCTTAGTTATCTAACAGAAAGGTATTTCTCTTGGAAAATGGCTGATGGTGATTGATGAAGAAGATTTGAAAATGATGATTGATCCAATTTAGATTGGTGCAATATTTTCAAATCTTCTTCATAATCATCATCAACATGGCCAATTTCGCAAAACTAATTCTACATACATTGAATTCGGGCTCAAATAATGAGCAGGCCCACCAAAAATAAAATTCCACATGTCGATGACGAAAGAAATCAAGATGAATTACTTTCAAAAGACTTTTCTACATAAATATTTGGGATCTTGAAAGAAATCATAAATATGGATTTTCAAAATTAACTTATTTTTTGCTATTCAATTAGAAAATATAATAAATGAAAATGTTAAATTTTCATTGATCTTTTATTTGGAAGGAAATAATGAAATATGAATGATGATACACATAAACTTTAATTCTTACTTGTAAATGTCATTAACAAGCCAATGGTTTTGTTGGTTGAATATTTGAATAAAATTCCAAGTATCCCATCTTGGAACCCTACATCTCCAAGGATATTTCAAAATGTACTCAATCTGATAAAAAACATCTTCTTATTAGAAATATGATGTACACGTATAAGAAGTAGTATCTATTATGTATCTCAAACAAGTTGCAAACACTTATTATTACTAAATTTTTACCTTTAAAGTAAAATTAAGGTCGTAGCTATTTTGTTGTTCATATACTCACTAATTTTAGTAAACCTTAATGAATGCTGTATAGGTGAACATATTATATAAACCAAACTTAACATGAAAAAGAAGTTACCTCCATTTGAAGTGGGGTTTTATTTTCTTTTATCCCCCCAATTTCCTTCATAGCTTCTTGCAAGTATACTACTATGAAAACTTTAGCCTCTTTCAATATTGCTTCTCCTGGGAAATCTAGCTCTGAAGCTTTATATAAATTTAGCATGCTTGCTAGTTTAGTATATTCTTTACTAGGTTTAATGTTTATGAATTCTCCTTTCTCACCTTCACATTTTTGAAATACATCTGCTAACAAATGGAATATATTTTACTAATTGTAAAAATTGAGTCTATAAAGTTAAATTCAAAAGGAATTCAAAAATTTATCACTTGAGGAAACATCAGAACTATTCAATCGAAGCATATGAAATCCTAATGCTATCATGTTGAGATCTTTAATAATTTTTTGATTCCAGCACCTATTAATGATGACAAGTTATTTGACCATGAAACATGCTAAAAGTTTCCATTTCCATTAATGTCGCTAGGTATTGTGAATGTATTCTACAAGAATGGTGTGAGGATATATTTTTTCTTGAGATTCAACTTGTCCGAGAGTTATAAGGGAGGGAAACTATTGATATAATGATTGTTGTAGATTTGATAAGGAATATAGAGAGCACTTCCAATCTATGTGGCTCTATTTTGGATGAAGAAATTGAGAACTTTAAGAAGTTTCAAAGTGACTAGCGTGGAAAGCTCATTACCGTAATTTTAAGAGGATTTGATGCTTGATGCCAAGAATATGTGTGCAACAAGAAACAATGGTAGGAAAAATTTGTCAAGCAAGAACTAAAAAGCATGGATATGCCAGAAGAGACCATGAAATTTGATGAGATTGGAACACAATTTGCAAATTCTGAAGTTTCTATTTATGTAGCATTTGTTGAGGCATTGGATGTCCTGCACGCTCAACTGAATAATTTAAAAGGGGCTATGAATGAAGTGGATTTCATGGAACTCTGGTGAAGCTTAGCTAGTAGTTTAGATCAATTATTTTTTACCAACATTCCTTCAAGAAATATTACATTTTCCAATCATGGTGCTTCCCAGTTTAAGGTTGATGTGCATGCATTATTCCAAGTCTTTAAGCCATTTTGTGCTAGGTCTGCAGGTTTTTTCCCACATCTAAGTGATTCTTTACGACTACTTCTCATGCCACCTGTTGATATAGAGCTTTTACAAAAAAAATTATCTGCTACATCTTCAACTGTGAAAGATGGAAATGATGGGACTAAATTGAAATACATGAGACAATATGGAATAAGGAAAATATCAACGGGAAATGCAGAAAAAATTCTAAAGGCAAAGAATTTTAGAAGATTGATAACACACTTTTATGGTTTAATTTATTTGATTACAATCAGATTAAAGTGAATACATGCATCATCCAACCATAATTTTGTATTCTTCTTGGAACTTGCATAATTGGACTGGTTTGTTTTTAGATTTGATCTGTTGTATTTGAAGATGAGAAATCTATTTGGGAACTCACATTGGACCTTGGGATATAGTTGGAAATTTTTTCCATATGTTTATATAATTTCTTATCAAAATTTTGGATCTGTGTAAATTTATGGGAACAAGAATTTTTGTTATCATTTCTTAACAGAAATTTTAATCCCTCTAAATTTTTGGGGACAAATTTTTTTTTTGGTATCATCTCTAAACAAAATTTTAAATTTTTGTAATTTTTTGTGAACAAGAAATTCTTTGATGGATATAATTCAGGTCTCTTGTATTTACATAGCTTCAACCAACAGGCACAATAAAGACCATATATATTTCACATAAATTTGTGATATTTTTATTGATAAATCCTATTTAGAACAGAAGACCTTAGAAATCTATAAGCAACTTGTTTTGACATTTAGAAACTTTTATTCTTATCAAGTATTTATCATTTTATGTTTTTATGGTGCGAAAGTTCAAAAAGTATGGACATGAGTAGTCATCGGCACGCAATGCTTTAATGATATTCAAACTAGATATATAAAGTTGTAGAATTGGGTAGAGAGCTCCATAGTGGTGCAGGGTCTTATAGTTGTCACACAAAAATTCTTTGGTATCATATCTAATTTTTTTTTAAAAAAATTGTAAGTTTTTGGGAACAAGAAATTCTCTAACGGATATAATTTTGATCTCCTGTATTTACATAGCATCAACAAATGGGCACAACAAAAGTGTATCATCTTAAAATGGAAGCACTTCCATCTTGATAGGTTTAGCACCCTCTTTTAGTGCATTTATCATGATAGACTTGCATTTAGGATGCATTTGCACTTGATTCTCTTCATTCTAGGTGAAATTAGGGTTAGGATTCCAAGGATCCTCCTTGATTCCCCTTCTCTATGGCTCTATTTTATAGGTAGGATCTAGGTATAGGTCCTCCTAGCCTTCTTCATGTTCAACATAGGCATTTGTGTCCTTTTCTAGCACTCTAACCTATTCTATTATCATTTCCAAGTCTCTGGGCATCCCCGAGACCTCTTGCTCTCAACATTGACTGGATCTAGACCCCTAGGTCAAGGTTGAGGTTGAATTTGACCTAGGTCAAGGTTGAGGTTGACTTTGACCTAGGTCAAAGTCAAGGTCATCCTTGACCTTTGTCGGGATTTGATCCCCCTTTTCAAATTTTGGTCCCGAAGGACCCCAAAATCAATGTCAGGCTTCCAGATCCAAATGCGGAAGGGTTTTAATTTGAAATTCATTTAATTATTTTCCCTCCTTAGTTGGTTATTGTGATCAAACCATAATTCAAGGTTAAATTTTAATTATGGGCCCTTGCATTGCTCGAGGAGCCTCACCTTGGAATCTCTATATAAGCACTCTCTTTTGCATTCATTTCAACAAGTCATGAGAAGCAAGCAAGTGATGGTGAAGTGAAGATGTAAGATTGCAAGAGGATGATATAGAAGATCAAGCCATTGTTGATATCAAGCATTTTGTGAGCACACTATTGTGGACATTCCTTTGGAGCAAGAGAGATCCCTTCTTCCTTGATCCACCATTTTCAACATTCAAGCATTCAATGATACAATCATGGGGTAGTAATTACGGATTGTGAGTTTGGTGAGAGTACTTTAGCCTTGGGGGCTTGGTATGCTTTCTTATCACATTTAAATCTATGCATTGTTGTCTCATATCCATTCATGCTAGGGTTTTAATCTAGAGGAATAGATATTGGCATTACACATTCAATACACACACATATTCTATTACATCCGGCTATTTGTGGAGGTGGAGATCACCAAAATGGGGGTTTGACTAAGGAAAAACCCTATATAGCCACCCCAAAACACCATTTTAAGATATCTACTGTCGTTGTTTCAGGAGTTACAAACCAGATCTGAGTACCCTTTTCGTCAAACTTCCGGGATCCGAAAACAAAATTTTCATCGAAGTAGTTTAGGTCAAGGATGACCTTTAGAGGTAAGATTGTACCTTGGGGTAAGATCTTACCCCGCAATTGGGTTAAGGATGACCTCCCTTAGAATTGAAAAATCTTTCCGAGTTTTCTTTGTCTCTATTTTCTTGTCCTAGATCCAGTTGTAGAATTCCCCAAAATGGAACACAGACATCAGAAAATGGGTATTTCTAGATCAACTTTATTATGAGGTATGTAGTTTATCTTATCTAATTTCAAGCATTTCCAGATTTACATTGCTATCAATTCATATATGTATATGTATATAGGAAATGTGGACTTAGGATCTCTATTAAGTACATTGTTAAAAGCCCTACCTATATCCACATTTTCACATATTACAAAAAGTTGTATATATTTCATATAAATTTGTGATACTGTTATTGATAAATCTTATTTAGAAAAGAAAACCTTAGAAATCTGTTAGTAGTTGGTTTTGACATTTAGAAACATTTATTCTTATCAAGTATTTGTGTTTTTTATGGTGCCAAAGTTCATAAAGTATGGATGAGAGTTGAATTGCTCATCGTTATAAAAATTTGCATTTAAACACAAGGGAGGAGTAATGGGTGAGAAATGGTTAAATGATATTCAAACTAGATATGTAAAGGTACAGAATGAGGGAGAGCTTCATAGTGTACAGGTTTTTATAGTTGTCAAACTAATAATGTTTCATTGCCTTGGGCATCTTTTATAAATAATGATCATGGACCTAATTTAGGAAGTTTAAAATCTGTTATGTCTTCATTTGTTTGGCCCTAACAAAAGAGACGTGAAACTAGTAAAATTTGCATTTGCAATGAAGTGACAATTCCTTCTTAGCTAGGTTTGACAAAAATGTTGATTATACTAATAGTAAGTGAAACAATTTGGGTTATAATTTGAAAATCCTGACACAAAGGATCCCTCCTAAGGAAAATTTGTAATGTAATGAAATCCCTCAAAATATAAAATTCAAATTTCCAAAATTTTCTAGATTCCTTTTATTATTTTGTACTTTCTACTTTCAGGGGCCTTCAGATTATTTGACCATGAAACATATTAAAAGTTGCCATTTCCATTAATGCCGCCAAGTATTGTGAATGTATTCTGCAGGAATGGTGTGAGGATATATTTTTTCTTGAAATTATTTGACCATGAAACATGCTAACTATTCAATCGAAGCATACAAAATCCTAATGTTGTCATGTTTAGATCTTCAATAATATTTTGATTCCAACACCTATTAATGATTACAAGTTATTTGACAAGTTGTTATTTTGTACTTTCTACTTTCAGAGGCCTTCGGATTATTTGACCATGAAACATGTTAAAAGTTTAGAAAATGATAATAAGTTATTTGACTCATACGAAATCCTAATGATGTCATGTTGAGATCTTCAATAATATTTTGATTCCAACACCTATTAATGATGACAAGTTATTTGACCATGAAACATGCTAACTATTCAATCGAAGCATACAAAATCCTAATGCTATCATGTTGAGATCTTCAATAATATTTTTATTATAGCACCTATTAATGATGATAAGTTATTTGACCATGAAACATGCTAAAAAATAGTACTACATGGAGTTTAAAGCACCTTATAGATTTAGTAGTTGTAGTTGCATAAATATGTACATTAGAATCTTTTTAAAGAAAATATACATACCTGTAAGCATAGTCAAGTGCCATTTTGATTTTCTCTTGAAAATATCTAGCTATTCCCAAGCATTGTACAACATCAATGAGCCAAAGCATTTGAAGTAGACCGAATTCTTCTCCTTTGTTGGAAAATATTTTTCAGTCGTCATTAATTAGTGTTTCCCTACATTCACGATATAGGGAATCAAGGAATGGGTTATGAGAAGACCCAACAAGTTGGTCAGGTTAAGGAGAGGCTAAGTCCACAAGGGCTTCAGGGAGAAGAAGACTTATGGGCAAGGTTTGAAGCCATAGTAATAGAATGGAAAGATAAGGGAGGAATGTTGAAAGAACATGAAGAAAGGAAGTATCAAGGCATTGACAAGGTAGTAGGAGTCTCAGATGAAGAGACCGGGCATGAATTTGCAAGAGATATTAGTCATGACAGGGCTAGAAGGACAGAATTGTCTCCAAGGATGGAGATTATATGAGAATAAGTTGATGAAAAAGTGGAAGGGAAGAGGTTGAATCCAATGTATCTATGGATACATATACAAATGATACTTTTTATTTCTAATCCTTTTGTTGCATGCTGGCAGGAATGTTCTATGGATGATCCTCTAGATGACAAAGAGGAAGGCATTGGTATAAATGGTGAAAGGAGGAGTACTTGGTACAATAAGGGGGAAGTGAATAGATAATGTTGTGAACAAT
Source organism: Chamaecyparis obtusa (assembly GCA_027943335.1). NCBI lineage: Eukaryota > Viridiplantae > Streptophyta > Pinopsida > Cupressales > Cupressaceae > Chamaecyparis > Chamaecyparis obtusa. The sequence goes on from BSBK01001200.1 coordinate 761,119, forward strand.
GAAAACAATCAAGGTTGCAAATTTTGGATAGTCAAGGTAAGATTAAAGCTATCCATTGTTTGGGAAGTAAGAAAAATCAAAGATAAACTATGAGATCAAAAAATAGTGATCTAGAATGATAACAAAGAGCAATCGACAATAACCCATTAGTTAATGCTGAAAATTCAAGCATAAAAATGATACTATCCTATTGAAGGAATGATAAGAATTATATGCAAAGAGAATAGTAATTGAGTGTACCTAGGGAGGGGTACTTGTCCTTGAGGAATAGGACTTATGAGAGTGTCTAGCCATTGGATCTGTATTGAAGGCAAGAGAATTTAGTGAAGACATTGGGAAAAGAACTAGTACAAAAACATATTGACTTATTAGAGCGAGGTTGAGGGATGACTCTACATCAGAAGGGGTACTAATCCATGTGGAATAGGACTAGTAGGTGTTTTTTACTATTGAATGTATGTCATTGGTTTAGTTTGAGCTTCACTTGGTTTCGAGAATAGTTTAATATTCTCTACTTAACAAGGTCAACCACGTGAAGGTGGAAGCTCATTTGGCCCCTACCCCCTAACATCACTCTAAATTCTCCATTAACATCTAATAAAATTCATTCATTCATCCATCCATTTTTTAAATATAACATTCAATCATTATAATCACATAAAATTTATTAACACATAAAATTCATTAACACACTACATTCATGAATAATTAAATCACATACCTTGTACATTTCAATCATGTCATTGATCATCTTCTTCATCCATCTCATCATCATCTCCATCATCATTGTCGTTGTTGTCATTTTCATCATCATCACCACCACCACTATCATCATCACCATCATCATCACTACCACCACCACCATCATCATCATCTTCTTCTTCTTCTTCTTCTTCATCTTCTCCTTCTTCTTCAGTATCTTCTCCTTCCATCACATTATACTTTACCGGCCTTCCTCTTGGATCATGTCTAACAACAAATGACCAACCTGGTTTATGTGGAACCTCTAAGTAAAACACTTGCTCACATTGGCTTAGAAGAACATAGGGCTCATCTCCAACTAGCTCAAATGACCTTGTATTAATCATTGTAAATCCTTTATCATGTTGAATAATAGTTCTATCAGGATCATTTTGATTCAATTGTAGCCTGTACCATTTGACGAAGAATAGAACTAATTTGAAGGAGTTAAAGTCTCACTCAAGTATATCATCCAAGATGCCATAGTATCAAATTTGAGATTTTTGAGGATGTATGTCATTTCTAGATGAAATATTAGTGACCTTGAAGACTACAATTATCCCAAGATCACAAGTTTTCTTCGTGTCATCCAACTTTTTTATGCAAAATTTGTGGCCATGATAGTACATAGTTTTGTGATGCTTGACCTACAATTTTTCAAGTGTGTGAAAATTATTTTCATCGTGATTTGATATGAAACATATGGGTCATGATCATTAATAAATTTTTATGTACCTGTCTACCTCTTAAACCATATTCTAGATCAATTACCATTGGTGTAACATTGGAATCTCCATTACGATGAGCTTCTCTAACCAATGAAGCAACACCTTCCTATATTAATGAGAGACCATTTTGTTGACATCATTCAATCCATACCATCATCCAATCAAGATTGTTTGCAATATACAAATGTAGTGCATCCCACTCTCAACCAACTGTATAAAAATAATAAACCAATTAGAAATAAATTATATTGAAGATTTATGAGAATTAATTAACTACAATAACATCTTATAATTACCTCTCACTTTCGTCAATCTAACTTTCCCCATCAAGTACTCCCATTCAAATTTTTTAATAGAGTTGGGATCCCAAATACAATCTACATGTATCTTTGCTGCAAACTTAAGAAGATATTCACTAATGTACACCATGGTCTGGTATACCATATATCCCTCCACCATAGAACCCTCAGGATGTGTTCTATGTCAAACCAAGCCCTTCAAAAATTTCAAGTGACCCTCAACCATCCACATTGAGCTAGTTTGTATAGGTCCACACAATTCAATCTCCTCAACTTGATGTATGAGGTAGTGTTTTTGTGCATTAAAAAAAGTTGAAGGTAGACACTTTTTTATTTCACACATAAGATGAGGAATCTTGCATATAAGAGTTGATCAGGGAAGGTATATGCACAGGTGACAAACATGTAGATTTGACCAAGCAATACTGGGAGCTAGACCCAGCAACAAATGGACTTGTGATGATTTTTATAATAGTACATGTATTGCAGGGTAATCTCCCAGTGGTGCTTAGGAAAATCTACATGTTCATCACCTATGCATATAAGAGTTGATCAAAGAAGGTATATGCATAGGTGACAAACATGCAGATTTGGCAAAGAAATATTGGGAGCTAGACCCAGAAACAAATAGACTTGTGATGATTTTCACAATAGTACATTTATTGTAGGGTAAGCTCCCAGTAGTGCTTAGGAAAATATGTTGTCCTGAAACCTCATAATCATAATAGTATGTCCCAAAATAGTTATTTGAGCCACATGCAATACTTGATCCATGCTACTATAGCCCCAACAGCACATTGGCTTATGAGAAGCTATTGATATGGAAAAAATAATGTATACAACAAGAAAACTAAAAAACTCCCTTCAAATATAGCATGTCCTATGAACACAAATTCCCTGACATGATCAGTATTCCCTCTTGGATTATAAGTATTAACATCGCCCAAGTCCCTTAAGTCTACTCATTTCCCAATTTCTACTATCAACATGTTAACCCTTAATGTTTCTATCCCACTGTTATACATTTCAACACACCCTTCCTTCAGACCTTAACAGGCTCTAGCCCTTCCTCTTGGGTTCCACTCCTTACCACAATCAAATGCCCTTATCTCAACATATTTTTAACCCCCCAACACCTTCCTATTGGATATTGCTAATGCATTGGGGAGATTGTTGATACATTTAATATGTTTAATCACTACGTTGAGTAATGTTGGAATCGTTGATGTTGTCATTCATGTTTTTTCATTGATGTCAACATATGATTCTGTGAAGAGAAGAGGTTGGTTATTATAGTGTATGAATACTATATGGATGTTTCACAACATGTGAATTCAGTTATGTGTATAGGAAGGTATTGGGATCTTATATCTAAGATCGCATGATGTAATATTGCATATTGCCTGAGTTACAAAATATTTGGTGAAGACTGGTTACTAGACAGTGACAGTGGAAGTTGACAGAGTTAGTCTTTGAGTTTTGGGAATATCTTACAGGAGATGAGGATTCAGTGTATGCAAGCTTAAGGGATGACAGACAGGGTACTGAAGGATGTTCGATGGTCAGCGCAAGGTACAAAAAGCAAGATAATGTCAGTTGTGGTGTGTGTTCTTGAGAAGACCTATTTGGGATCCGACTTCAGAGTTGTAGCGTGTATCATGAATAGGCGAGCATGATTTAAGGATGGCGGTCCTTAATTATTGAATTTTAATTGTTGTATACTTGTTTTAGATACCATGTGTATCTTTGCAAGGATTTATGTAATTATTTGTAATAGGAAATCCTAATTGGCCGACTTGATTATTTATTTTGTAATAGGGTATATATATAAGATCTTTTCTTTTGAAAAGATATATGGAGAGATTGTATGTAATGTAAAAAGAGGATTGTGGAAGCTATGACCTTGTGTCTGTTGGATGTAGAGAAAAGGATTACTCATATACTTCATTGGAACTGATCAAGAAAAGACAATTGCTATCGGATAGTTCAAAAGATTATGTATTTCTTTATATACACCTGTGTTGCAAATAGTGAGTTCTAAAGGTGGACATAACCTTCTTTGGGAAGTGAGCCCACCCTTCTTTTCTTGACTCCTAACAGGGTCTATCCTCTAACAAGGACTGTGTACTTTAATGTTTTAATCAACTCCTAACAGGGCTAGATCTTCTAACAAGGATATTATACTCTCAGTACATCATTAGTGGGTGTTAATTCCCACCAGGGTTTTACCTTTAATAGGGTTTCCTCGACAACAAAATATTGTGTTGGCATTCATTGTGTTCATTGGATTTGATATTGATACTACTCAAAGTTTAAAGTTTAATAATATGTCATACAACTAATTCACCCCCCTTCTTAGTTGTATTGGTGGACTATTATTCCTAACACTTCCTAATCTAATATTGACCCACTTGGATTACTCAACATTAACTTACTGTTACATTGTGACAGTCAAACATCTATTCTTTGAAATAGTCACCAAATCATTGTTGAATGTGGTTCCACTACCCTCTATCTACTAGGGTACATTCAATACTTCCCTTTACCCACTCTTAACCCAAAATCCTCTTTATAATCACCCTACCACACGAAACCCAACCAAACTGGTATGCCATTGTTCTATCACAGGCTAAGGAAACATTTCATCAGTTTCTCTGATCCAATGCACGTGTTATTTGATGCATGGCCACCTACAACTTGAGAGATATAAAATACATGTCTCCTTCAATCCTCCTACCAAATTTGAGGCTTGGATGTACGTAAAAACATTCCATACTACATTTTATTAAACCTCTGATTACCCTAGCCCGAGGGTTTACCAGTTTTTATTAAAACCAAGATATCTTTGTTGTTTCTAAGTGGATTCCAATGAAACTAAAAACATAATTTAAAGAATTCAAACCCCCATCTATTCCACTGACAGATGAATCAAAACATTGAGATACTCATAATAAAACTAATGGAATTCAGATTTTTATACAGAATAACATAATGAAAATTTTGCAGAAAATGATTTTCTATTTAAGATAAACTTGTTACATCAACTTGGCCCCCTTGTCTTGGGCTTTCACAGCCTTGATAAAGTATTTTGAAAATGTTCTAACTTCCTAATTTACCCAACAACTATCCTCAAACCAACTATAACTGACTATTACCCTTAAGCTATTGAACTCATCAATTGCCTATGATATCCCATTAATACATGCATTAGCCTTTATAGGATTTTCTGACCCAATGTGACTTCATGAGCTTTTGAAGTGGATCTAATGTCCCAAGGACATCCATATAGGGTATTACATAAAATTTTAATGCATTTCCACCTTATGAACCTACAAAATGATCAATTAAGCCTTAGATACCAAAATGGCTGACATACCCTTATTCATGATCATATTACACATAATGATCAACACTCTAACAAAACATCATCAAATGACCAAATTGGTTTGATTACATTACAAATGACCTTTCATGGTCATTATTTGTCTTCAAAACTCCTTTAGTATCCATGAGTGACCCTAGTGTTCCTCCTTGGCCTTGGTGCTATGCACCAATATGGCCTAAAGAAAAGATTATTTTTTCACATATCAGCACTTGAGTTTTATCAAAATCATATTATTGGTAAAATATTCACTGCACAACAATGATTATAACCAACAAGTCACATGACTATTATAATGACTAGTACAACCTCATTAAATAATTCCCAATAGCAACTTATTTGGAGGCAATCCTTTCTCATTCCTTGTAACTTATTAAGAGAGATACTTGAAGACAAACATGACCCTACAAGGTCATTGGCATTATAATGAGACTAATAATGGTCATTTAAATATGTTTTTCTTATGTTTTGTATTGTATGTGAATCTTTTTGTAAAGGATCAAAGCATTTTAAGCCATTAATGGCATGTGAAGGCTAGGAATGCACCTAGGGGTCACTTGAGGATCTTAGGTAGATATATTGGTTTAATGACCTATAAGGTCATCTATGATTGTAATATGGCCATTTTGATCCATTAGAACATGTATCCTATTGAACCCCTTGTAGGAGGCATGAGTAGCTCCATTCACTCAAAGTGAAAAAAGATGTAAATTTGCATTTGTATGCAAATATGGCCTAGAAGGCTCACGAAGGGGCTATGGGGCTAAGAGTAAGTTAAGAGGTTCTCTATAAACCTTTGAAATGTCCAAAAAGGGGCATTGGTTCTCATGTTTTTGAGTTGAAAACTTGGTTGTCAACTTGACAGCAACAAATTAACATTTTGCTATGTTTGCATTAGAGGAACAATCAGTTTTGACTGTTGTAGGAGTTAGAAGTCAGTTATTGGAGTTGGTTGTCAAGTGTTTGAGGGTTTTTTAGAGGATATCCATGTGAGTGGATAATGTATGTAGAGGTTGGTGTGTTTGGGAACTATTGAAAATGGTCTTGAATCAATAAAAAATAAAGCTTTCTCTATAATCATTGTTCAGCCCATGGGTACAGTCATCAAACCAGTGAATTCAAATGCTTTGAATTAATATGTTTTGATTGGAAAATGGAGTAGACACATTGAATTGTGATTTTATTAGACTTCCATGACATTTTTGTATCATTTCATCTACATTTGAAGGTAGAGGAATCAACTTTGTTTTGACTATTCCTGGGTTTTGTTTTGCAATCAGCAATTTGGGATTGTAGTCTCCTTACATGGATTGACTCTCCCACCCCTGTGACTAAGGTGACTGGTGGGAGGGGTCAATTAATGTATAATATCCTTGTAAGATAATGTTTGAATGTATGGATATGGTGTACGGAGTTGAAGAGACCACACAAGGGTGGTGAAATACTGATTGAAGGGTGACTGGTTTTGCACCAGTCATTATTGTAAGTGAATACCCTTTAAAATGGGTATATTTTGTGATGGATAATTGTTATGTGGGTCCATATAGGTGTGTTAGATATAGTGTGGGGGATCTAGAGATATTTTATAAGGTCCTTTTGAACAAACCCTAGCCTAATGACCCTAGGAATGAGGGTTTGGTGTCTAGAAGAAGAGGTAAGTGGTAAGGCCCTAAAAACTTGCAAATCTATTGTTTCTAACCCTTATGGAAGACTGTTCCTTGGTTGGGAGTCAAGGGAGTGAGTTCTATGATGATTTTCTTTTTAAATGGAGGTTTATTAGGCCTATTTGGTTGCTCAAGAAAGATATCATACCCCTCTACATCAGGCACCTTTATCTTGTTAGGAAATCCTAACATTAATCATTTTGATTTGCTTACTAGATGCTCCCATGTTGTTTTCAATGTTGATAGTTATGGTATAGGTATTGCTTAGATTTTTAGGATTCTCATGTCCAAGGTGATACCCCAACTTTGCATCAAAATCACAACAATGCAACACTAGGAACATAGATTTGTTGGGCCCTAAATTAAATCACACCTTCCTCATATTCTTAATAAATCTATTGTCCAAATCCACAACTATCTCATTGGTGCCTTTTCTTATGATTTTGAACTCGAGTATGGAAATTTTGGATCTATCCTATCTCTAATTGCAACCCAAAGACCCTTGTGTATTCTTCCAATGAGTCAATTTTGTTTTTTATTGGACAGATTTTTATTCCATTCCCTTGCACCATCCTCTAGGGACTACACAAATGTTTTATTATAACATCCTCGTGATCAATCTCACAATCATTTATTATATTATAAAGTGCCTAAGTTGTTACTCTCCTAAGATTGCATTCTTCCCTTGAAACTCAAGAAATTTCCCTATGGTCTCCTTAAGATTTAGATTAGGATAGCCAAGAATACCATAAAGGTCTAGTTGTGTATATATGTCAAGTAAAAGGGACTACCTTGCTGGCAGGAACCATTGAGCCTATCTCTTGATCATGTCTATAATGAGACCTACCTCTATGCATAAGTCTTCTAGCATAATAAGTCAATATAAAAGGTATTCTAGCAGTTCTTACCACATTGTTAGAAAAATCATTAGAAAAGCATAGATATTGGTCTCTTAAGTCCATAAAACTCTCTCCACATCACAAGTACTAGTTTCTTACATTTAAAAAGTGGCCCAACCAGACTTACCTATGTCTTTTTCTCTCCATGTGGTGTGTTACTTCTTTACTTGCAAATTTGTTTCTTCAAGGTCTTGAAGATCTCTTGATTTCTCATTCTCTCCATCCTCAAATTCTTTTCTTGTTTACCTCAATAGGTTCGCATGAAAAAGGCACCACTCCCACTATTGAAAAGAAACAAAACCTTGTATAATTAAGCAAAGTAACACAATTCCAAAAATTTCTTGATAGGTAAAGTTGCAGAATATTTCAAAGGAACTCTAGGTTAGTGTCTCCTTGACAATGGACATTTTTTGGCATAATTTGACAAAGTACCAACTACACTCAAAACAAGAACCAAAATTAATACATCCTCAATAACAATGCCATATGTTATCTCTCAAAGTAGTGGAACCCAAAACCCCTCACGACAAATTGCACCTTAAGTACTTGGGATGCTAACTAAGCTGGATAGCTTGAGGCTTATGGTTGGGAAACGATAACAATAGACCAATATATGTCATTGTTGGCTACAACTAGACCACTAAGACCTCCAAATGATCCAATGAGAACCTTATCGCATATGCACCCAAAGATCATTTTTGTCTTGTTTTGATTAACCCCCTACTATTTGCTAGGGCGGATGGATCTCCCATCATATGTTGTAGACGTTTCATATCATGAAATAACAAATAACACAAATTGAAACCTAGATGATGGGCTTGAAGGTAGGGTTCATAAGGAAAATTTTCAATGTAGATGGGAGCATTCTAAGGACCAAAAAGATGACCACAAATATCTTGTAATGGTTCCTCGTCGTGTGTCTAGAATGTTGTTTTGGAGAAGGACATTGAAACTAAATCTTTATGAACAAATATTGACCAAGATCTTAGCAAATTTTATCCCCAAAGAGAATAAATAAGATACTATAAATGGATTGCACCAGGTATATAAATTTTAATAACACTTCATACAAGATCATAGTTGTGGGTGCGAAACAAACCTAAATGAAAATCCTTACAATGCAGATAATGCGGTCCAAATGAAAATGCAGACAATCCTCCTTCGCGCATTGTCCTTCTTCATCGAGGGAAATAATGGAGAGATAATGCGGTCCAAATGAAAATGTAGATAATCATCCTTCACACGCTACCCTTCTTCATCATGGGGAATAATGGAGTGATAAATGAAACTTTTTTTTTAAGTTATGCCAGTGTTGGTCACAATTTCGACCACCACTGTACTGGTCAAAATTTTGACCAACATGGGCATGGATTAAAAAAATCAAAGTTTTCCTTATATAATCTAACCAACCAAAACCTTTTAATTTGTTGATCAAAAATTTTGGTGGAAAAATAAGGTCAAATGTACTAGTGTCCATACTGATATCATCCCATGGCTTCTCTAGTACATGTAATGGCTGATAGAACTTGTATTCTACTTTTCTCCTTTGGCCATTTGACATACTATGCAACTTTGTACAAACTTCTTAACATCTTTCTGTAACTATGGCTTGTAATAATTTTCACTAACCTGAGCAAGGGTTTTATCTCGACCTAAATGTCCAACCAATCCTCAACTATGCTTCTCCTTGATGAGATTATCTCTCATAGAACTTCGTGGAATGTACAACTGACTCCCTCTTAATAACATACCATCTTGGATGATGAAATCCTACCACTTTCTTCTATCTAGAGTAACAATTTTTGTACAAGCTTTCCAAGCTTCACCAAAATTAGGATCCTTTGGATACAAACTCTTGAGTTCCTTGAACCCAACCATCTCAATCTACATCTTTTTCATCAAAATTTGTCTCATGCTAAGTGCATATGCAACCATGTTAGACTTTATGCTCCTGTATTTCAAAACAAATGTGTAACTGTGCAAAAATTCAACCCATTTCAAATGCCTCTGATTCAACTTTCCTTGACTGTTCAAATATTGCAAAGCTTGATGATTAGTATACAAAACAAAATCCTTAGGAAGGAGATAGTGTCTCCACTTTTTCAATGCCTGAACTATAGCATAAAATTCTTGATCATAAATAGATTAATTCATCTTGGAATCATTTAACTTCTCATTAAAATAAGCAATAGGTCTACCTTCTTGGCTCAAAATAACTCCTATTGCAGTACCACTAGCATCATAGTCTACTTGAAACACCTTATTAAAATTTGGAAGTTCTAAAATAAGTTATTTTGTAACTTTTTGTTTCAATAGTTTAAAACTCTTATCCACCCCTGTAGTTCACTTAAACTCTTTCCTATCCCCTCTCATTGTTTCAGTCAAGGGCCCAAAAACACTGCTAAAACTCCTAATAAAATTTTTGTAAAATCTATCCAAACCATGAAAAGATCTTACCTTAGTAGCACTCCTTGGAGTAGGCCATTCGAGGATAGCCTTCACTTTCTCTAGATCCATTTTTAGACCTTCTTCTGAAACTACAAATCCCAGATACACTAACTCCTTCACAAAACTGCACTTCTTCAAATTAATCAGCAATTTCTCTTCCCTTAACTTCTCAAAAAACTTACGAATATGCATTATATGCTCCTCCAATGTCTTACTAAAGATCAAAATATCACCTAGGTAAACAATGACAAACTTACCCAAAAATTCTTTCAGAACCTCATTCATGAGCCGCATGAAAGTGCTTTGTGTATTGGTTAACCCAAAAGGCATGACTAACCAATCATACAACCCTTCCTTTGTCTTGAAGGAATTATTCCATTCATCTCCTTCTCTTATCCAAATCTGATGATATCCACTCTTTAGATCTATCTTTGTGAAATACACAGCTCTGCACAAATAGTCCATAATATCATCCATCAGTGGAAATGGAAACCTATACTTGATTGTGATCTTGTTGATAGCCCTAGAATCTGTACACATCCTCCATTCTCCATATTTCTTTAGTGCTAATTTTGCTGGTACAACACATGGACTCAAACTCTTGAATCAACCCCTTTTTCCACAACTCTTGTACTTCTTTGTTCAACTCTTCACTTTCTGTTGGTGTCATTCTGTATGCTACCTTATTTGGCAAACTAGATCTTGGAATCAAGTCCATCTAATGACTGATCTTCCTTATAGGTGGTAATCTATCAGATACAATATCCTGAAAATCATTCAACAAATATGCAACTTCTGTAGGTACATCTTCTACTTCCTTTTTACCAATTTTTGAAATTAAAGCAAAACATGTATGGTCATGCCTCATACCCTCTACGAACTTTCTTCCATCAATAAAACATATTCTTGCATTACTACACACCTTTTCTTTTATGTCCTTCAATGGCTTTAGCTTATGTCACATTTCATCCTTTGTCAAGGAATAGGTATTTGCATGACCACCATGTAAAACACGCTTGCCAAACTACCATAGCCTACCCAACAACATATTACATACATCTATAGGTATGACATCACATAGTACCTCATCATGGTATCCCCCAGTATTGAACTTCACTAGGCACTATTGATTGACCATGACCTTGTGGTCATCTTGCAGCCAAGTGATCTGGTATGGACGTGGGTGTTTCTTCCTTCTGAACTTTAACTTTGTGACCATCTCTTCTTGACACCAAATTGTCAGTGCTTCTACTATCAATAATCACATCACAACACTTATTCTCACACTTGCACCTAATGTGAAACAAGCTCCTCCTTTGCTCAAGTTCATTCTCACCACTTAGTAGGACTCTTTTGTTAATTGGGACTTCTCCTCTTTCAACATCTTCAAAATGTGATGATTTGGCATGGCATCTTCATCCACATGTGCAACTCTATCTTGGCCTTCAGTTCTCCTATTTTTCCTTCCTTGGCATTGAGGACATTCATATGTCCTATGACCTTCTTCTCCACAGTGAAAACATGTTCCACAGAAGCCTCATCTTCCTGGTCCTTGTCCTCTTCCTCTTCCTCTCTAATCTTTATTATTATGATCATGGAAATGATTGAAATTGTCTCCCCTCTGATTTTGACTACTACTTCCCTCATCCTTATTTTTATGATCTTCATTAGCTTCCATAAGACCGTCCACTAGATCTTCCACCATGACCTCTTCCACTTTGCCTACTCTCAAACTTCTTATTCGTCTTTTCCTCTACTCTTAGGGAAAACTAGTATGCCTCTTCAATGCTATTTATTCGAAACAAATTTAACTCCTGAATACTCAGTCTCAACCCATTAAGGTAACAAGCAACTTTCTCCTTATCAGATTCCGCATGGCCTGTTCTAATGAGGACTCAATAGAACTCTTTTGTATACTCCTGAACAGATCTCCCCTCTTGCTTCAAACCTTGTATTTTCTTAAGTAGATCAAACTCAAAATCAATAGGAATGAATTTTCGCTTCAATTTACCTACCATCTTATCCTATCTTGTGATTTTCTCCTTTCCTCTTCTATTTCACTCCAATTGAATCTCTTGCCACCAGATTTTCACGTGACCCTTCAGTCTGGTCTTCACAAACTTGACCCTATCAGGATCCTCAATATCTTCCTACTTGAAATATTCTTCTAATTCATTGATCCATTTAATCAATTCCTCTAGGTTAAGATTTCTTGAAAATGTGGGGACCTCAATCTTAGGTCTTTTCCCAATCTTGGAAATGGCCCAGAAAAGTCTTTCTTCCTCTTGGTTCAGAATTTCACCTTCTCCTTCCTGATCAACATTTTCTTCTTCTTCGACTTCATCCTCACTTTCATCTCTTACTGCAAGATTCATTCCTCTACAAATCTCTTCTTGCAATGTTGGCACTTGTCTCTGGAGGGCTCTAACCTCAAGTGGCATACCTTCGATTCTTCCACCACGTTCCCTTCGTGGAGGCATTTTCATGCTTATCATTGAAACCCTAAACCACAGTCCTTGTCCAAACTACCTTATAGTCGGCGATCTATCTGCACACTCAAAAAATCCTTCTCTAATACCACTTGATGAAGGGTGCTTCCCTTAATACCACAAACACATAACAAAAATAGAGACACAACATCAATTTGCAAGAACATGAAATGGGCTTCTTATTATCTCCAAAAGTATGGAATAAAAAATTTAAAAAATACAATATGCAAAGCCACATGGACATTTTCCTTACAATATTCTATAAGACAAAGCCTCAAATAACCACCCAGAACTGCCCAAGAAAACACTATGAGCCTTCCTTATATAAGCAATTTTCCATCGCAGGGGAAGGTTCTAGAATTTTAGCCATTGAGGCTGACCACCCCTAGAATTATTTTATTTTTTATTTTTATTACATTAAGGTTGGCTCAAAACAATTACAAATTATATTTTCAGGTAGCCCAACTTCCAGAGGCCATAACTTTTCAACTGTAGCTTTGTTTGGCTATTATAACCACTTTTCGGAAACAATAGCTCCTGATCTACAACATTTGACTTGCACAAATTCTATTCAACAGGGTTCAACCTCATTCCAAAGCCTCTAAGGCCTTCAAAATTGAGCTCAAAGATTTTGTACCCAAAAACCTCAATAACTTCACCAATACAAATGATATGGCAATGAAACTCAACTAGAAGACTAATTTGACTAAGATGAACCTCCACCTGTGAAATTAGAACATTCTGAGCTCATATGACCTACTTACTAGAAATAGTAAGTTTCTATAAATAGTAACTTTGTACTGAAACAACCCTTTATTGAAAAGATAAAACAAAAATATTTTTGGGTGGTGCGAGATTTCCCTTACACCTAGGATGCTCCTACATCAGGTGTACTTTTCTCCATAAATAATCATACCACCTCCATCTCATTCCACTTGTCTTCCACATCATCCATCTTTCACTTCACTCCTTCATCTCATTGTATTTATAGCCTGGCATGATGCTTTATCACATTTACTGCTTGGTACGATCAACCACCTCCTATATTTATGAAAACAATCAAGTACACATGTTTATTCATTAAACAGTTTGATACATCTACTTTCCATAATTTAATTAATATACATAAATTACATAGTAGTCATATCAATCTTGTACTCTCTATTATCCATGTGTGGACACGTGTCTTTATTAAAGTTGGGGGCATGGAATGTATGTGTTGTGTCATGCCCATGCCAGAATGTCCACGTCAAACTCAAGCCATGTCCTTGCAATAGATTCTCATAGCATAATTTTAAACTGAAACTAATATAAATTTTGATTTGAGGTGATGTCATAGCTCAAGCATATGAAATATTTTTATTTATATGTTCATTTGTACTCCTTCATTACAATCCTGTTTCAACCATTAATTTTTCCTAAATGGTCTTTCTTTTATGATTGTTATATTCCTGTGAGTCCAACTTTGGAAAGACATAAGGGTTGAAGTATGAATTCGTAGGAGGGTGAATGGGAGAAGGAATTTAAATAGTTGCAAAAAATTCAAGGCATAAGTTTTGAAAATTTTGAAGACTTTTCTATATAATTCCAAGTGTGAATAGTTGATATAGCCATGGGAAGTCCACTTGTACGTCATGAACCTACAGTTCATGATATTCTACTTCAGGATCTATTCTGTGAGCCACCATTCTGAAATTGTGGCTAGTTAAACTATTTTCTTAGGTTGAATGGGTTTAATGATGAAATTATCATGGATTTTGCACGTATATTTTCTAATGGAGAAGCTTAAGTGAAGGTTTTAAAGGTTATTGCAACAGAGGAGCACATTGTTGAAGTAACAAGATTACCAACAGTTTGAGAACATTTTCTTGAAACTAAGGATGCAAGGAGTTCTTGAGCTCAGCTCACTTATCATGGGGATCCCCCCCTTGTTGTAGACAAACAAGGAACTAAGAGGCTTTCTCTATTGCCTATATGGGTAGAAGTGGCAGTCTACATTATGAAATATTTAACTTGTGAAAGGAGATAGTCATGCTTGCATTCCATCCATTTCAAACTTCTTAGTCATATGCGACATGGAAGACTAATGAATGTGCCTAACGTCGTGTATAATTTTCTCTCTAGTAGTGCGGCATAGACTAAAAAAGGTGGGCCATATTCTGTAACACACCATTGTCTTATCAAGTTACTTGTTGAGAGGTCGTTGAATGAAGTTTCTCAAATGTCATGGGATGCATTTTTTAGAGTTAGGAGGTTTCAACTTGAGGATGTTGGTCCGAGAGGTCAACCATTTATTCACGGGGTTAATACCCCATGATGGGTTGTCAAAATGACTTTGGGGGCCTCCTCATCCAGGGCATCCCGTAAAACTGAACCTCCTATAGACACACAAGATTTGTCTGAACCCTCATCCATTAATATTGATGATAGTGTTGTAGAAAACCCTAGCATAAACAAAGTCGTGCAAACCCCCATTAGAACTAGGGCTTATGATAGGAAGGAAAAAGGAAAAGCAAAAGTAGATGAGGGTAAGACATAAAGCATTTAGGAACAAGAAACTTCATAGGTTACCCCTACCCCTAGTTCTAAGAAGAGAAGAATGGAGGAAAAAGAAACTCCTACAGCCACTGTGTCAACAAAGGAACCCCATAGGAAATCAAGCAAGGCTAAAACTCCAAAAGCCATTGAGGAAGCACATCAAAGAAGAAGTCATCAACTTAGAAGGAAGCCTAGAGGGGTAGAAAAATCAATGGAGTTGAGTGCTAGTATTCACATTGAGTCTTCCAAATCCTTGCATACCACCTCTTAGGAAGAAACTCAGACTTTTAGCAGTATGGAGGAAAATGAACCACAATCTACGCATGTTGAGAAAATAGATGAACCTGTTGTGGTCCCACAACCACGCTCCCCTTTTTGGCCACTTGGCCAAGGGGCCCCCCTTTTTCTTTTGCTTGTTTGTGCCCTTTGGGTTTCCTGTTTGTCCTTTCTAGGTCTGGTTGTTGTCTGTTCCCTATTAGAGGCGTTCCTCAGGAGAAATTTAACCTTTTCGCTCTTTCACACTTTCGGAGATACCCAAACGCTGAAAGCCCGAGCATCTGATTTCTTCTTAAAAGCACATTTGGTTGATTTTTGGCCTTTCGGAGTTCTCAGACTTATGAATCTTCGAAAGTCTGACTCCCTCAAAGGAGTTCTGACCTTTGGACTTTCGGTGTTTCAAAGGCCCCGTGTTCTCCAGACCTCCAAAACCCCGAAACTCCGAAACTTTGAAGTCCGGAAGGTGACTGACGAAATCAATAGAGGAAAGGATTTAATTAATTAAATAGTTATGGGTTGTCATTAGATTAATTAGACTACAACTAATTAATTAAATTAATTTAGCTAGAAAGCTAACATTGATCAATTAAAAAGACATGATTATTTAATCAATAATACAAGTAAGATGACTAAATTTAATTAAAATTGTTAATGAAATTTAAGTGTCTAAGTTCTAAGTACCGATCATACCAATTTGCACTTTTTAGGGAGCATGTTGTGAGTGCTCTCCATGCTTACCCTGTCTATTAGAAACTCTTTGTACAAATAAGACAAGTTTAAGTTTAAATAAGGATCTAGGAAGATTGTGTTATAGGACTTACATGTAGATGTTACGTTTTGCTTCAGCTGTTACAAAAAAGGAGGGCAACTTCCATGAAAACGAACAAAAATAGATTTTTTTGCTGAAATCCCAGTTGGTAAGTATAGAGTTTCGTATGACAATTAGATAGTTATCAATATTAAGGTTGGAACAATAGTTGCCCAGGGCAATATTAGGGCTCAAAAACACCTTAACATTATAGTTACTCATAACACAGTCATTTAAGCCACAGTATTTTTGAAGGAATAATACAACACTACATCTTCAAGTTATACCAGCTTTGATTTATGATACATTCAATTTATTTGATTATTAGGAAAAGCAAGTATGTCCTGCAGGTAATAATGCATCTGAATCCGGAAAAGAATAACCTTATTTATCTGAACTTTTGAAGGCATTGATAATTTTATTGTTACCAAGTTCTTGAGAAAGTAATGCAATGTTTAATACTCATTTCTATGTTATATTAATCTATTTTACAGATATCAATTCAATAGATCAAGTCAGTTAGAACATTAAATTGCCAAAAACATAGATCTCTGTTCTACTTCTTCGAGTATGCAAGCATTAAAGGTAAAATAATAGAGGATCTGGACCATTATGGACTGTTCAAACTAATTAATTATGCATATTTAAGGGTGATACTAGTTAACATTGATTAATTGCTAGGAGCTAGTGTCAAAGAAAATCCTTTAACATATTTACTACTTACCTAAAACTAGTGCTCTTAGTGATGATGACTCTGAACAAAAATAGTCAGGGTCATGGGTCTTTTTGTGAAGAATACAGAGTCAGTTTCTTAACAATGGACAACACACACTTAATCTAAGAAAAATACTTGTAGAGATTGCTGGAATGCTTCGTTCAACAACAATTTATGAATTAGGAGCAGGATCAGATGACTATTTGAAGACAACTCTGAAATCAACTTATAAAGTTGATATATTTATGATGCAAATTGAAATTCAATATGATATCTCTTTTATATCTGTGTAAACACTAAACAATGAATGTCAAATCTAAAATTATTCTCCCCTTTTTCTGATCATGTATACAAAAAAAAATGCCTTTAGACCACACAATATTGTGCACCTTGAAGACAATAAAGCATGCAGACTAGAAAAAAATCAAATCCCAGGGCCAGTAGGCAACCATAACCAAAAATAATTGGTATATGTGCCATGTACACTTGAACTTTGAATGAGAAATTTGTATCCTGCAAGTTTTCATTTACACTGGCCTTTTTTCAGATGAGACAGTTGAACTTATTTCCTTTTTTGTTTGAATTTAGACTATTTTCATTTTGGGATCTATGTTTTTGTCTGAACTGACTCCTTAAAGAGTATGTCTTCAAATAAATATGATATACAACAAATAAGAATATAGCAGCAAATACTGCCCCATCCTGGATATCATTAAGGGGAACATCTAAATTCTTTCATCTTACACAATCCCTTCTATGGATCCAGCAAGAGCTGCCACTGAAACAAGGAAGCAAATGAAGCTGAAAGTTTGAAAAAGAGTCCATCTCAGTGACCAACGTTGAATCTTATTCTTTACAATGTACATCCCCACTGGAAAGTATATTGTCAATGGCCAAAAATTAATAGCACCCAAAATCCCTAGCACATTATTGAAGTAGGGAAACAACATTGAAATGGCAGTGGTTGACAACACAAGTGCAGTTCTCCAAAACAACTTGAAGAATTTAATGGTGATTGGTCCAGCCAAGGGAACAGATATGCTGCGTTGGTGGTTGATAAATCTGTTATTTGGCCATCTACAAGAAAACCATCGTTCACCAAATGCAAACAAGGGTTGACAATATACCTGCAATAGAAGGTCACCCTATCCAGAGGACGAAACTACAATAATCACACCAAAATCTAGCCACATAGAGCTCCATGTATATGTTTCCAAGCATAAATGGAGATGTATATGGCCAGATTCAGGTGCATTTATTGCAATTTAGTTCCCCGGATAGCCAGTAACCAAGAGACCAGAGCTTTAGAAAAATAAGGCTTTCATAAGGGTTCAAGCTTTCAAGAACCATTAAATCTGGTAATATAAATACTTGAAAAAAAATTCAACTCCAGAGGGATTTAAATTTTATTACTTGGTATGCTCCAACCAGATGAACTGCAATGCATGCATTGGCAAAGTCAACCAGCCAATAAGGCTCATAGAATCCAAACCCTGTCAAAAGGTTTCCAGGTGCATCTTCACCAAAGGCTGCATAGCCAAAGCAACCGCACAGCAGATAGAAGAAAGTTGTGATCATGATAGAAATCAAGGATGCTTTCTTCATGGTTCTATTTTCTGCAGGTGGCGATTTCAGAGTGTCCTGCATGATCATGGAATAAGAAGGTTCTAAATTTGCATCTTCTGGTCATATAAAAGATTTTTGCTATTAACAATAACAGGATTGCATCAACTCAATTTATATTTATACCTCAATTTCTATGACAATGAAAGAATATGGATATGCAAATGCAATATCCCCAAGAGCTTGGAAAATACGCCAAACTTTCTGAGCCGTGGTAAGTGTAGTCATGACACTTATTCCCGATATGCTTCCATAAAGCTGTCCGTTTTCTGCCATTTCACCAAGGATTTGACTATGAGAAGTATTTGGGAAATTGTTGCAGATAGAATTTCTGGCTTATACAGTCAAATTTAAGGTGACCCAAATAAAAACTTGAGCTTCCTTAGCCTGATCAGATGTGCTCTATGCAGATCCTAAAAATTGAAAGAGGAGAATCCAAAATATACCAATTACTTTTGCAATGCCCAATCCCAATCCTATGGTTGAATAGGAAAAGGACATTATTGCTGCAACTAAGGAAAGCCACCAAATTTGGTCGAAATCTGGGATTTGAGATAAGAAAATTTGTACTATCCCAAAGAGGATCATAAAAGTGTACTCCGAGTAATTGCATGGAAAGTCATGTCCATATTTGTGGTAACAATTAGATTTCCTGATCGCTCTGCAATGTACAGGATGAGTAAGAACTTAAAAGTCTCAATCAGGGCCTGGTACAAATTATGTCAGGACGACAATGCCTGACATAATATCTGTACACAAAGCGTTACCATTATAATGCTTCTTACAGAAATATCATGGATACATTCCTAGTTTAAACACATTGTAATAAACCATTGAGATGGAGATCAGAAAGAATTTGGGGAAGAAACTAAACAAATACACGGAGAATTCCATACAGATATTAAGTCCTTAAATTCACTATAAATTGAAATGCAAGAAGGTGTTAAAAGTATATCAAATGATTCACCACCTATATTGGTGTGCAGAATCTAAAATTTAATATATCGATTTAAATCATTGCATGTATATATAAAAACATCACAGACAAATGAGGGCAGGAATTGCTTGCGCACAAGTACGGAGAAGTGAGAACTAGGCATCACGCCCAAATGACTTTCTTACATCCTCCTCTGGTTCATGTGGTGCTTCCAGACCCTTTGTGGCTCCCGATAAAATAACTATGGAACTTAATGGATTGGGCAGGCTGCATCATTATACTGTTTTGCACTGTGTGTCTTGCGAGTGCTGATTGCCCATTTTACAAACCGTAGATTGGTTGTTTCATGTTTCTCCATCTTGGGATTGAATGGGTTTGTTCGAAGCCTCTTTCCAGCAATGGCACTTCTAGCAACATCTTCAGATCTCAGTCTTGTTTTGTCAATCATGTGCCTGGTGTTTCTCCTGATACGGAATTGCGACTGTCTCTGCAAACTTCCAATCCCTCTCTCATTTTCCAGATATAAAAATGAACGATGAGATGGTTCAGCGTGAAAATTATCTGATTAAGCATGTTGTGCTTTGTAAATTTTCTAAGCTTATTGCCTAAATTGAGTGGCCTGCATGCATGGATCTCCACACATTGGAAAAAGAACTTGGAAGATTGAAATTTTGATATTCCCCTGCGCTTGGGGTTTTTGCATTCTTGAATGGGATCTCTTAAAGGACAAGGGGTTTGTTGTACCATTGGTCCAAAGGGATTTTCAAGAGGATATTACACAATTAGATCTTGGCTCCTTACCTTTGATCCTCACACAGACTCTTTCACCTCAGCAACACAGACTCTTTCTCCTCAGCAATTTTGTGTATAAGATTGTCTTCTCTGCCACTGCAATTCTAGGAAATTAAGAGCTTTGAGACTATTGGTAATGGATTTGCAAAATATCACCAAATGTCAGATGCAATTTCTAGGTATCCTTGTTCCATTTATGTCTATATCTGTGTTGAGAAAGATATTACCAAGGGTTTGCCTGTGAAATTGCTTGACTGTTGGTTGATAAAAAATGGCAACCACCTGTGGACTACGAGGGAATTTCTTTTAGGTGCATAAGTTTCATCAAGGGTTTGTCCATGGAGATTTCTTTACTGGTCGGTGATAAAATATGACCACAACCTGTGGATACTGGATTATGAGAAAATTGCTTTAAGGTGTTTGAATTGCTTTTTCCCTAATATCTCACCTTCCATCATCCCAAAATGTTTCTCAAGGCAATAGATGCAAGGGAGTCATATTCTCGCCAATCATCTAAAACCCACTTGATATGTGGGTGTTGAAACCCCTCACTATAAGATTGCTCTAAATGTTTCTCTTGAGGCATACACCCAGAGTTTTTCCAAACAGATTGAGGCTGCTGAAGCTTCTGATTTGGCTTTGATGCCTTCAAGTTGCTTCAACTTCTGTGAGTGAAAGGAATTCCCTAGAAGCAGCCACTATTGATTCGGGTATTTTTAGTGTTCCCTTTCCATCCCTCCCACTCTTTGGTCAAGGACTCAAGTTCAGTTATAAACTCTTAAGAATATTTTGGTGGGCTTGGAAACAAGAAGTGGATTCCCTATCCTACTGTTTCGAAGTGTGTTAAGGCCAATGTTAGACACAGTTGTGGAAGAATTACATCAAGCATTGCTTAAGGAGCCGGATTGGATTAAGCTGATGAATAAGGACAAGCACCTTGTAGAAGTATACATTCGGTGGCTTGAAGATCCTCCATTTTGAAGTAATTTGTGTCTCGGTCAGAATTTGTTCTAAGGTCATAAAAGCATGAAGGATAAGCCTCTTTAAAATGATTGGATTTGTTGAACCATAAGTTACTAAAATCATATGCTTTGGCACCATTTTTTGTTGCTCTTGAGTGCCTAATTTAGGTTAACTAGCATTATAAATACCAAAAAAGGCCTGTCAAAAAATTTCTCTGTTTATGAGCTCTTGAGCGCAGGTGTTTTCAAAAGTGTGTCTTACTGTTACATTTGAGCATTGGATCTTACAGGGACAAAATAAAAAGAAATGAATAATTCTTGAAGTAAAATTCTTCAGTGATACCTCATGCTGATTGCAGCAGTAATTGTGTAGGCAACTCCTGTTCCATACAGGTTGATGTATTGAACTAATCCACAAACCCATGCTTTCGTTGCACCTGATATTTAGCAGCAAAACAGGTACAGTAATCACTATCAACACAGACTGCCAAAATATAATAAGTTAACCCGATTGCCATTATACAGATCCTCCTTTTAGAATGACTATGGAGTATTACTGTTCATTGACAATGTCAAAAATTGAACATCAAAAACTGTGTCCCAAAAATATTCTCTGTATGCACTCATGTGACATTCACAATTGACTAAAATCAACCCCAATTAAGTTCAACATTGAAATGCCCAATTGAATGTTATAATGAGAAAGGCGAGTACCCAAATAGACGGTGACAGCATCCTTGTATGTATAATTCCTATTGGGTCCAATGACAGGATCTGGAAACCTGTAACAATCAGCAAGCAATGAACTGGAATACAATGTAATGGAAGCAAAAACAAGCATGACAATAGGCCCTGCAATCCATCCCAATTGTGCAACACTCCATGCTAATGATAAAACTCCTGCTCCTATTACTGCTGTTACTATATGAGCTGTTGCAGTCCATACTGTGCCTGCCATAAAACACCATACAAAGTTAAGAATATCAGTTTTTCACAATCTATTGGAGTTATTTTCAATGTTTCTGGTTTTGATTGTGTTCAGTTTTTGAATCAACATTTCAGATCACACTCTGTGATCCATCATTTTACATCTTCTTGAACTTTCTAGTTTTACTTCTTTGTCTTCGTGATGGATCATAAAGTGTGATCCCAAACATTGATTCAAAAACTGAACACAATCGAAACCAAAAACATTCAATAACCATACAAAATTGAGAATCCAATTGAAAATAGGCATAACAGAATTTGATGTTAGAGACAACTAACCTGTTCGTGGGAAGTGGTTATTCTCATCAGAAGATGAACCTGGGCTTGTAAATTTGTTGTCATTTGGATCAAGTAAAGCAGAGTGTAAGTCTGCCATTTCTGCAGATTACATCAATCCCAAACTTTCATTGAAACATGTGAAAATTCAGTAACTGATTGCCAGTTTTTTGAATGAGTGGACAGAATCATTGGTCATGAAGTTCAATTTGTTAACTTTGGCTTTGATCGTGTGGTATGACTAGTTGGTATGCTACTCTTCATAAGATACGTATTCTGCCTACCCGTTGAATATAGTGAGTATATGTGATTTTTTCTCTTGTTTAAGCTAATGCTTATGAATTCTACTTAATCAGCAGTCAAATAATAAATTTAAAAAAAAACAGTTGACAATGTGAAGTTTTATGGAAAAACACTCTGAGTCACATGAAATAAGATATTATCCACTAAACCATTTTACCAACTCATGTGAGTGGCCAAAACGTGCTAATATATTTAAGTTCTTATTTACTAGTTATTTTTCTTTTAACAAATATTCAGAGTATATATAAGGGATAGGGTTATGATTAGGCTTATAAGGGTTAAAGTTAGAATTAATCAAGGTTAACGTTTTAGGGTTAGGGTTGAGTTATAAAATTAGGAATCAATGAAGGTTCAATCATGTTTAGGGTTAATTAGGATTAGGATACTAAATAATTGTAATTGATTTTCAATTAAATTTAGGAATATAGTTTAATTTTTGCTAAGGTTTAATAACGGTTAGAATTATGGTTCACTTAGTGTTCAATATCAAAATGAAATCAAATATAATTAAATTATATTAATATAGCACAATATAATATATTATAATATTATTAATTCTTGTCTAAGATATGAATACTAATGCATACATTGAATCCAACTTTTAATAACAGTTCAACCAATCAATTTATAGAATTAAAAATTTTGAGCAACTATTTCATAGTTTGTAATTACTTTTTTATATATTGATTTAAAAAATGTCATTTATGTTTCTTAGTTCATGTTGGAAATAGTCATTGTAAAAATTAAATTATTCTCTCATTTTTATGAATTTTGTCATATGTTGTATGTAATCTCCTTGAATGACATTTTAAATGTCATTTGTGTCTATAAAATTAACAAGAGGACGCACTTGCATCATGTTCATGCCATAATGCTTTTATATTGAAGTTGAAATTGTAGTAAATTGTAGTAATAATATTAGAATCTTGACATCGTAAATCATAAGTTGGAGTTCTTTGAATAATAATTGTATGAACAATATAGTAATTATTTTGACAAATAGTAATGAGAAAAGTTTAAATTTGAGTCATTTACATTTAAATCTTAAACATAAAATGTTTTTCGTAGTAAGTAAACAAAATATGCATTGCATTTAATTCCTCTCAATTAGAAAAAATTATAACATATTTTTTAATTAAACAACATTGTAACAAAAATCTATAACATATTGCTTAGTAAGTTATGAGCCTTGTTGAAAGGGCAATTAGGGGTTCGATTTTTGCCCACCCATAGTTGGAAATAGCAAGAATGATGGTCAAGAATGGTTAGAGGTCAGATGACATAGGAAAGCACATGATATTGACGTTGGCATAGATGTTGTTCATGGCACTTCACTAGCAATTAGTATTGGGTGTGACTAACAAAAGGTTGACACGTGTGACTAAGCAAAGATATTGACATGGTAAAAAATGCATGCACAAATTTATGGACGAAGTCATGGAGAAGTGTTGGGAGATATCTTGTCATTGTGGAGGGAGTGCTTTGGGAGACATAATGGAGATAACCGAAGAGATAAGGAGTTGTAAATGATGAGTAAGGGAGATATAAGGAGATTCAGTGTTCTAAGCGATGTAGAGATAAGGATCCTGGAGGGATAAGGAGTCAAGGAGAGATAAGGAGGCACTCGATTCACAAAAGTGATAAGGAGGAGAATGTCAGCATGAAAAAAAATCTAGGTGTTAATGTGTTGGCACTTGCCCACCACCACGAGGATGGGGTCACATCAAAAGCATTGACTAATAAAAAAAAAACTTATTATCATATCCATTATTAGTAACGCCTATTATTATTTAAACTAATTATTCTTTTGTTTATTATTAAAAATTATATAATTAATAAGTATTAATTATTCAACTGAATATTTGTTAACTACTCAAATATAATAATAATTATGATAACTAGTATCACGTATAATTATACATATAATAATTGAGCTATATTATAATAATGATAATAAACATATAATAATAACTTCTTATACTATTAGTTATCCATAACACCTATTATTATTCATAGTAATGATTCTACTATTTATTATGAATAACTATATATTTTTAATAATAAGTACTAATTATAACTGATAAAAAAAAGTATTATTTATGCAAATATATTTGATGTACGTATAATTAATGTATTATAATTATTTCATTAATATGGATAAAGTATATTACATTCTTATTTATTACTTATTATATTATTATCTAATAATTATATTTATTATATAATTATATAAGAAATAATGATCTTAAATGAGTTCATTAAAACAACACATTAACTTTATTTATGTTTGATGTATATAATTGTAGATATTTGTTAAATTATTATTATAAAAAATTAAGTGGTTTGACCACCCACACATTGTCAAAAGAATTAGGACAAAATGATATAATTGTATGTATTTGTTAAATTTGTAATAAAAGAGGAGTTAAAATTCATTTACACAAAAATAAATACAAAGCAAGGGCATCAAACAGCCCTATCAAGATCCACTAAGTGATATAATTGTTGAGACAAACCCAGAGGTAATTGACCCTTCTCCACAATATTTGGCCTGACAATCCCTAATTACTCCATTCCACTCCCTAGAGATATGGGTGAAAGTAATAGAATCCAAAGAAGCACACACATTAAGAATCTGATTAAAAACCAAAACTAACTGCCAACTAACATCCTCAAAATGTTGTCGAGTCAACAAATGCACCACTGCCTGCAAATCCAATTCACAAATGAGCCTACTCCATCCAAGAGAACAAGAAAGCTCCACAACATATAAAATAGAAAGAGCCTCCATCAAATTATTAGTATGATGACTTTTATAAATAGAAAAATAAACTAAGCAGTCCCCAAGCTATCTCTACCAACTCCACCAATACCAGCAGGACCTGGGTTTCCCCGAGATGACCCATCTGTGTTGATTTTTAGAGTGCCTTGTGGAGAAGGGCTCTACCTTCCCACCCTATTTATCTTCCAAAGGGGGTGTCTACATCTATTTCTAATGAGCTGCCCTTATGGAGGAGGGAGATGGAGACGGTTGTAACAAAAAACATCGCTAGGATCCATAGCCTTCGTCAAGTCACATTTTGTCGAAACAATTTCTCCCAAAGAATAGAGAATTTTCCACCACAAATGATGGGCTCCCAATAACACATCTTAAAAGATCTAACAATTCCTCTCCAATCAAATATGCCAAATAATAAAATAAGGGCCAAGAATCCAAGCAACTTGAATAAAAGAGGTTTTGATAGGGGCCTTGCCCCATCGAGCAAAAAACTACACCAAAGAAGAGACATGCCAACAAGCTTGATTCCACACATCCCACCAAAAGTGACAAATATGTCCAGTGAAGGAGCATTGGAAAAAGAGACGAGAGAAACTTTCTTCAGTATTATGACACAACACACACATCGAGGGGCCCTGAAAACCACACTTACATAAATTATCCCAATTAAGACACCGGTTGTGGACCACTAGCCACATGAAAAAATGGCACTTGGGCCATGAGAACTTTTTCCAAACTTGTTTCCACCAAGGAACCTGAATGTCTCCAAAAGTCTACCACACTAGCTTAGCATAACCTGCAAAAATAGAAAACTTTCTAGACAAATCACTATTTTCCCAAGTTAAAACATCATTCCCAGCCAAGGTAGTGCATTCATGAGACTCCAAAATATGTGCCATCTCTTCCCTATCTTCCCCAGATCCTCTCGGGGGTCATTCAAAAGGATGTTTCCTAAAAAAATGAACAACCAATCCATAATTATGGGCAATCTTATAATGGTCAATAGTGTCCCAAATAGCAATGGTAAAAGTATCATGAAGAGGTTAAAGGTAAGGATGAGTAGAAAGGATAGAAGGATGACCATCCCAAGAATCCAACCAAAAAAGAGCTTGAGATCCCGTATGACAGATCCAAAAGAGACCATTCTTTACCAATTGAGCCCCTAGTTTCAAAGTATTCTAGATCATAGAACCTCTTCCCACCAAAGGAAAATACGGAACATCAAACACATTAACATCTAGAAGATACTTATGGGTAAGAATATGGGCCCAAAGAGGATACTGGCTAGCACACCAATGCCAATATAACTTAGCAACAAGAACCTTCCCATTCAAAGAGAAGATCATAAGCCAAGGCCACCCTCATTCTTAGGTCTGCACACAATTTCCCACTTAACAAGGGTCCATTTAGCAGTTGATAAATTAACACTCCAAAGATATTGTCAAGAGAGGGCATCAAATTCTTGAAGAAAACACATGGGAGTATCCTAAACAAAACACATGTATATAGGAAGAGCTTGAATAATCGAATTTAAAAGACTCAATCGAGCATTATTAGATAACTAACTATGAGTTCAATGATTAACCTTCTGACACAACTTGTCAGGCAAAATCTGCCAAGAGGACCTATGATATCTACCAATAGTAAGAGGGATGTCCAAATAAACAAAGAGGGGAGACCCAATTTGAAACCACACAATATTAGAAATACACCTCTAAATGTCCTAAGGAGTATGAAAGAATAAAATGGAGGATTTATGCCATTGAGTTTTTGACTTGAAGCTGCAAGGTAAATATCCAAGACTTGCCTAAAAGATTCAGCTTCCTAAAGATGAGTCAATCCCATAAGAGAAGTGTCATCCACAAATTGGAGATGTGAGAGTTGTGGCAAGCCGTTGTCCCATTGCCACCCATGAATCAAGCCCTAAGAAGCTTGAAACTTTAGAAAATGGCCCAAACGCCCATTCATAATAATAAACATGTAAGGGGAAAGGGGATCTCCTTGATGAAGGCCTTTGGAATCACCAAAAGGCTCTGAGGGAACTCCTTTTAGAATAACCAACAAAGAAGAAGTAACACCACTCATAGTCCAACTCACCCATTTTAGACTAAAACTAAATGCTAAGAGAAGTTTATGAACAAAAATCCACCTAACTCTCTCATAAGCCTTGGCCATGTCCAATTTAATGAACATGGATCTCTTCTTTGAAGTTTCCATAGAATGAATAACCTCTAAAGCCACCACTGCCCCATCCAGGATTTGTTTACTAGCCACAAAATCGCCTTGTTCCTCATAAATCACCATAGGAAGAAAATATTTGAGCTTCTTTGTAATCAATTTAGTGATAATCTTATACTCCACATTACAAAGAGGAATGGGTAAAAAAAAATCAAGCTTATCAGCACCTTCCTTTTTGGGAATGAGAACCAAGAAGGTAGAGTTCAAGGCATGAAGCATCTTCTTACTACGAAGATATTCTCTAACAACCTCCACCAGATCCAAATTAATAATATCCTGAAACTCCTAAAAAAAATAGGGAAACCATCTAGGCTTGGAGCTTTACTTGTGTTCATCCCAAATACATCCTCTTCTAGCTCATGTAGTGAAATCAAATAAATGAGAGAATCATTCATCGCATTGGTGACCAAAGAGGGAATGCAGGAAAGAATCAAATCCTCCTCCACAGCAGTCAGGGGGAATCCTAAAAAAAAGAGCAAAATATAATTGATGAGCCTCACAAGACATAGCTAATAGAGAAGAAATATGAAGCCCTGCAGAGGTAACAAGAGAGGAAATATACCCCTTATTACGATAAGCCTAAACTCAATGATGAAGGGAAGTAGTATTCATATCCCCTTCCTAAGCCAATCAATTTGAGTCTTCTGTTTCCAATAAATCTCCTCCTAAAGCTCCCATTCCTCCACATTTTTCACAGCATGGGATAAATCTTTTCCAAGAGCATTCGAGAAATGTTATCCTAGATTTGGTGAGTAATCACAACCATACATTCAAGAGCATTCCTCTTCCCGGACTAAAGATTACCAAAGAATAATGTATTCCACCTCTTAAGGTGATATTTGACATATTGAAGCTTCTTAACAAATAAATATATAGTTGTGCCATAAGCAAGGCCTCCCTCTCTCCACCACTTAGCCACTAAGTCATGAAACAAAGAGTCTTGCAGCCACATGAGCTGAAGTTTAAGAGGAGGATTATTTGGAGTAGCAAAAGAAGTAGAGAATTTAATTGGCCAATGATCAAAACCTCTCCAGTTAAGAATTTTGGAAATAGTAACCAAGCCACCACCTACCAAAAAACAAGAGGCAAGAAACTTTTCCAATCATTCAGAAATTGCCTCATCTCCACTCCATCTATTATTCCAAGTGAAAGTCCCATTAGAAGGCTTAGCATCCACTAAAGAAAGAGAATTCACCTAAGCTCGAAAAAGATTAGAAGTTGGACCCAATCTAAGAAAACACCCTCTTTTCTCCTCTAAACTCAACACATAATTGAAATCACCACCTAAGATCCAAGGAAGAAAAAGAGCACATGAGAGAACATACCTTATATGTGCTCTAAGCTAGATTTTACTATGGATGTCAATTGGAGCATAAGCATTAGTGATTAGAATAGTCTCACCAACATACAAAGCAGAAGAAACCATGGAGATAGAAGAATGACTAGAAATCCACCAAAGGGGAATAATCTTGTGTGGATCCCAAAAAAGAGCCAAACCACCAAATTACATTGAGATCCAATGCATTGACACTGACCAAAAATCTATATACAAGAAGCATACTAAAGCATGACATCAACCAAAACCTTAGTCTCTTGAATATAGAAGATGTCCAATGAATGAACTACAACCAAATCACGAATAGCCTTTTGACATGAGGTGTTATTCAACCCCCTTACATTCCATAAGAGAATAATCATGGAGGGGTTTGAGAAAAGTGAACATCATTTGCTTTAACAGACCTTGATTCCACCAATAAATCTCTAGTAATCTTAATCTTCTCTTGGTCTGTCTTATGCCCTTTAGAAAGATATCAGAAGGACATTCCTTAAGAGGGTGTTATTTCACCTCCAAGCATTGAAATGACACCTTACCTTCATTCAATGTGATTTGTTGATCATGTACTCTGTGTAGATCATGACCTCACCCTAGAACCAACACAACCTCCATACCCACACTAGTAGCTACAGATGTGATATCTAGTGGAAGGCCTTCCTCCAAGGCTAAAGAATTTAACACTTCAAATTGATTAAAGCCCTCAGCAACAAGTCGATCCTTTAAATTCCTCTTCTAACCCCATCCCTTAACCCTTGTTTTAACTGGCACAAAACCATCCTTATCCCTACCTGAATCACCTTCACTTGAATAAGATATTTTCCCTTGTCATCTTTAGCCACAGGCAAAGATGATGAAGAAGGGGGATTAGCAAATCGATATTCTTTATGAATCTTAGGGCATTGTCATTGAAGATGGCCATACACATGACAAATTCAGAACCTAAAAGGAAGAGATTCGTAATCTAGCCATTGAATTCATGAGGAAGAGCCAATACAAATTTTCAACAAATCTAAGAGAGGATTATTGAGATCCATCTCTCCATAAAATCGAGCAAAAGAAATCACCTCCTTGTCAAGGGTTTGTTTATCAATCACAACAGGCTTCCTCAAAAGAGTAGCAATTCATTGTAAAACATCTTCTCTCTAGAACTCCAAGGGGAGCTTTGGAAAATGAACCCAAACTGAGACTCAAGAATGCAACTCTTTGGCCGAATTATAACCCATATGTCAGGGTTTAATAAACAACCCAACATGATTGTAAAAATATGGGCCACCTTCAAAAACCAGATTCCAATCAACCATATTGGAGAAATCAACCATAAAATAATTGTTAGCGGTGAGGATAATGTTCATATCTCCTTCAATATGCCACAATTGTTGGATCCAATCTTCCAATCCGGACAAAGTAATGCGAATACTGAGAAAATTACAAATGAGAGCATGTCAGCTCCAATACAAAACATCTTCAATAATAGAATTGGGAGAATGACCAAAATCGAACGATTTTGGCTTCTCGGAGACAACCATTTACTTTCTTCATTTTTGAATCCTCACTCGTATAGAATGTCTCTAGTCAGTGTGCGTGCATGCTTGATGAAGAGACATTTTGAGTTTTATCACCTCCATCCACTACCAAACTAGAAGACATCAAAATCCCCGCCATGCAAAAACCTCACCATGAAAAGGACCAGACCCACACTAAACGCCCAACACCAAACACCCCTACAAAACTTGAACCCCATGCAAACACCAAAACAACCCACACTCCTCTCCACATGAAAAAGAACCTGCAACACCCCACTCCACAACCCAACAAGCACTCCACACATGTGAAGTCACGTGCAAGAAAACACAATAGCTAGGCCATGGGGACCCTAGCCCAAATTACAATTGTAGGCGCAAAGCATGTTTCTTGTCCTCTCATACAACATTTCATGTATTTGTTAAATTATTATTGTAAAAAGCAAGTGATTTTGTCATCCACATATTGTCAAAGGAAATAGGACAAAATGGAATAGTGAAATGACTATTGTATGAAAATGAAAAAAATACAATAATAAGAAAAGTTGGTCAATCTATTTTAATTCTTGCTTCTCATTGGTTGATGCTTTGACATTTAAAATGTTGATGTCATCCTAATGAGAGTGTAGAATATTGTTAGAGTATTTTTATTCTATAGAATTATAGATAAAACAATTTGTATATTTAGAAATTTGAAAAAATGATAAGCTTTACAAAATTTTGCAAACCTATTTTATATATTGTCTATCTAACAATTGGTCTATTTAATTTTTTATTATTATTAAAAAAATTCATTTATTTATTCATTATTTGTATAATATATAATACAATATTAATGTATAAAACTAAATAGCTACAAGTATTTAAAATCTTTTTATAATAAATATAAATAATAGAAACTTTTACAAATTATACTTAATTTACTTTAATAAAAAAATAATGCATAAGACATTTATATATGAAATGAATAAGTTGTTTATTGAAGGGTGCAACATGTTAAAAATTATTTTTGATCGTTCTTTTTTAAATTATAATGTTTAAACATAATTTGGAACCTATCCAAACATACTTGTAAAAGAGAGGCATTCAAGTAGACCAAATCAATTGAAAATAAGATGGAAGAAGCATCTATGCTTAAGTTTCTCATTGCTACAAATATTTTCCTTCCTACATCACCAAAAAAAGGGAGCTAGAATGTATACAGAAAGTCATTTACTATATCATTAATTGTTACCAATAAGCCTTGTGACCAACATAAAGCATCACAGAGAACAATCAACTAGATGAATATGTATATGAATGCTTTATATTTCCATGAATCTAACTAGAACTATCAATTACTCTATTATACGTAAAACTTGTAGCATGAACTACACAATGCATCTTTTGTTTTCGATTAAGGATAAAATAGGTTTTGAAGGGACCCTAAAACCCTATACAAGATGGTCACAAAAGATATTCAAAAATGCCCACTAAATGAACCAGAGCAAGACCAAAGAGAGGGTTTTACCACAGGCTCCCACAACCTGGATGGAACAAAGCATGAAAACCCAAAACTCAACAAAAGATAAATCATTGGAGATCAACAATGTTAAGAAAGAGAGTTATCCATGTGTCCCCCTATTATGGGACCGAAGGGTCATGTCAAACGAAGAGAAGGATCTTTTTAAATTTTTACCTTTGACAGTAACCCAACCACCTTCAACCTTAACAGCCTTATCCTACCAACTCAAAAGACCCAAAGTTGAGGACCCAACGCCCAACAAAGAGACTTCCAGTGAATCATCCAGCATTGGGCCAACAGAAGCCACAACCAAAGGTCTATTAGTAGGAGAAACCACCGAACCAAGGCAGGAAGGGCCCAAAACATCAACCATACCAGCAACCCTAGTACCACCAACAACAACAGTCAAAGAAGGTTCAACACCAACAAGCCCAAAACCCCTAGCAGGACCATCATCAACATAAACTAATAGAGAAAGAGCAAAGTTAATTCCAATAGTCTTAGAAATATTCCCAACAGCCACAAAAGAAGGGGCAGCTAGAGGGATAACAAAATCATCCTTCTTAGCAACCTAAGAAGAGTTTTTTCAGAATTGTAAGTGTTGTGTAGAAGCTCCCTTACACCAAGACGAAGAAGATTTATTTTTCTTAATTTCCAGGCCACATTGGGAGGAGACATGGCCAATTTTAAAGCACTTATGACATCTAAAGGGAATACCCTCATAGTCAAGCTGTCGGTTCCAAGATCCTAATGTAGATTCTATTTTTATTTTGGCTGGGAGGCCCTTCAAAATGTCAAGTTCTACTAAAATACAAGCGAAGGTGGAATGATAAATATTGTAGGAATAATGATCCAACATCAAAAAATCCTCCAAAGCCTCCCCCACCTCCTCAAGGATGGAGTCCTGCCAAAGGTGAAGAGGGAGGTTCGGGAGTCTGACCCATATAAGGACTTTATTGAAAACTTCAGATGAGGGATTAAAATATGGATGCCAGGGTTTAATCATAAGCATAAATTTATCATCCTCCGAGCAGAAAAAATTATCACATAGAATCTTTGTTCTATCCTCAGCCACTTCAAACTTAGCGATGAAAAAGACCTTTTCCATAGGGAAGATGTGAACCGAATCTGCAAGCAAAGGTTCCCATTTACGTGTAATCCACTCATGCAGAAGGGGGAGGCTAGGCCAAAAACCCCTAAAATGATAGATCAAACTAAGATCTTTAAAGGTTTCTGAGTTGTTCTTCAAATCCTCTTCAGTCACAGAAGAGAGCCTGACCGAAAGGGAGCCACACACAGGAACCAGAGAAGAGACCCTAGGTCATTTTTCCACCACTGAAGGCTTGGATACAATATTAGCAAAAGACATCCCTAGAGATCTAGAAACCATAGGATCAGCATCCCAGATAGGAGGAGAGTCTGCTGCCAAAACCCTAGCCTGCAACACATCATGAAAACTTGTCTCCACAGGACTAGGCAACACCACAAAAGAGGGCACTGGCTGAAGAGGAGCAGAATCCACCGAAGGAAAATTAGAGAGGGCATCTTCAGCTAGAATGGGGACAAGATCTATATTTTTCCCGCTCGCAGATAAATTAGCAACCCTATCTAGGGAAATGAGAACCACCTGAGCAGAGGAAGAGTCCTCATGCAGGGCAGGGGAAACCCAAAAATGGGATGGGGCAGCAGAGGGAACCAGAGGACGGGACGGGGCAGCAGAAGAAGTCGACCAAACAGCAGCAAGCGGTCTCGCAACAAACAACCTCCCCATCGCAACGTATGCTAGCTCCTTGTTATAGAATTGTTGCGGGGATACAATGCATCTTTTGTTAGTTTTAGTATTAGTAAGATATAATAATAATAATATTAGTATACTCTTGTTACTATATTAAGAGATCAAGATATAATATTCTTATTATTCTAATATATAATAATAATATTTTTATTATATTTTTATTATAAAATATTATTATATCAATATAAGTGTGTGTGTGTATTCAATTTTAAAAATGCTTAATTTTCTAGCTCACGTTATTTTTCCTAAATATTTTTTTTCCTTTTTTCCTTTAATTAATTCTATATAAATAAATTTTAAATATTTAAATATAATTAATTTAGATTAATTTATAGTTTCGTATATGAAAAGAGACAAATTAATAATTGTATTAAGAATTTTTAAAAAGGAAAAAATTATCAAATGTTAAAGAAATAATATTAAAATAAAATATATATTTTTATAGATATTTATTTATTTATTTTGTATATATTTCTTAAAGATATATATGCTAATTATAATTCATTTGCGTTGAAGAGAAAAATACAATTCCTTAAATTTATATGAATTTAGGGAATAAAGACTTATTAGTATTCTAATTAGATTTAGATAAATATAATTGAGTAAAATTAATAGCACTGATAAATAACAAATTAACCAAAAGGTTGGGGATTTATTTACCTCTTTAACAGTGATGATAGTAGATGTGATAAAATCGTATTGTAGATGCATTCTAAGACATCTTCTCGACTTAAAAACTCAAAATTGACTTCTAAGAAATCAATGTGGGCACCCTTAGCATTTGTCAATCTCTCGACTAGTGTAGTGATCACTAGATGATGTGACCGGAAGGCCACGTTAGGGAAGTCAACCTACAAAGAAAGCGACGACATTGGATCAGTATCTTAATATGATGGTTTCTTAAAGTAATAACAGCAAATGAGGCTACACATCTATTCTAAACAGGACTCTGGCATATTAATTGGCTTAATTTATGCAAAATTGGAAAGAAGACTCAAAAACTGCAGTAGCATCCTACGCGAGGAAACTGTTCCCTCACGCGAGATAAGACCTCCTCCTACGTGAGAATGAGAAACTTAGCACGACACAACCTTTCATTTCGCGTGAGCTTTTAGGCAGACCCCGGGTGAGGAAGCCCTGACCCATGTGAGGAAACTGTTTCCTCGCGCGAGGGGCGACTGAGGTCGACGCGAGGAAACTATTTTCTCATGCGAGAGTTGAAGAACTAGCCCTAAAAGGTTGCCTAAATCTAACCTAATCAACCTAATAAAGCATTAAAACTTAAGATGCAGGATGGTTTATCAACTACTCAAAAGTGGGTCATACCCCGGTGGTCCGTTGTGGTGGCAGGAGCACTCGAATTGATGCATATGCATTGCAACACCCTCCATTCTCTCTCATAGCTCCAATCACAAGAAGACAAAAGTGAATAATGATTTGAAAATGACCCCTATGGGTCTTATATAGCTTTTTTGACCTAATTTTCAAAGTGCTCCATTTTGCGTGAAAATTGCACCCTTGGCTAAATCGACTGCTCTAAATCCATTTTCAGAATCGAAATCGAAATCTAAAATTCCTAGATGGCTCAAAATCATGTTTTAAATTCTAGGACCCTTTGGGATCGGATGCTTGTGCAGTCAGCCTTTTAGCGTCATTTTCCTACCAAATTCTCATCTCCTCATCCTTTTCTCAGCTTCTTCATCTTTTCATCAAAGTCAGCTCCAGTCAAATTTGGTCAACCATGGTCAAACTTGGTCAGCACGACCTTCAAACTGCTCCAAATTGATTCTGCAGCTTCTCAAATCTAGTCTGATTGCTTCTACTCTGCAACCACTTGTTGTCAATCATCCTTCTGATATGTCATCTTTTGATTTCGCTCTTGAGGGGGCAAGATGATTGCATCATTTGAATCTTGTCAAACCAGTCTCATATTAATCTGATCTAAATCAAAGTCCTCACCACTTGGGTCATCTCTTCACTAGAGGCATCTTCGTGCCTCACATCTGGTCATCTGATCATTTATCTTTGGTCATCTGATCATCTATCTTTTAGGTATCTGAGCAATCTAACACGGATCCTCAAGAATCAAGCTTCGTTCTGGAGATGGTTCTCGAAATCTCATTAGGTATTGGGGCAATCTAACCCTAATTCCTAAAAGTCAAGCTTCGTCCTGGAGATGGCTCTCGAAATCTCTTTTTAGACCATTATCTGGGCAATCTAACCTGGGTCTCCCAGGGCTAAGCTTCGTATTGGGGCAATCTAACCCTAATTCTGGAGAATAGTCCTAAATCTGCATTTGTCATCATTTGATCAATGGGCATTGGGGCAATCTAACCCCGATTCCAATCTCCTCTCAAGTTATCATTAGACCGTTGTCTTCGCAATCTAACTTAGACTTCGGAGAATCATGCCTCATTTTGGAGGTGGTTCTGCAATTCGATCTATTTCGGTGTCTTGGTATCCTAACCTTGACTTCCAAGGGTTAAGCTCCATTCTAGGGATAATCCTGAAACCTCATCTGTCACATCAGACTATTCTTTGAATCAACACATTGCTCACACATCAATTCAAAGAGGGGCAAATGTAATACCCCAAAATTGGCACCTTATAATTTCAATCAATTTTGGTGCATTTTCTTCAATTTTACATCATTAAAGTCCTATTTTACTAGGTAATTTTCTCTCTCCTACTTGACTTTATTTGACTTGATGTCAATTGTAAAAACCCTAAATTGCATTAATCTCACACTATAATTAATTCCTAAGTATTCAACTTTATTAGCTAAATAATCCCTATGATAATTTGATTTAATTCTAAAGTCCTAAGCGCTTTAAATTAAATTAAACTCACCCCATTTGGCTAATACACATAAAAGGAATTAATATTACTTGGTTATTTGTATGGATTATTTTATTTTGGATTTAATAATTCAAAATATTCGAATGGTCACCCATATGTGGCAATAATTCATACTTTAATTAAGTAATTCCTCAATATTTGTCTCAATTGGGAATGAAGAGTGAACCGTTCCATTTCAAGAAACTCTTCATTCGTTCTCCGGGCTTGTCTATATTATGAACTTTTTCCTTCATTCGAAAGGAGGCAAATTGAGAGCACATAAACTATAGCGAATTTTAGTCTCAATTATTCATATTTTCAAAGCTTTTATTGCACATTTAGATTAATTTCATTTTAGTATAATATTGCATTCTCATATTAATTAGTTTGTTTATCATGCTCATAGCTTAATTCTTATATTTATTTCAAGCTCTTTTAGATCAAATATGCACTCTCATATTTGTTTCATGTTCTTAGCTTAAAATATGCATTTCATTCTTAGCTTAATTTGCATCTCCATTTTAGATTAATTGCAATTTGATTATCTTCATAGCTTTTAAAATCCTCCGTATTAGCTTGGTCTCTTCGTTGTTGGCTCTCGTTTTGAGAGTAATTCAAACACCCCAGTTAATTAGGAGGCAATAGGTCAAATCGATAGACATTGTGAATTGAGTAATTCATACTCACCTTCATAATTTCGATGATCAAGCAATGACTATGTTGTGTATATGGCTGGATTAGAGGTCCCCGTTTAGCTATAGACATTCTGGTGGCCATCGTGGGGCAGAAAAATTAATTTCTGGCCTCATCAATCTCAAGCATTTTTTTGAATTCTACAATCTATCGTACGTCTATACTTCTCTATGTACAAAAGTTCATGCAAGATTCTTGAGCGTACCGTGTGAATTTTTGCTCCCTATAGTACTCTCTCACGTGAAATAGTACTTTCTCACGCAGACCTTGGTACTTTCTCGTGTGCAACACTATACTTCCTCACGTGAAGTTTCACTGTCAATCAGTTAAATTTCCAGATTCTACAATTTACTATTTTTTTTCTGACATCTACTTTTTTGTTGTTGATTTCATATCTATGTTTCTGTCACAGCATAACAATGGTCTGCAGGTCGCTTTGTTAAAGATCATAAAACTTGCTAACAGTTTGCTTGTAGGACAATTGTCGAAGATCTTTTAAAATGTTGTGTTTGTTTTCTTTCTTTCATTCACATAGTATAATTAGGGCTTTGTTAAAATTTCTCAAGGGTATAATTAGGGATTTTTAAAAATTTCTCAAGGGTCTTGATAGCAAAGTAGGGGAATAGGCTCTTCATTACATGGAAGTGATGCCCACGAATGAAACTGAGACCCAAATGTTGCTAGAATGATGGATACGTAGGAAATCAAAGCAAGGTAGTGAATCTTTAGCACTTCTACTTTCCCGAGGATTATGCTCTTCTCTCTTTGAGAGAACCAAAAACCCAAAAGCTTATGGATTTGGTGGAGTGAAGCTAGCTCGGTGATGAATTTGCTTGATGTGTTTGGGTACGGTGAAGAGGTAGAGAAGTATGCTCTTCTCTCTTTGAGAGAAACAGAAAATCAAACCCTCAAATCCAAGCCAAATTGTGTCACCTTTAGAGGGCCTTCTAGAAGTTGAACCTCTGGGAATGACCCAAGTGAGTACGCACCTATTGCCAGTGATTCCGCCTCACTATAATAAAGAATGTTTTGTTGATTCTAAAGAATCCAAAACCATGTTAACTTCCTTCTCTTGATTTCGACTATCATCTTGAGAAGGCTCTGTCTGTTGTACTGAGCAGCACCGCTCCTAGTTTTGCTTGCGGGGGTGTATGACTTTCTGGTGTTGGTGTGGATGCGAGGCCCTAGCCCTGTATCGGGGGCACCAAAGGTTAGTGTGAATGGAAGCCCACTAAAAAACTTTCCATAGTTAGTTTCCTACATGGATCACCTCCGAAAGGAGGCATAATCTTTGCGCAGGGAGGGGGAAGAATCTCTCCCGTAGATTCTCACCATAGGCATGCACATGGACACTTGAAGGTGGTATATGACGTTGGCCCCTACTTTAAGGGTAACCTTCTAACATATACTATTGAGTACTTGGAAACACCAAAAACACGGGCGCCCTCTAGGGGGTGTATGCACCCTAAAATAGTCGCCTAGACTTTGGGCCCCCATTCAACAATTTATCAAATCCCTGAATCAATATTTTCAAAAATCAACATTTTCAGCTCAATATCAATTTCCTTGATCAAATCCTATTTTATCATTTTTGATTATTTGCCTTGGGCTAACCATTTTATCCTAAGTCTTTATTTATTAAAAGGAATATTTCCTCCCCTTTTAATAAATAAAAAGTCCCCACTTTTCCTCTTATCCTAAGTTGCACAAATAAAGCATTATTCTTATTTTATAAAAAGAAGAAAAGCACTTTTTGTCTCATATAGACACAAAAGTCAACTCTTATTTTCTCATTAGAGGAGATTTGTGCACATGGATTGCTCCTCTTTCAGGCTCCACCCTTGATTAAATCTTTTGCCTCTTAATCTCCATGGTCCATTCTTTCTCATTTCCTATAAAAGAAGAGCTCTCTTTCTCATTTGATGATCAATCTTTTATGCTAATGTTATGTTGCAGGTTTTCTAGGTCACTTTGGAGCTTTTGAAGATTTAGAGCATTCTTGGCTTTTGCATCTACATTTCATTCTTAGTTTCATTCATGCATAGTAGCTTCATGTTTATGCTTTCATAGTTTAGATTTCCTTTCAAGATTTAGAGTAACTCATCTAGTTTAACTAGGAAGGTTTGGTAATGCTTGTACTTTCCTTTTCATAGCATACCTTGTACTTTCATTTACATAGCTTAGCTTGCATCCTCATTCTTATCTTACTTGCATTGCATTTCATTTGATTCTTGGGGATATTGGCATTCTTGCCCTTGTCTTCATTTGAATCTCTCATTGTGTGGTTGACTAGCAAGGTCATAAGCTTAATAGCTCTAGCTGAGAGCAAACTTCAAATAATCTTGCAACTCCATGCATAGAGATCTCTAGGTCACTTTCTAAGGTTTCTCATTCATGGATTCCCTTGGATGTAATGACTTAGAGAAGTGTACCATTTGAGTGTGTACAGGGGGTGACACGGCTGTGTGAGGTGAACGCATGCGCATAAGCAGTGAGGCAAAGGTTTTGTCTTCTCACCATTATTTTTGTAGGGATAACTATGTGTTTGTTATCGAGTCTTAAACTTGTCCATCATGATTAAACAAAGACTCCCATGATACTACCAAGTTGCTTTGTCCTTGGTAGGTCTGTTTGCGACTACTTCTTGTGTCACCATTGCTTGATCAAACCTTCATGCTTGTAAATGAATGCTTGAAACCTTCAAACTAAGATTGTTGATTAAACTATCCTTCAAACTATCCGAAACCTAGAAATTATGTCAGAGAATAGTTCAGGTTGTGTCTCAGAACTTGACTTTTTATCTCAAAATCTACGTTGAACTATCGAACTTTGGATTTTTCTTGTACAAAATTTCATCTTTCAGAGCATTCCCTCGCACGAGATTTCATTCTCTCATGTGAAGTTTGGTGTTTTCTCACGTGGCCTGGTACTTTCTCACGTGAACCTGTACCTTGGTTTTCAAAAATAGCGACTTATTTCCCATTGACTGGTTGACTTTTTATCTAATCTGATATTTGTCTAAGGTCTGTTTACCTATTTTCCTATCATTCACTATCAGAAACTGAGTGTCTCGAGCTACAAACTGATCGATTATTGCTTTGACTCATTTTGTCTCTCATTTGTTTATCTTATCTCTTTGTGCTTTTGTACCTCACATTGTGATTGTCTTATCTCAGTTGTTCTAGCCATACTCCTGACGATTTGTACCAGGTGCATCTCACATCTTGGTTGTTATGGCCTTTATCTCCTTTTCATTGTTCCTAGAGATAGAGTTTTAGCATTATCTCAAGTCTTCTCTCATTTCATCTTTGTCTATGACTATCACGACTCGAAGTGGCAACACTTATCCCATTCATAATACTGGTCAAGGTAGAGGTAAACCTCGTAATAAGGAAACAAGTTGTCTTGAACCTATCATGCAATCTGAATATTGTGAGGGATCCTCAAGTTCTTCGTTGAGTACTTTGAAAGATATCCTGTCTCAATCACCTCTGGTGTTCCAAGAGTATTTTAATCTGTTGTTTCAAGCGCAACCAAGTTTCTCATTTCAAGATCAGGACAACTCATTCTTCCAAAACAACTCATTGTTTGATAACTTTGGAAGACCACTTCCTCGGACTGGTCCTATCATTGAACCTATTGATCCCATTGACGATATCGACTCATCTGAACCTATTGATCTTCTTGATCCTGTTAGAGGGCCAAGAGTTACCTTAGTTGCACCCTTTCGACATCGTTCATATCATTTTATTGAGTCTTCATTTGCTGCACAGTCCTACGTTGACAAGATGGGGGAGCCATTTGATTTCCAACTAGGAAAATACAACCAAACTTTTGATCAATCTCAAAACAACCAACATCATGGTCAATCTTCAAATGACCAACGTCATGCACAACCTCTAAATGAGCAATGCTATGATCAAACCCAAAATGACCAAATTCAGCAGCGAGCTCAAAAAAAAGCTCAAGGTGGTCAACCAGCATATCACTATCGTCCTGCTCCTTTCGATTAAAGTCAAGATCAAGTCCCAAGCATTTATGAGATCCTTGGAAATGATGGTGATAACACAATAACTCAAAATGACATAGACATTGCGAAAGCAAACACGGGTCTTATTAAGATGATGGAGGTCCTCCTTCTAGAGGAGAAGGAAAAATACTTTCTTGAGTTGGCCAAACAAGAGGCTAAATTACCCTCAGATTTTCAAGTTGAAATGCTTGTGGCCAAGGAAGAAGAAACTGAGACCGCTAAGTTTCAAAAGATGGTCTAAGACATGCAAGATCAGATTAGCCAACTTGCAAAGAATAAGGACAAACCCACACAACAATTCACAATGGAAAGTATTTGTCCTTTCCCTTTTGATAGGAGTCTTCACATGCCACCTTTTCCTAGAGGTGTATAACTCCCTAAATATGACAAATACTTGGGTGCTACCGATCCCCAAGATCACTTAAGGGATTTTGGCACTTTATCCATGGAATTCATACATGATCAAATGTATCTTATGCGCCTATTTCCTCATAGCTTGGGTGGACCAGCTATGGAGTGGTTTTCCAGATTGCCCACTGGCATTAAGACTTTTGATGAAATGGCTAATTTGTTTCTCCAACATTACTCACATAACATTCAGCATCCGATCAACATCTGGGATCTTTTCAATTTGAAGCAGCGACAAGGAGAATCTTTTCTGACATTTCTCTAAAGGTGGAGACAATTGTGTACAAGGTGTCCTCACAAGCTACCAGAATCTGAGAGACTCGACATTTTCTTGGACAATCTTGTCCCAGACTTTGGATACCAAGTGCAATTACAAGGTCCCCTAACGTTTGATAGCATGATTAAACAAGCGGTGTGAATAGAGGCCTTTATGATCAAGAAAGGGGAATTGAATTTGAACAAAGACAACAAACAAGGATCTTCAAACTCAAATAAAGATAAGAGGAAGTTTGTCAACAAGAATAGAGACGTTGTGAGTGATGGGGTGGTTGACAATGTGACCCCAAAGCCTGCTAAGTCTGTTTTTAATCTCTCTTCTAGCATATAGGCGATCGAAGCTATTGAAAAGCCTATAATGAAAAATCAGCAACCTTCAAGGTTTTCTAGGAACAAACATTGGGCATCTTGACCCAAGCGTGAATTCACTTCCTTGGGAGAAATGCTTTATGTGGTCTATAAAACTCTTGTGCAAAATCAGATACTTACTCCTTTGGAAAAGCGTCTCTATGACCCACAACCCCGACCTCATTGGTGGAATGACAACGCCTACTGTGACTATCACCAGAATAAGGGTCACAAGACTTCTACTTGTCTTCAACTGAAACATAAGGTCCAAGATTTGATTGATAGCAGTGACATTGTTGTGGACAGCCATAACAAGAATTTGGACCATCAAGCATTTAAGGATCCCTTCCCTCCTCATGAGAAGGGTGAATCTTCAAACACTAAGAATACCAATGCTAAGATAAATTACATGCACACTAACGATGACAATGTCATTGGTATGATTTAACCTGTTGAGTTTGAATATTGCGACGTGATTACTATTAAGGGGAGTGGCGATGCTCCCAAACCTAAGACTCCTTTCATCTTGCGTAGTTTCGCGTCTCGTTCGTCTGAATCTGAACAACCTCAAGATTGTGCCAATGTTGTTACTCGATCACGTGGAAGGGTTGTTTTGAAAGGTCTCGATCCTCCTATGTCTTCTCTGAAACAAACTGTGAATAAGACTACTATTGGCTAGGCCAACAAGAACACAAAATCTATCCCTACAGCTAGCTCAACTAGTTATAGCATCTTAGATCAACTCCAACGAACCAACACTCAAATCACCATTTTTGAGTTGTTGAAGATCTCGCCTGCTCACAGGCAGATTTTGGATAAAGCCCTCACCGAGGCAAATGTTCCCAAAGATCTCGATCTCGACCAGTTCCAATCTATGGTGGGTCATTTGACTTCACCTCATTATTTGTCCTTCTCTGAAGAAGATGATCACTCTCTGAGCCATCCGCATAATGTTCCCTTGCATATAGAGGTCATGATAGGTCCTAAACGTGTCCACTGAGTGCTCGTAGACAATGGTGTTGGTCGCAATATCTGTTCTGCTAAGTTTCTTACCTAGCTAGGTTATGATGAGAATTATCTAGATTCCCGCAAAAAGATTACCATCAAAGCTTATGATGAAGAGGAATGTAAATCCCAAGGCTTAGTTGTGCTACCCATCCATGTAGGACCTATTGAGAAAGATGTTACTTTTCAAGTTCTTGGCATTCCTCTTGCCTATAATATCTTTTTGGGTAGGCCATGGATTCATGAGATGCAGGTTGTTCCATCTACGTACCATCAATGCATTAAGTTTCCATTCCATGGAGTGGAAGTCAATGTGCCTGCTAATACCAATTATTCTTGCAATACCCTTGCACAATCTGCAAATAGCTTTGTTCCGGCTAATAGAGACTCCATTGAGTTTTATGATGCCAAGCTTAAGGAAATGGAACAAACTCTAAAACTTAAGGATACAAGCATGGGAGAATACCAAATTGAACCTATGCTATCACTAGCTACTCTCCCTTCATCTCCACGCTCTTATGGGAGACCTTCTGAGGGTAACAAAACTTCTGATGAGTCTCCTCAAACAATCTACAATGGCACCTTTGTATGGGCCTCTACACCTGTAGAATATGAAGATGAAGAAAGGGCTATCACAGCCTATATTTATAAGGGAAAAGAAACATCTGAAATGACTACTCCACCTCCAGACTTAGAGCAAGAGCCATACAGTGAGGCCTTCAAGATCATGAAGCACTTTGGCTATAAGGGGAGTGGTCCTATAGGAATGAATGACAATGGTTTGTTGAAACCCATTGAAGCTACAAGTCGCAGCACAAGAGGATACTACTGGCTTAGGCTTCAAAAAGATCCCTTTTCATTTAGGGATAAACAAATTTGTGCCAGAACTTGAACCTGAACCTGAGCCAGAATTTGATGATACTACTCCAGAGGTAAATCTAGAGGCCAACTCTGATGAAGACACATTCCCATATCCTATTCCTCTGGAATTGGTTGCACTCTTTGCAGAACCTGATGAACCTGTGATACCTGTCCACATGATAGAAACTGATAGTGATTTCGATAAGACTGCTTCGGTACATCAACTCACATAT
Source organism: Chamaecyparis obtusa (assembly GCA_027943335.1). Lineage (NCBI taxonomy): Eukaryota > Viridiplantae > Streptophyta > Pinopsida > Cupressales > Cupressaceae > Chamaecyparis > Chamaecyparis obtusa. The sequence goes on from BSBK01001200.1 coordinate 805,850, forward strand.
GACCAATGGAAAGAAATGCAAATGGCTGAGTCCGATTCTCAGGGTGAACAATACATACCCACACATTTCCAAGAACAGTTTTAAAAAGATCGACTTCAGCAAGCCATTAATGCTGTAAGAAATGAAGATGACAATACAGCTAGTGCTAATGGAATTCCCACATCAAGTACTGACTCACATGAGTATGAGTTTGACTCTTTGTCTGATGCTACTTATGATAAAGATATAGACATGTTGCATACCTATGAAAGACTTCTCGAAGTAGGTGAAGGGTCTAGCGTTAGGTCACATGAATTAGATGTCATCGGTGTTAACTTGTACTCTACTTTCGATGTGAGGTCTCATAGGGATTCAAACGCTCCTTTGGATGAGATTGCTCTAGGTCTTGAGTTTCTCATTTGCACTTTTGATGGTTATACTGTGAATGCAATTGAACCAGTCGCTACTTCTCTCTCACTCAAAAATCCAGAGCTGCTAAACTGGAACTCCCCTTCCTCATCCAATGAAGTCTTAACATTCCATAATGATTACGCTCTAGCCTGTTACCTCCATGTTATTGAACCTATGATGTCCTCCACCAGCAAAAGTAGTGTCAGCATGACAGAGGCAGATATCAAGTATCTTAGTCAAAAAATTAAAAGAAGAAAAAATAGATGCTCTGATGGTGAAAACCACATTTTGGCAGTATTAGAGCCAAAAATAGTAAAAATAAAAGATGTATCCAAGGGTAAAAACCTCTCTGAGGCACCCAAGGATGAGATACTTGATATGCTTCCGAGCCACTTTCAAGAGAGATCGTCAGTATTGATTGAGCAGACACAACCAGTAAATTTGGGTACAGAGGCTACTCCACAAATTATTCATCTAGCACAGTCATTGTCTGTGAAAGAAAAGGAAGAGTTCACTAGCTTCTTTCAAAGCAAGAAAATAAACTTTGCATGGACTTACTCTGACATGCCTGGATTAGACCCCAATCTAATCATGCACCATCTATCCATTGCACTAGGTATTAAACTTGTCAAATAGAAGCTGTGAAAGATGCATCCACACGTGGCTTTTTTAGTCAAGGCAGAGCTAGAAAAGCTTCTTAAGGCTGGTTTCATAAGGACTATTGATTATGCAAAGTGGATTTCAAATATTATTCCAGTCACCAAACATGATAAATCCATTCGTGTGTGCATAGACTTCAGGGATCTAAATAAGGCATGTCCAAAAGACAACTTCCCATTGCCTAATATTGACATGATAGTGGATATGATAGCAGGATATGAGATGTATTCCTTGATGGATGGCTTTTCTGGCTATAATCAAATAAAAATTGCACCAAAAGATCAAGAAAAGACCACTTTCACATGTGCCTGGGGCACCTTTTGCTGGAATGTCATGCCCTTTGGGCTTAAGAATGCTGGAGCAACATATCAGAGAGCTGTCACTACCATTTTTCATGATATGATGCATAAAACAATGGAAGATTATGTGGATGACACTTTAGCCAAAAGCATGCAGTGGAAAACTCATCTGACAGATTTGGGTCCCATACTTGACTGCATGGAACAATTTAGTCTCAAACTTAATCCCAAAAAATGTGCATTCAGCGTCACTTCTGGGAAACTCTTGGGTTACATCATTTCAGCTAAGGGCATAGAAGTTGATCCCGAAAAGGTGAAAGCTATTATGGATATGCCTCTACCTAAAACATAAGTCAAACAAGAGGACTGCAGGGAAGGCTACAATCTATTTGGCGTTTTATTTCACAGTTGGCCAACAAGTCACAACCATTTACTAAAACTTTGCATAAGGGTGTGACTTATGAATGGAATGAAGAATGTGACAGAGGACTCTCTCAAATTAAACAATATCTTGCTAATCCACCTATATTGATGCCTCCTATTCATGGGAAGCTGCTCATACTTACATCTCAGCAACGAACACATCTTTGGGTGCTCTCCTAGCTCAAGAAGATCAGAACAACAAAGAGAGAGTCATATATTATATCAAAAAAACATTGGTTTCTTATGAAATGAACTATTCTATCATTGAGAAGACTTGTCTAGCAGTAGTGTTGGCTTCACAAAAGTTGTGGCACTACATGCTTGCTCACACTACAAGGCTTATTGCAAAAATTAATCCACTAAAGTACTTACTGAGCAAGGCTTCCCTCACGGGTAGATTAGCAAAATGGGTAATGATACTTAGTGAATTTGACATTGAGTATGTGGAAATAAAAGCTATTAAAGGACAAGCAATTGTTGATCAGTTGGTGGAAGCTCCTCTAAAGGATCACCAACCTTTGAACATTGAATTCCCAGATGAATCCATCATGCTTCTCACACATCAAGCTTGGAGCATGTTCTTTGATGGATCATTCACTCAACAAGGATCAAGTACATGCATTCTATTTATAACACCTCAAAGATACTCATTACCAAAAGCTTATAAAATGTTGTTTCCCTGCACAAACAACATCGTTGAATATGAAGCTCTCATTAACGGTATGAAGATAGCCATTGAATGGCATGTGGATGAGCTCAAGGTCTTTGGAGACTCTCAGTTAATCATCAACCAAGTTAATGATGTCTACCAAACAAAAGATGACAAGCTAGTGCCTTACAAACAAATGGTGGATGATCTCAAACAGTATTTTGCACACATTTCTTTCCAACAAATTCCAAGGGCAAACAATAAAGCAGTTGATGCTATGGCCACTCTTGCTTCAATGTCACAAATGCCAGAAAATGACTTCAGACATGAATTCCTGGTGGAGGCATTACACTACCCTGCCTATGACATTCCCAAATCTAGGATGATCTGTTCAGTCATTGGACATGATTCATCCCACTACCACCATATCTATTCCTACCTCCGTGACCAAGTCATTCCAGACACCTATACCCAGAATGAAAAGCGTCACCTAATTCATAATGCTTCACGGTATGTCATCATAGCAAACGACTTGTATAGACAGGGTCTGGATGATACCCTCCTTAGGTGTCTAGAACCTGATGAGTCCAAATGTGCGTTAGTTGAGTTACACGAAGGTATATGTGGGTCTAATTCAAGTGGTCTGATGTTGCCTTGGAAACTTATTAGAGCTGGTTATTACTGGCCAGATATGGAGAAAGAAGTTGTTCAATATGCCAAGGCTTGTAAACAGTGCCAATTTCATGGAAATCTAATCCATGCTCATGCTAAAGAGCTTATTCATTTCATCAGTTTCTGGCCATTCCAGCAATGGGCCTTTGATTTGGTGGGTTAGATACATCCTTCTTCTTCAAGAGGACATAAGTTTATCATCATAGCTACTGACTATTTTACCAAGTGGGTTGAGGCAATGCCTCTGGCTATAGTTGACGACAAGTCTATAGCTATGTTTATACTAAACTATATCATCTGTAGATATGGTGTACCCTCATCCATTATCACTGACAATGGGGGACAATTCAAGAACAAGAACTTAAAAGAGTTATGCACCAAATTTAGGATCATTCAGCATTTTTCATCTATCTATTATCCTCAGGGTAATGGACAAGAAGAAGCTTCTAATAAGACAATTCTCAAAATCTTGCACAGAACAGTTCATAAATCTGGTAGAGATTGGCACCTTCAGATTAATCCGGCATTATGGGCCTATAGAACAAGTATCCGAACACCAATGGGGGCCATGCCCTTTGCCTTGGTTTATGGAGCAGATGTAGTATTGCCTATTGAGGTCGAGATTCCTACATTGCGAATCTCTTTGAGGGGCCTCATCACTGATGAAGAAAATAGAATATCCCAGCTTCAAGAGCTTGAATTATTGGATGAACGTCAGAAGGTGGCGTTCGATCATATTTGAGCATACCAAAAGAGGATGTCTAAATCCTACAATAAGAAAGTCAGACAAAGAGAATTCCAATTGGATGATCTCATCCTGAGAGAGAACCCCAAAAATCAGTAGCAGCGGGCCCAAAAAGGGAAATTTGAACCAAACTGGCTTGGTTCGTATGTTATTACTGCAGCATTTGGGTCTAGTGCTTATCGATCTCCACCACTGAAGGAGAATAGCTCAAAGAGCCTACCAATGCTTTTCACTTGAAGAAATTCTACAGCTGAAGCATTCTCTGTATGCTCGTGTACATACTTATTGGTCCTAGAAAAATCCAAAAAAATGGTATATTGGAAAAAATCCTAAAAATTGCAAAATGTCCCAAAAAAATGATCATCTTAGCGAAAACCTGGTAAACAGGTGCTTTGATGTATCTATTATCCTGGTGAAAACCTGGTAAACAAGCGCCTTGATAATAATAATACAAAATAGAAAATTTGAAAAAATACAAAAAAATCAAAAGATCAAAAATACAAAAAAATGAAATATTCAAAAATATAAAAAAATTGAAAAAGAGAAAAGTACAAAAAAATTGAAAAAGAAGGAAAATGTGCCATTGATGATAACCTGGCAAACAAGCATCATGGTAGCAAAAATAGAATCTCTGCCAAGATGGTGAAAACCTGATAAATAGGTGCCTCTTGTTTCCTGAAGCTATATCTCATCTTGGCACCATTTGGCTCTTGATTCCCTGCTTTAGTTTTCTTTCCCGCTTCCCTGCTTTAGTTTGTTTCCTGCTTTGGCTTGCTAGCTCATGGACTTGCTTTCAGTTGTCTTCAAGATTTTCCTCGACTCTTCATGGATTGGAACTAGTCACACCTGGGGGCACCTTCCTGGACTAGGGGGCATTGTCCTATCACTTTCAGAGATGTTTTCTTGCATCAGTCACCAGTGGTTCCCACTACATCTGCCTGCTGATGCCCAACTATTTTTTAGATCTCTCTCCTTGAGGGTCCCTCGTGTATCAGTCACCAATGGTTCTCACTATGTCTGCCTACTAATACTCTGCTATCGCTTGGATCTCTCACCTTGAGGATCCCTCATACATCAATCACCAGTGGTTCTCACTGTGTCCGCCTGCTGATGTTTCGCTAGTATCTCTAAGATCTCTCTCCTCGAGGATCCCTCTTGTATCAGTCACCAAAATTTCTTATTGCGTCTGTCTACCGATACTTCATTTAGCTCTCCGATTTTCTCTTCGAGATGACTTCTCGCACCATATTCTTCTGATTCGACTTCAATCCACTTGAACAAAAATGTAAATTGAAGCTAAAACTGAATTTGTGTTCCTTTGAAGTGTGCTGATTTTTTCTTTTGAGTGCTTGTTTTGTTGCTTTATCATTTCCCCTCGAGCGAATCTAAGACGTCTTTCTTGATTGAGAAACGTGAAGACTGGGGGCATGATCTTTTCTTTTCTTTTTGTTTGCTAGTGTAGTTCCAATGATCCAATGAATCTATCTAAGAGGGGTGTCCGTTGTGAGAGCCTTCATCTTGTGTTGGATGGCCATGTGTACCTCGACTCCTTTTATATGGATGCTTTGGTGAGGTTGGTTCTTCTCCTTGTTTGTTTGGAGTGACTTCTTTCTGCTACAAGTGAAATTGTAAATGCTCATCCTGCTAAGTGAATGTAAGGGTCACTACGAGCAACCTTTGGAAAAAGAAGGAACACCCGCATGTCTGTTGTGTTTGTATGCAAGCAAAATTCCATTCATTCTAGTGGCCATGCTTTGATGCTTATGTTAACTTGCTAAATCAAAAGGAATAGGTGTTCAGGTCATTCTGGCTTCTTCTGCCTTAATGCTTACACTTCATTCCGACAAATCTAAGACTTATGTCATATTCATATTCTCATGATTGCAATGTCAATGAGAATTGTATGGCATCTCACAAATGTTCATTACTAAAAACTCTATGATGATAATACGACGAGTCCAACAACCAATTCCTAGGGTTGTGTTTAGCTTAGGCTTGCATTTTCATTCTAGGCTTGCATTGAGACAATGTTTTGGTGCTCTCTCGATTGTCTTCTTCTGGATCTATTCATCGAAGGTTCTCATCTTTTGTCCCAGTTTTGTCTTGGCTGCACAAGTGTCTGGTCCTCACTCTCGATCTTCGAAACATCCTTTTGATTAGTACCTATCATATATTGCTATATCCTAGATGAGATGATTAGTACCACATACATTGCATGTCCATTACATTTCCATTTGCATCCATAAAATCCATATACATTTACATATTCATTTGCATGTGCATCCATTATTAGCATACATAAAATCATACATTGCATTCATCTATGTATCATCTATCATTGCATTTCACATTGCATATTCATATACCATCATAAAAGAAAACATGTGCATATTCATATCATAAAAGAAAGAAGCATGTGCATCTCATATATATCTAATCCATACATCTAATCATCTAAGAAACATCTCATAAACATCAACATTAAAGCAATATATCAACAAGTATAATGATATCAAAGAGGTAATCTCATATATATCTCAATTGGATCAATGTCATGTAAAAAAGAAGGATGCTACTCGAGCACAATATAAAAAATGGAGCTACAATATGTGTATCAAGCTAAGCTAACTCTGCCCCTTGCCACCTGGAGGAGGAGGTGGCAGTGGTCCCTATGCTGGTGCCTGTCGAGGTGGCATCGGTCTCTGAGGAGGGGGCATCAGTCGCTGTGGAGGTGCCTGTGGAAGTGTCTGATGTGGTGGTGCCTGTGGTGCTCCGGCTTACTCAGAAAATGGAGGCACCTGCTCTAACAAAGCTAGAATGACTCCACAATATGCCACATAATAGTAAGTTGCCTGAGCAGCCTCATATATGGCCTCTATCCGCGACTGTGCTAGCTCCTCTCGTAGCTCTCTAATCTCCCTCTCTCGATCAGCTATGCGGGTCTCCTGTATGATGACTCGTATGTGGTAGTCATCTTTCTCGCATTGTACCTGTCTAACCCTCTCATGGCTCTTCCTAAGAGCCTCCTGCAATTGTGGTGCTTGTGCTCCTATAGGAACATCCTACATGTCTGTATCATCACCTGAAGGCATCTGCTATGATGGATCCCTTGTCCTGTGCCTAGTAGATCTCTATTGGGTCCCACTACTCCCAGCACCTACATCTGACCCCATAGTCCTCGGGCGGATGTCTGTCTGTGCTGTCCTGGGCCTCAGTACTCTCTGCCCAAGCCGTTGTAATGGTACCTTCTACTAGATAGGTACCTATTGATGTTGCTATTGTTGTCCCTATGGCTGTTGTTGTGTAGGATGCTACTACGCGGGCTGTCCCATCCCAACAGGATCTGTGAATATAGGAAAGGGATGAGCTAGGAAATGATCTCTGTATGCAGGCATCATCCCTGCATTGGTGACATCCACCATGTAATCCCACCTAGCTGGAGGCACTTGTGCCTCAATGGTACATCTGCCTAGATCTAATCTCAGGTGCCACCCCTTCTTCTCCTCATAGGTGAAGCGGGCATAGGGGCAGTACTCCTGGGAGATGTCCTGTTGTCTCCCAAACTTACGCAAGACACATGTGACAAGAAAATACTCAATAATAGTAATGTTGTGTCTGATCAGTGGACGCGAGACAAACATGTGTGATAACTCATGATGAGAATCATCCCACGGCTCGGTAGCAACCCAAGGTCTCTAGACAACAGCTACCATGTCATCGAGCTATCCACGCCACTTCTCTATCTTACCCAGCAATGGATGAGTCATCAGACCTGCGTACCTATATATGTAAGGCTCAAGAGCCTGTCATGTATCATGATATATCAGCCTACAAACAAAGAGATGCTCCCAGGCCCAGATCTGTAGAACAAAAATGTCTACTGCCATGGTCCTGGCTCCTCGATACACAATCTCGTGCATCTCATGGTACATATGGGCAAGCATGCACTCGCCCCATCCGAATCTGACTGTTGGTCTAGCCAACATCCACTGCAACATTGACCCCCAGCCGCACTCCAAACCATGCTGACCTCAATTGGGAACCAGGTAGCAGCTTAGGAACATGGCTAGAACAACGACTAATTGGTGAGCACCGTCGTACCTGGTGATCAAATCCTCCCAAGAGATGGCCTAGCCCATCACTAGCTCATCTCAAAATATGGTCCTCAACACCACTATACCTACCCTTAGTTGTACATCATACTCTACTCAAGCGTCGTGGATGGGTATCTGCAAGATCCTGTAAATATCCTTGGGAGTGACTGTCATCTCCCCTAGCGGCAAGTGAAACGTGTTCGTCTCCAAATGGAAATGCTCAACAAGTGCACCAAGAAGACTGTGATTTACCCGAATGTAGGGTATCTCACCCAAATATCCTAATCCTAGCCCATCAATGTGGGCACCCTCAACATCTGTCAATCTCTGGACTAGTGTAGTGATCACTGGATGATGTGACCAGAAGGCAACGTCGAGGAAGTCAACCTAAAAAGCAAGATCTCAATATGATGGTTTCTTAAAGTAATAACAGCAAATAAGGCTACACATCTATTCTAAACAAGACTCTAGCATACTTTAATTGGCTAAATTTATGCAAAATTGAAAAGAAGACTCAAAAACTACAGTAGCATCCCGCACAAGGAAACTATTCCCTCGTGCGAAATAGGACCTCCTCCTACACAAGAATGAGAAACTTCGCAAGACACAACCTTTCATTTCATGTGATCTTTCAAGCAGACCCCGGGCGAGGAAGCCCTGACCCATGTGAGGAAATTGTTTCCTCACGTAAGGGATGACTGAGGCCGACGTGAGGAAATTGTTTCCTCGCACAAGATTTGAAGAACTAGCCCTAAAAGGTTGCCTAAATCTAACCTAATCGACCTAATAAGCATTAAAACTTGAGATATAGGATGGTTTATCGACTACTCAGAGGTGGGTCATACACCGGTGGTCGGCTGTGGCGACGGGAGCGCTCGAATTGATACATATGCACTGGAACACCCTCCATTCTCTCTCAGAGCTCCAATCACAAGAAGACAAAAGTGAATAATGATTTGAAAATGACCCCTATGGGCCTTATATAGCTTTTTTGACCTAATTTTCAAAGTGCTCCATTTTGCGTGAAAATTGCACCCTTGGCTAAATTGACTACTCTGAATCCATTTTCGGGATCAAAATCAAAATCTAACATCTCTAGATGGCTCAAAATTGTGTTTTAAATTCTGGGACCCTTTGGGATTAGACGCTTGTGCAGTCAGCCTTCTGGCGTCATTTTCTTGCCAGATTCTCATCTCCTCATCCTTTTCTCAGCTTCTTCATGTTTTCATCAAAGTCAGCTCTAGTCAAATTTGGTCAACCATGGTCAAACTTGGTCAGCAGGACCTTCAAACTACTCCAAATTGCTTCTGCAGCTTCTCGAATCTAGTTTGATTGCTTCTACTCTGCAACCACTTGTTGTCAATTGTCCTTCTGATATGTCATCTTTCGATTTCACTCCTGAGGGGGCAAGATGATTGCATCATTTAAATCTTGTCGAACCAATCTCATATTAATCTGATCTAAATCAAAGTCCTCACCGCTTGGGGCATCTCTTCACTAGGGGCATCTTCGTGCCTCACATCTGGTCATCTAATCATCTATCTTTGGTCATCTGATCATCTATCTTTTAGGTATTTGAGAAATCTAACTCGGATCCTCAAGAATCAAGCTTCGTTCTGGAGATGGTTCTTGAAATCTCATTAGGTATTGGGGCAATCTAACCCTAATTCCTAAAAGTCAAGCTTCATCCTGGAGATGGCTCTTGAAATCTCTTTTTAGACCGTTATCTGGGCAATCTAACCTGGGTCTCCTAGGGCTAAGCTTCGTATTGGGGCAATCTAACCCTGATTCTGGAGAATAGTCCTAAATCTGCATCTATCATCATTTGATCAATGGGCATTGGGGCAATCTAACCCTGATTTTGGTCTCCTCTCAAGTTATCATTAGACCATTGTCTTCGCAATCTAACTTAGACTTTGGAGAATCATGCCTCGTTCTGGAGGTGGTTCTGCAATTTGATCTATTTCGGTGTCTTGGTATCCTAACCTTGACTTCCAAGGGTTAAGCTCCATTCTAGGGATAATCTTGAAACCTCATCTGTCACATTAGACTATTCTTTGAATCAACGCGCTGCTCGCACATCAACTCAAAGAGGGGCAAATGTAATACCCCAAAATTGGCACCTTATAATTTCAATCAATTTTGGTGCATTTTCTTCAATTTTACATCATTTAAGTCCTATTTTACTAGGTAATTTTCTCTCTCCTACCTGAATTTATTTGACTTGATGTCAATTGCAAAAACCCTAAATTGCATTAATCTCACAGTATAATTAATTCCTAAGTATTCGACTTTATTAGCTAAATAATCCCTATGATAATTTGATTTAATTCTAAAGTCCTAAGTGCTTTAAATTAAATTAAACTCACCCCATTTGGCTAATACACATAAAAGGAATTAATATTACTTGGTTATTTGAATAGATTATCTTATTTTGGATTTAATAATTCAATATATTTGAACGGTCACCCATATGTGGCAATAATTCATTCTTTAATTAAGTAATTCCTTAATATTTGTCTCAATTGGGAATGAAGAGTGAACCGTTTCATTTCAAGAAACTCTTCATTCCTTCTCCGGGCTTGTCTATATTATGAACTTTTTCCTTCATTCGAAAGGAGGCAAATTGAGAGCACATAAACTATAGCAAATTTTAGTCTCAATTATTCATATTTTCAAAGCTTTTATTGCACATTTAGATTAATTTCATTTTAGTATAATAATGCATTCTCATATTAATTAGTTTGTTTATCATGCTCATAGCTTAATTCTCATATTTCTTTCAAGCTCTTTTAGATCAAATCTGCACTCTCATATTTCTTTCATGTTCTTAGCTATTTGATTATCTTCATAGCTTTTAAAATCCTCCATATTAGTTTGGTCTCTTGGTTGTTGACTCTCGTTCTGAGAGTAATTCAAACACCCCAGCTAATTAGGAGGCAACAGGTCGAATCGATAGACATTGCGAATTGAGTAACTCATACTCACCTTCATAATTTTGATGATCGAGAAATGACTATGTTGTGTATATGGCTGGATTAGAGGTCCCCGTTCAGCTATAGACAGTTTCCTCCTTCCCAATTTGTCTCGGGTTTCAAGGGGGCTAATATCATCATTCAGCTAGGGCATGAAGGGCTCCCCAATCTAAGATTATATATGTAAATCATCCCAAGGATACTTGCTCTGCTGTGAGTGGAGGTAGATTGGTAGGGGAACAACTGTGCCTTAGCAAGCCCTCTAGAAGTAAGGAGGAAGATTTTAGATGGACAAAGGTAAGATATCATAAGATCCATAGGAAACCCTCATCTTCCCTCATCTCAGCAGCCAAACCCTTGCATTTAGAAAATAGATTTGACTCTCTTAGAAGCCGGGAGCATCATCCAAAACTTGATCATGTCCCATTACATCGTCACAGTGAGATGGCTCCCAAGGATGGCATATTTCAGACTCCCAATTTGACCCAATCCCCGATAAAGATATATATAGCCCCGCATAAGAGAAGGATTTTAAATCAGTCTAAGCCTGATAATCAATCTACCCAAACCCCTAAAGTTACTCCCTACTCTCCTCCCCACCGCAGAATAAAATTGCAACCACCTCTGCTAATTGATGTAGATGATGGTATCATAGAGAGTTCCCAGGAACTAATGCAACTCAAGGGAGTATTTCTAAGATGGAATGGATACGGATTTTCCGCAACCAAGATAGAAAACTAGCTCATGAGAAACCTCAAAAACCATGTAAGTATTTCTCTTCTGACAAATGAATTTATGTTTGTTTATTGTTTCAACATAGAAACTAAGGAAAAAAATTTGGATAATAGATTCCCTGAATTTTTAGGTTTTGATTTCACAGTATTAGATTGGTGCCCGTCCTTTAACCCTAACAATCTGCAGGGTATTGAAGTGTCTAGAGCTATAAAACTAACTAACATGCCCTTGGAATGCTCTAATAAAATAATTCTTAAAAATAAATGGAATGGGTTAGGACATTATGTAAGATATATAGCTTCTAAGTATCCCCAATAAGAAAATATCATCATAGTAAACATGGATATCTCAATAAAATCTTTCCTCCCAATTTTAATTCAGATTCGCTTGAAGAATTTTTGCATAAACCCTATCATCATGTCAGAAATAGCTAGAGACTTCAAACAAGATCGGGGAAATATTAGGCCAATCCAACCATGAATAGACCCTCCCAAAGATATTGACATCCATCTAAATGAAGTTGGAGGTGGCTTCTCAATTAAATTTCTAGCTAATTACCCTTCAGAGAACATTGTAAGGTAGAAGATACCAGAATTAATAGAAAAGACTCAGACTCACCCCTCAGACCCTCAAGTCCCAGCTAAGAAACAATGGTTTTCTAAGGAGGATGCCACTTCCCTAGCTATGGGAAAATTCATTTTAAGTGATAATAGGGATAACCAAATTGAAGTAGGCAACATTTTAGAACAGCATAAAAATTCTCTATCACCCACAAATTATCAAATAGAGGACAGGAGAATAACTGCAGAAAATGATTTGCACAACAGAGCTAATGTGAATTTGGATAGAAGAGTAGCCAAAGATAATATGGTCTCAAAAAATCAAAAGGATGGAGATGGGAAGAAAGAAGTCAACATCACAAAGAATTAGGTTCAAATAGAGCCCTCCAACTTGGAAATTGGGGATAAGGATGATTTGATCAATAAAGGTTTGGTAAGTCCTATGGCTACAACAAATAAGGAAACAATAGAAGGTTGTATGGGAAGCCCAATAAGACATAATTCTATTGGGAAAAATGATTCTGACAAAATGACAAATTTTGACAACAACAAAATTCAAGAAGTTAAGACAATTTTAGATTATTTAGGGGAATCGTTGACAGAAGAGTTAATGGACCAATTCCTGGATGAGATTTGTGATAAGGAAGAATTGGATCTTCAAAAGGAACTCCTTATTGAAGGTATCAAGTCAGGAGAGGCATAAATGGGAGGAATAGTGGAAGAGATGTTGATTGATCTTAGGAATAGGGAAATCAAAGATTCAGAATCTCTAGGTATTTCCATCCTTAAAGACAGTTGGAGCTCCCCAGACTGCACAAAAAAAGAAAATAAAATGGGGAGGAAGTCGAATGCTGAATTGAGAGAGCTAGCTGGTGAAACAGCAGGACAAGTAAAAATCACATCACTTCTTTATGCAAGGAAGGGGAAGAACCTTCCCATTGAGCCATGAATATCCTAACCTGGAATGTTAGGGGCATGAACACCCCTAACAAGCAATGATTAATCAAACGCTGCATTAATAACTATAATCCAGAAGTAATTTTAATCCAAGAAACTAAGATGAATAACATAGAAATGCTTAACTTTAAAAGGAAATTAGGAATTAGAAAACTTGAGGCCTCACTAGCGATAGGTGCTTCTGGAGGTTTGGCCATTATTTGGGATCCATGGTGCCTTTCAATTGACATGACAGAGAAAAGGCAATTTTGGATGAGTGGTTTTGTTAGAAACTTTAGAAATGATTTAACTTTTAACATTATTAATGTATATGGCCCAATACAAAACAAAGATAAACTTACAGTTTGGCATGAAATTGAATCCATCCTTAATAACAACCTAGATACACTGTGGATTTTAGGAGGGGACTTTAATGTTATTACAAAGATAACAGAAAAAAGAGGGGGAAGTAACTCACTTCCTTTGGCGGAAAGAGACTTTTCTTTATGGAGGGATAGGAACTCCCTTCTTGAAATCCCCACAGAGGATAACTCCCTCACTTGGAATAACAGAAGACAAAGTTTCTACAACATTGCAAAGAAATTAGATAGATTCTTTCTCAAAGGTAGTCTGATCAATACTATTTTTTCCTTTGCGGCCAAGATCTTACTTGTTTCTAGATCTGATCATTATCCAGTGCTTCTAAACATCCTTATGGAATTAAAACCAAAAAAATGTCCCTTTAAATTTGAACAAGCCTGGCTCAGAGACCTGGATATTCTAAATCTAATAGAACATTGGAGGTCTAAACCTATCATTACGGGCTCCAAGATGTTCATAGTAGTTAATAAGCTAAAATAGATCAAAAGAAAACTTTTAGAATGGAATTCAACTAAGTTTGGGAACATCTTTGAATGGAAATTGAAACTGGAAAAGGAATTGAGAGATGTCAATTCTCAAGTCATTCAGTTAGGAATGGATAAAGATCTCTATCTGAAAGAGAAAAAACTACTTATGGATTATGAGGAAATACTGGCAAGAGAGGACATATTCTGGAAACAAAAATTTAGGGAGACTTGGTTGGATGCAGGCGATAGGAATACTAATTTTTTTCACAATAGCACTAAACATAGGAGGAATACCAATAGAATTTCAAGTATTAAAGACGAAAAGGGACACACAAATAGTGATCCAAAACAAATTGCCACTGAAACAGTACATTACTTTAGTAATATTCTTAACAACTTGGAATACTCTAACATGAATAACCAAACATAATTACTTAAATATATTCCTAAAGTCATAACTAAACAACATAACAAGGCTTTAACAGAGAAATTCACAATAGAGGAAGTTAAATCCTCTCCTATATGGATGAATCTAGATAAATCCTCGAGCCCAAATGGTTTCTTTATTGTCTTCTTTCAGAAATGTTGGCACTTTATAGGGAAGGAAGTTATTGAAGCTCTAGAAGGAGTTAGAAACTCAGGGAAGATGTTGAAAGAAGTAAACAACACTTTTATTGCCCTTATCCCCAAAAATGAAAAATTTGTAAGCCTCAATGATTTCAGACCAATTGCACTTTGCAAAACATTATATAAAATTCTTAATAAAACCTTATCCCTCGGACTTCAAAAAATCCTCCCATTTATCATAAGTGAGGAGCAAACAAGGTTTGTCCTAGGAAGGTCCATCTTTGATGGAGTCATTATTGCACAAGAGGCCATTCACTTTGTCCAAAAAAACAAGAATCCTAGCATACTTATTAAGCTAGACATTAAGAAAGCATATGACAAAGTTAACTGGAGATTCCTATGCAAGTGCTTAGAAGCTTTTGGATTTTCTAGAAGTTGGATCAATTTAATTTTTGAATGCATATCTACCCCTTTGATCTTTGTTTTAGTTAATGGAACTCCAGAAGGCTTTTTTAGCATTTCTAGGGGTTTAAGGCAGGGAGACCCCATCTCTCCCTTTTTATTCATCATTATGGCAGAAGCATTAGGAAGGGCTATCTCAAAGGAACAAGAGAAAGGAACTATAGAAGGCATAGCTATCATGAATGATCTAGATCCCACTACCCATCAACATTTTGTCGATGCTACTCTGTTATATGGAGCTAGTAAAAGAAACGAGGCTAGATCCTTTAAGAAGATTTTGGATTCATACACCAAAGCATTGGGACAAGAAATTAACCCAGATAAATCAAAAATCTTCTTCTTTAACACTGACAAGAAGGTAAAAATGGATATCTGTCAGATCCTTAATTTTAAATGGGGCAAGCTTCCCTGTAGATACCTGGGCCTCCCACTAGTAAAGGACAACAGATCTGTAGATATTTGGAATCCTATGATTGAGAGGATCAAGAACAAAATGAATTCCTAGAAAGGTAGATGGCTATCCTCAGCAGGAAGAGCAACTATGGTGAGGTTTGTCTTGGCAACTATGCCAACTTATCAATTATCCAGTATAAATCTCCCCTCTAACAAAAAGTTAGAAATAAACAGACACTTGAGATCCTTTTTTTGGCGAGTAATGAGAAGAAGAAAATTCCCCTGATTTCTTGGGATAATGTTTGTAAACCAAAAGAGGAAGGTGGGCTCTAGGTGGAAAGTTAATTTGGAGATTATTTAGAAACCCTGTGACTAAATGGGCAAAGATTCGCATCTACAAATATTTAAGAGATAAGTCCCCCATTAATATTTTCAGAGAAATCAATCCCCCTAGAGGGTCTAGAATTTGGAACTTTATGTTAGACTATAGAAACATTATTATGAATAAACTAACATGGAACCCAGGTACAGGTGAAGATGTCCTTTTCTGGAATGATTCTTGGGGAGGTTATGAGGCCTTATCTAAAAGTCTAAATAATATCCCCCTTAAAAATTGTTTAGAGAAAAGTATAGGGATCTTCCTCAGGGATTATATTGTTTTTAATGGAGAAGAGTGGATATGGAAATCATTCAAGGGTATAGGAATATCTTCAGCTGAGGAGAAGCTATTAATAGAAACTCTTAACAAAAGAAAGATTTCATTAAATAACACTAAGGATACGCTAGTATAAGATAGATCAAAAAATGGAGAATATAATACTAAAGATGGATATAATCTCATCAGCAAAAGTTATAAGAGACCTAGGACTAATATACCAATCAACCTATGTTGGAACAAAGGTTGTCTTTCTAAAGCAGGTTTATGTACCTGGTTGGCCCTAAACTATAGACTCTTGACTGCAGATAGATTTAAGAAGCTGGGTTTCTCAAGACCTAGTAGATGCCCTCTTTGTGAAAAATGTGAAGAGGATGTTGACCATTTATTTGTGAACTGTTCCTTTTCGAACCAATGTTGGAAGTGGCTTTCAAGTAACTTGGGCTAGTCAACGACATATCCTTTCTCTCTTCTTGCGATGCTTCAGGCCTGACCCATCATTAAAAAAGATAGTATTTATGCTAACCTCTAGACCTCTACTCCCTCAATTTTAATATGGGAAATTTGGAAAGAGAAGAATAGAATAATCTTTAAGGAAGAAAAACTGGACTGGAGGCAACTGTGTAATAAGATTGAAGTGGCCATCATAGAGAATATTAATAGTAGAATCTCTAGAATTCAAAAAATAGATCTTCATATGAGCCATTAGGATGAAAAAATGAGAAGGAAATGGATAGGCCTCTCCCTCCCCCCTTTATCGGTTCAGGAGATCAAGGTAAGATATCCAAAAGAAAAGACTACAAATGGCACCCTCTAGAGGAAGGATGGTTCAAACTTAATTTTGATGGGGCATCCAGAGGAAATCTTGGGAAAGCGGGAATTGGTTGTTGTATTCATAACCAGGATGGAATTGAAATTGTGTCCTTGGCGGCTCCCATTGGAATTGAAACCAACAACTGGGCAGAACTATTAGCATTAGTTAAAGGACTACGAAAATGTGTCTCCTTGGGATTACAACATTTGGAGATTGAAGGAGACTTGGCAATCATTATTAATGCTTTAAGGAAAGGATCAACACCAAATTGGAAACTAGATTCCCTTCTCTCCCAGGCCTTAAACCTATGCAAATCTTTTAAGAAGATCACCATCAACCATATATACCGAGAAGGCAATAAGAGAGCAGATAAACTAGCAAACCTAGGAGTAGACAGTATTTCACTACAATAAGACAAAATTCTAAGTAAAAGGTTTTTTTGAGGCTCCTAATTGATTTCATCCCTCACCCAATATGAGCAGCCTATCCTAAATACAACATGTATACATCATTACTACATACCAAGGCTGAATAGAGATATATATACCGTGACTCAAATACATATACCATTACTCAGATAAACATTTATAAAGATATTTCCTATGTATTCCTTTTAAACATTTATATTGAAATTTACATATATCTATTTTATCTAAATATTATAAACTCATAATCAAACCCATTTATGCTTATATATATATATATATATATATATATATATATATATATATATATATATATATATATATATATATATATATATATATATATATATATATATATATATATATATATATATATATATATATATATATACATATACATATATATATATATATATATATACATATACATATATATATATATACATATATATATATATATACATATATATATATATATACATATATATATATATATACATATATATATATATATACATATATATATACACAAATTTATTATATGTATGTATGTATGTATATATATATATATATTCTAAATTTTTCACACAAATTTATTATATATGTGTGTGTGTGTGTGTGTGTGTGTGTGTTTATTTATTTATTTAATGATATACTCACACAAATTTACACAAACAGATAAGGGTTTAGAGATATTCATAATAGTTGGACATGATCATTTAGGAAACCACATACAAAGTTTCTCTCATAACTTTACAAAGACTCAAATTCACTCCAATAAATATATTAGAGTATATAAGTCTCGAAAGTGTTAAAGGAAAATATACTCTGATCCACAAATACCATTAATGCTTTTAATACTTGATTCTTACAACATGTTCGTCCAGTTGTAAATCATATTTGTACATTATGTTTTCCCTATATCTTTTCACTTCTTGGCCTTCTAACATAGCTCCCTTGTGCCACTGACTTGGCACAATCTTTTCATCAATATCCTAACTATCATTAATACCTAAGGATTAGGAAAGCATTTAGGAGGCTTTCATCACTTCTAATTACATTAAGAGCTAAAGCGGATTTTTAGCAATGCCTTCGACAAAAAGGAGGAGATTTTTTAGGCCTTCCTATCTTAGGTTTGAAGGATTATGAGGAAATTTGCATCATGTTTAGAGGTGGCTCAGATTCAAATGTGAGTGTGGCACCTTGTCCTTGGGAGTAATAGTGAAGCATGCGATTTTATGATGAAAAGATAGGCAATTCGATTAAGATCATGAAATCGAGTGGTATGCTAAATGAACATAACTAGCAGTTATTACTTCAAACAAACGGATCATTAATAAAATGAGGCTTTCCCTTTAAGAAGAGTTTAGCTTTCGATTTGAAGTCCGACTAAATCAAAATGGAGACTATGCTTATTACTTTCGCTCTCCCAGACAATAGGGCAATGGCATTTAGGGGAGTTATTAAGCCTGAGCAGTGGAATCAATTGTTGAACCCCCTCTCTGAATCAACAAGAAGGGCACTAGAGAAGGGGATGGGAGATTACCACTTTGATAATGAATTCACATTTTGTACTAATGTAATTAATGTAGTAGGACTCTTCATTTCCCTATCCTCCTTTACCGGCTAGAAGCAGGAAGAAATTATCAAGGTTTCAAAGATCCTCTTTGAAGAGAGTCTACTGGGAGGGTTGGAACAAATCATCTTTAGCATCGACAATCAATTAACCATCCCCTATCTAGAAACTACCATGAGGACTGAGGTTGGAAACCTGAAGACAATCCCAAACTCAAAAAGGATTCTTATGATTAACTTTAAGGATGAAGGGAGGTTTGACGAAGTCTGGCCTGAGATGTCAAGGAATTTGGAGTATCTATACAAGGAGCTCCTTAAAGAGGAGATGGAGATAGAATGGCGACTGAATTACTGGCGGGCGAAAGGGTTCGACATTCCAAGGATTTGGGACAATGAAGAAAAGGGAAATATGCATATCATCTCACCAAATGTTAAGAAATGCTCACGCCACTCCAAGCCCACAACATAGGAAGATGAATCCATTATTATCATAAGGAAGAAGGGTGAAGGATGGAGTTGCCATGAGCTCCAGAAAGAATAGCAGGATAACTGATAAGGAAAGTAGAGGGTTTTTCTTTTTGGACTTAACTTAGACTATGCTTAGGGTTAGTTAATATCTTTAGTAGAAGTTTAGAATATTCGCGACTCTGGGATCACTTAAAACATGGATTATGCTATATATTAAAGATATGTAAGGAGTTTTTACTATAGGACTGTTTATCAAAAAGCTAGACTTTTAAGTATTTCTATGAATTAAGACCTCTCTTAAATTTTCAATGCTTTCTATGCTTTTTGCTTTTGGATAAAAGGTTATGTACTGCCTCCGCCTAATGGTGAAGATTTATTTTTCTCTCTCATATAAGAGAAGAACTGTTCCAGTATGGATAGACCATGATATGAAGATTAAATTACCATCAAGAAAAGAGAGCACTTCTGATGCAGGACAGGCAAGGAGGATCCAATTAAGGACAGTCCCCACAAGCAGCCAAACACCACAATGCAGAATAACACAACACAACAATTGTTTCAACTAAATTTTCATTAACATGCCCAGCTGTAAGGCCTTCTGAGTTAGGGTCAATTACAATCAGAAATAGTTCTGCAAGATCACCAAGATCCAATCCAACTCCAGCTAGTCCATCTCTGAAAAAAATTAGCAACTGATGGAAACCTTAAGGAAGATCTGAACTTGAACTCGCAAGCCTCCAAGCAATCTCCTTGTCTCCAAGAAAACAACCACTAGCTCAACTATTACAAACTATCAAAAATCAATCTGATCTTCAAGATCTCGCACGATCCAAGTCTAATTATTGACTTTCCAATCTCCTACCTTAAACACTACCCAAACACTCCTTAAATACTAATCTTCAGCCACAAGTCGACTGGATGACATAATTCACTCCTAAGCCAAGTCGGCTCCTATTACAAACAAATATTAAATGCAATACAAGTTGGCTCTCAAATAGCCTTAAAAACATCTAATTCTCCATGTCAGCCTCAAGATCTACATAGGAGAATACAACAAAAGCTACCAACAAAAAATACACCAAGTCGGCCAACCAAACCACCAAGAACTCCAATCGGTAAACTAGAACTACCAAGCGCCAGAGAAACAACCGAGCCAGCTAGGCATCACCGAGCAAGCACATCGACCGAGCATCATAAGCATTGTCGAGTACACGTTGTGCCAAGCACCAGAGTTTACCGAGTCCCCTTTAGCAACCGAGCTTCCTTCAATGACTGAGACCATTGGTCAAAGCTGCAACCAAGTAACACATAACCAAAATAACACACCTCCATGTAGATTCACCGAGTACCCTAGACTACCCCTGCATCAGACACCCCAAGTTTGAAAAGATGTTCTCATATGCTGGAAGAACATCTTCCAGGATTCAGCACATAAACCCCAAACTAGTTCTTCACATACAAGTCCTCCAACTTTTTAGCTTGCATACTCTTCCACTTCAGTTTCCTCTGTCTCTTCAAGTCTTTCCTTGATAACACACAGGGTTGTTCTCCACACTGATCATCCATACCTTTAGGATCCGCCAACTCAACTCAGCTACAAATACTCAAACTTCTCTTACTGAGCGTTGTATCCAAAAAGGCATCAGGGAAAACTTCATGTCATCCTTCTCAATAGTAAAAACATTCTTCACACAATCATACATAGCCTTGCAATCGTATTGCCAAGGTCTATCGAGCAATATATGACAACTATTCATCTCCACAATATCACACAAAACAAGATTCTTATATTGGCCAATCTGAACATCAACAAAGCATTGTTCTCTTACTTCCAGAGCATGATCATTTTGTAACCAGCCAATCCTATAAAGATGTGGATGCTTCATTCTATTCAAACCAAGTTTTTGAACCATGTCCTCAACAACAAGGTTATCAGTACTACCACTGTCAACAATAACATCACAAAGTCTACCTCCAGACTTTCACTGAGTCCTAAACAAGTTACTCCTCTGACAAGGTTCCACCTTTGTATTGAGCAATGTTCTCCGAACCAGCAAGTTCTTAGATTCAGGTTCATTCTGAATGTTCTCATTTACCACAAAAGTCCATCGGTCACCAAGCTTCTTTTGTGTACACTCAAAAGAATGATGTCCTTCTTCACCACAATTATAACAAGTACCCTTAAAGATAACTCTACATGTCTTCTTCTTTAGTTCCACGGGTTTTTGTTCATCTTCTGCAGTCGGTTTATCTTTCGTCGAGTGATCAATCTTTTCCTTCCCACAGTGATTACTATGTTGTCTCCTTTTCAACTTATCTTCTACCTTCAAAGCATACTGATAAGCATCCTCAACAAAATCAATCTTCAGCATACCAAACTCATCCTGAATATTGAATCTCAAACCATTCACATACCGAGCTACTTTTTCTTTACCAAGTTCTCTGTGACCAGACTGAATAGTAAGTTTGTAGAACTCCTCGGTATAATCTTCAACAGTCAAATCTTTTTGCTTCAAATTTTGCAACTTCTTAAACAAGTCAAGCTCATAGTCAGCAGGTATGAACTTAGCTTTCAATTTAGTCACCATCAACCTCCACTGATTGATCTTCATTTCACCTTCATCTTCTCTATCTCTCTGTAATTCTTTCCACCAAAGAGCAACATGTCCTTTCAACTTAGTTGGTGCCAATCTTACTCAAAGAGGATCTTCAATTTCTTCAAGCTCAAAGAATTATTCTAATTCACCAATCCAATCAATCAGATTCTCAGGTTTCAAAGTACCAGAGAAAGTACAAACTTCCATTTGGTAACTATTACTTAACCGAGCTCCATATCTATGTAACAGACCAGTTCTATCTTCACTATATCTATCTCTCCGGTCATCACCACTAGATCCAGCAACTTCAAAGTCTTCAGCAGCTTCCTCATAACCATCTTCAGTACCAACATTCTGAGGTACACCAATAATAGCTCTCATGATCTTAGCGATCATGTCATTCTTCACCAATTCCATCTCAGATCTAAAATCAGATTTCACCTTCTCTATAATCTTCGATTCCATAGCATCATGGAGATCTACAATTGCTCTAGGGTCCAATCTTCTCGGAGGAATCCTTCAAGATTTTTGAAAAACCCTAAGCAATCAGTCACCAACAAGGTCCTGGTGCAAACAGCCTCAACTGGTCTACACACTCAAGATCTTCAAGCTCTGATACCACCTGACACAGGACTGGCAAGGAGGATCCAATTAAGGACAGTCCCCACAAGTAGCCAAACACCACAATGCAGAATAACACAACACAACAATTGTTTCAACTGAATTTTCATTAACATGCTCGACTGTAAGGCCTTCCAGGTTAGGGCCAATTACAATTAGAAATAGTTCTGCAAGATCACCAAGATCCAATCCAACTCCAACTAGTCCATCTCTAAAACAAATCAACAACTGATGGAAACCCTAAGGCAGATCTGAACTTGAACTCGCAAGCCTCCAAGCAATCTCCTTGTCTCCAAGAAAACAACCACTAGTTCTGCTATTACAAACTATCAGAAATCAATCTGATCTTCAAGATCTCGCATGATCCAAGTCTAATTACTAACTTTCCAATCTCCTGCCTTAAACACTACCCAAACACTCCTTAAATACTAATCTTCAACCACAAGTCGGTTGGATGATATAATTAACTCCTAAGCCAAGTCAGCTCATATTACAAACAAATATTAAATGCAATACAAGTTGGCTCTCAAATAGCCTTACAAACATCTAATTCTCCATGTCGGCCTCAAGATCTACATAGGAGAATACAAAAAAAGTTACCAACAATAAATACACCAAGTCGGCCAACCAAACCACCAAGAACTCCAGTTGATAACTACCGAGCACCAAAGAAACAACCGAGCCAACTAGTCATCACCAAGCAAGCACGTCGACAGAGCATCATAAGCATCGTCGAGTACACATTGTGTCGAGCACTACAGTTTACCTAGTCCCCTTTAGCAACCGAGCTTCCTTCAATGACCGAGCCATCGGTCAAAGCTGCAACCAAGTAACACAACCAAAATAACACACCTCCATGCAAATTCACCGAGTACCCTAGAATGTCCCTACATCAACTTCACAGACATAAACATATATAAGTATATATGAACTCATATATACTAATATATGTACACACACACACACACACACATATATATATATATATATATATATTTATATATTTATATATATATACATACATACATACATACATATATATATATATACATACATATATATATATATATATATATATATATATATATATATATATATATATATATATGTATATATGTATATATATATGTATATATATATGTATATCTATATATATATATATATATATATATATATATATATATATATATATATATGTATGTATATATATATATATGTATGTATGTATACATATCTATATGTATATATATGTATACATATCTATATGTATATATATGTATACATATCTATATGTATATGTATATATGGGGCAGGTGTACATTAATTCAGATTACACTTAACATTCAGTTACACGACCATACATATAGATAAGAACATGCATATATATATGCACAGATAAATATGGGTATGTTTGCAATTATAAAGAAATGGTCCACGGTTGCAGTTATGTTCCTTTTAATTTTTTCTCTTCTTCGCAAGAAGGTTTCTAATTTAATACCAATTTTTTTTAGATCGGGCTAAAAGATAGAATTAGGTACTATCTTACCTTACATCGATGTTTAATGGCATAGTATTTTTAGCTATTCTAAATATAGGTGAAGATTCGAATCTGGGATGCAATGAAGGTTTTGTTAGAATTGAACAATTGTCTCCTTTTAGATACTAGCCCATGCCATTGTCATAACATAAGAATCTCCTTCAAGTGATGGAAGCTATTTTTAGACAAGATATCATCATGCCAGGTTCTCTCCCCACTATTTTAAGCAAGAAAGGAGGATTAAAGCATCGTCTTTGGTTGTTTTTCTCTTGCTTGGCACAATCCCTTATGGAAATCTCTTATCTTGAAGTCAGCACAGAAACCCTATGGTGACTTCGGGATTAGGAACCCTCATGACATTATTGTTTATTCGCTTATTTTTCATCTTTATTGTGTTTGGGAAGATTCATTTGTCAACAGGTTAAGCTCGTCGAATGATTTCTATCATCATGTATCTTTCTGGAACAGGTTTATGATTGATGTTTTGAGCAAGTGGGTTTGTTGGTTCACTTCATCTTTTACAGTTTTATTAATACGTACACATCCCTCTCCTATTTGCAGATTAGTGTGTGCTCCTTCTTGCCTCTCTTAAGAAGCTTTTAGATTCAATATTTACTTCTCTGCTTAGTTTTAGTACTAATCCAGTGTTATAGGTTGTATATGTTGTCTTTTCTCTCTTCAGGTTAGGAGATACCTTTCATAAACATCTGTACATTTCCATACACACACACACACACACACACACATATATATATATACACATATATATACATATATATATACACACACATATATATATACATATATATATATATACACACATATATACATATATATATATATACACACATATATATACATATATTTATACATATCTATACATATATATACACACACACACACACATATACATATGTGTGTGTGTGTGTGTGTGTGTGTGTGTGTGTGTGTGTAAGAGAGGGCACTCTTATTTTGTAGATTTGGTCTCGGGTTCTTAGCTTTGTTTCCTTTTATCTTTAGATTTATCCTCCTTTCTGTAGGATGGTTGGCCTCTTTAATTCTTATAAAAAAGACTAGGCTAATAAAATGATAGGACCATTCATCTAGTCTTAGTCTCTACTCATAACTAAGCTTCTCCCTCTAGTATCAGATGCTACTCTGATTCAGAGTGTCATAAATACGTAGAGCAAGTTGCAGAATATCATGCCTTTCTATGTTGATTTCTTTCAGGTTTGAGGTTTGGATTCCTGGGTTATTCCTGCTTTCTCCTCTTTCTTTCAGGTTGGAGGTTGGAATTATCTCAGATGAGAAAATGTATTCGTATGATTTTAGGAGTAAGTTGGTTTACTATTGCTCTAAGTTGGTAGTATAATTTCATAGACACACATTGATCTCTTCCTTTCTTTAAAATATGCATTTCCTGTCTAGTTATTTTGTAAATTCTTATATATATATATATATATATATATATATATATATATATATATATATATATATATATATATATATATATTCAACGGGTTTTCTTGTGAG
Organism: Chamaecyparis obtusa; assembly: GCA_027943335.1. Lineage (NCBI taxonomy): Eukaryota > Viridiplantae > Streptophyta > Pinopsida > Cupressales > Cupressaceae > Chamaecyparis > Chamaecyparis obtusa. Next base: position 831,483 of record BSBK01001200.1, read on the forward strand.
ATCAGTATTAGGGAAATCAACAATTAAACTTGCCTCACTAACTAAATCTCCTCTTGAGCATTACTGTTTCAAACTAGTAGGAAGTTAGTTTTATCTCTAAGGATTAAATAGCAAAGGGGAAATTGATATTAAGGGAAAGAACAGAGGATCCCACAATTATGGTTAAGTACATAGATTCTAAGACAAATGGTTAAATTCCTAATCATCCTCTTCTATAAGGGAGGCCCAACAAATAAATGAAAGGGGATAATAGTTCAATTAGTTGTTTATAAGTTAGTAATGATAGTGCACTATTCCTAAAATAGCCTCCACTATTATACACACTATATGTCGCTTGATATATCAAACTTGTGCATCTGAAGCTTGGTTTAAAATTATGTCTTGCTTTAGACTTTACTTACTGACCTTGACTCTGAATAATTGCTAGGACTTGTTTTAAATGCTTCTTATCTCTTCCACCTATTATAAGGCAAGGTTTTTAGCACACTTATGCAGGTTTGGAATAGACAAAGAGAGCTCTTTTCTAGTTTTGAGCTATACTTGGAAAGGGTAAAAATAAAACATGTACTTTATTATCAGAAATTTTAGAATTAGTGTAAGTTACAAATAATTTTTTGGATATACTAATGAGGATATTTGCCAAGAAGTTGAAGTGTTATAGGTCAGGATCAAATCAAAGAAAGGCTCTCCATCCTCGTCCTTTGCAAAAGGATAACAAAAAGTTACTTATTCCATTTAAGGACAAGAAGGATCAACAAACAGATTTTTATCTCTATATTTAGCATATAATATTATAACATGAGGGAATGCCCTCTTAAAAACATCATGTATCAGAATCCGGACTTAGGTCTCAGGCAAGGCTAGAGGTTTTCTCAGCCCCACTCTTTCCTACCAGCGCGTGCACTAAGCGGGGTTTTTGTAATATTTTTTAATGATTAATAAAATTCTTGGCTTCTGCCTTTTACCAATAAAATAATAATAATAATAATAATAATAATAATAATAAAATATAAGATTATATTTATATTATTTATTAAATTAAATAAAATTATATTACTTTAATCCTATACTTCAATCTAGAAATTATGTGGAAATAATAAACAATGATCTGTCTATTGGGAATTGTCAATGCCTAGAGAAGATATCATTCAACTCATGCTAATCTGAAATAGAAAATTATTGGTCTTTCATAACGGACAAGATAAATTAGTGTTGGTGGACTCTAAGACATGACAGGTCAACGTGAAGGATGGATACAAATCCATCACTAGGAAAGAGCATTTTTGCAGAAGAGAGATTTTGACACATTTATGTTAGAATAAGCTTTGCATACCCAAAGCTAGCATGTTTGTTTGGGTTTCTCTACAAGGTAGGATTCTCACTTCAGAAAGATGGGATTCAAAGGTCCTTCAAATTGGGGGGAAGAGGAAATTGTGGATCATCTTCTTCTAGGCTAATCATTCTCCCAAGCTTATTGGAGGTTGCTATGTGTTGAATTAGGATGGATTTTGGCCCTTTCAAATGACATATTGAGTTTGTTTAAAGGATGGCCTATCATGTATAAATTTTGACTATTTGGTGACCTATAGGTATGAAGCCCCTCGTTGTTGAGGCATCCATTATGGAACTCATCAACAACAGAGCGACCTCGCATATAAAAAAGAACACCCAATTCACAAATTAGGATAGCAAGATAAGGATATGGTGGCACGATGATCTGAACATTCCCTAGTTCTTTGACATTGGTGGCAAGGATAGTATTGATGCTAGAGAATAGAGCATATGGAAATCTCCCCAAATAGGTACACTCAAGGAAAGCTACTCGAGTGTACAATATTTTAATAGATGTTGAATTGTTTTTAGAAGTATCTTATCATCATACATGCAATACAAACTAGTGGCATTAATATAGTGTAAGTTATTGCCTTTACCATTATACATTTCAAACCTAGGAGCCATAGAGCCCATAGAGAAACAATACACTAGTATTTCATAATAGAGTGGATCATTCTTTATTTCACTAGTGATGTCTTTTGTACTTGAAGGCAAGGTAATTACCATACTCTATAGTTTATCAAGTCTCTTAATAATGGTGTTAATAATAAAGGGATGAATTTTGGAAGTAGAAATGGAAGGGGTGATATGATTAATCGATGGGGTAAAGGATGGTATGTGATTCACAATGGAATAATGGAGTTATGTTGGAGAATGAGTTCATTGTTTTTAATTACCAAATTTGTAATAGAAGTGCATTTGAAGCATTTTGTGGTTCACAGCTAATGATATAAATGTACTTGCAACTTACTTGTGCTTGTGTTGAATCCTTCAACTTTATATACTTTTATACATTGACTATAAAGGATTGCTATTGTTTTGATTAAGGAAAATCAAGTTTTGAAGGGGCCCCGAAACCCTGTATAGAAAGGTCCGAAAAGATATTCAAAAAAATTCAAACATGGAACAGATCAAAACCACATCGAGGGTTTTACACCAGTAATGTATACTATTATTACTATTGTTACTAGTAATGTATACTATTATATTATTTTGGTACCTACTATTTATACTTTTTTACACCATGGATGCTAGCCTATATGATATATGCAAGAGGAATGTATACCTTGATGAAAGTATGTAATTTTGCCATCATTTTTTACATTCTAGTATGATTCATGCAAGTATAATAAGGTTTGTGCAAACTAGAACATGTAAAAGAAACTCGCATAAAAATTAAAAATAAAAGTAAACTAGAATTAAAATACAACTTATGGTTAGTTTTTCTAAAAAACAAAATTTTATGGGCTTTTATTTTTGTTTCCATAATCCTAAAAAGTGGGTCATGATCCTAAATGTCAATTGTGAAACATTATGATCATATAAGGTATATCATGACAATTCAATTACTCATTACATTATGAAAGCACATGGCATCGGGTAAGTTCACATTCACAACCCAAATTCAATTCTACACAAGGTTCAATGCAATTCTTTACATTAAAGTTTACAAATTCCAAAAATTCAAATCAATTAAGTTCACATCCACAAACCAAATTCAAATCTACACATAAGGTTCAATTACTCATTACATTATGACAAGCACTTGACATCAACATTGCAATATCATTTGACACATATTGCATGACATGTCCTCATTGATCTTTGTTCCATATCAACTTGGTAATAAGGGTTTGACTAGGAGATACTCTCGACTTAGCAAGTTCCTCAACAATTTATATAACCTCAACTTTCTTTAAACATGGATTATGAGATGATAAAAGTCCAAAAATTCAAATCAATTAAGTTCACATCCACCAACCAAATTTTAAATTAAAATTAAAATACAACTCATGGTTAGTTAAAAAAAAATGAGCTTTTATATAATTTTTAGCAATCCTAAAATGTGGGTCATGATCCTAAATATGGGTCAACTAAGGTATAACATGATAGATCAATATACTCTTTACATTATGACAAGCACATGACATCAACATTGCAATATCATTCTATGCATATTGCATGACTACATGTTCTCATTGATCTTTTTTACATATTAAATTAGCAATAAGGGTTTCACTAAGAGATACTCTCACTACCTAGCAAACTCCTCAACAATGTATATAACTTAGTCATTCTTTAGACATGGGTCATGGATATCAAGATGATCAAAATCCAAAAATTAAAATCAATCAAGTTCACATCCACAAACCAAGTTCAAATCTATATATAAGGTTTAATGCCACATTCATTGAATGTGAAACAATATAAACAACAATAATTTTCAATCTTGAGATATTCATCTAAGAAGATGCTATATATATTAATATTAATATGGATACAAATTAGTTCACAAATTCTTCACTTAAAATTAATTTATTTTTCTAATTAACTAGTTAATTTATAAAATATTTTAATAAAACATTAATTCATATTAAAACATCTAAATATATTCAACATTTAATTAACCATTATTAGATTTTTAAAAGATGACGCTAACATGATGTGAAACATTTTTTATCCGAAGCTTTCAACCGATGAGGCCACAAATGGAGGACCCCATCCCCACACTTGTTCAAAGCTGCAAGCTCAATGGCCCATTGAAGGTACACAACCTGCGAGCACAATGGTCCAACAGGATTTTGAACCTTGGCAATCAGTTCAACAAAGTATTTAAACCGTGACACTACATGTCCGAAGACATTCTTAAAATTTATTAATATCAATATTTAACAATATAATTATTATCCAAAATTGTAGTGTATTGCATCCAATTTCTTCCGCTCACAAAACCTTGCATACTTAACTTAGAGAAAGAAAAAACCCTTAATAAAAATAATTCACCATGGTGGAAAAATATCTAAATTACAAAGTTCAACAAGAAAAATGAAGCATTCAAAACCACTCTCTAGTGCACGTAGAACTTTCCAATGACACAATAACCACCTTAACATGAAGAAATGTATCTTTGTAGCATAAAGATATTTTCTTTGAAAAATGTGAAAATCTCTTAATCCGGTTTTAAGACTCTTTTTATTTGATGCTTTGATAAAATTAAATATTTAATAATATAAATGTCATATAATATTATATCTTAAAAAATTATAATATAAGATATATCACGTGTATATCCATCTAAACAGAATACCATATGCACCTAGTATATCCATTCACAATGATATTCACTTGCGACACAAATTTTTGACCAATACAAAGCTTGTTCAATATCGCCCTAATCATCAACTACTAAGATTGATGGGAGGCCCCTTCTCAATTCATCACTCAATGCAGCAAATTTCACCAATTATTCAATTGATGCAGTAGAACTCTTGTTGATGAAGGAATCAGGTCATAGGAAGAAAACATAGATGAAGCAAAACAACAAATGGTTGAGCAAGTGGAACATCTACTCACATGAGTATACTAACACCAATGAGAAAAAAAAATTTTAAAATACATCAAAAACTTAACCCAACCTAAGAACATGTTGGAAAAAAACATATTTCAAGCAGCTATGAAAAGAAAAGCAAAGTTGTTAATTGTGCAACTGAGGGAAAGATCGCATCATCTTAACTAAAGAAGTTTGGAAAGAGAAAACTTGTATATTTTGTAGTAAGGGGGTAGCGGGGATGTAATGACACTTAAAAGTGTGCAGCTTGTGAGGATATACGAACTCAGTATGAAAATAGCCTGAATGTTGGCAGTTTGTACAAGCTATTTGAGGAAGCAAAGATCAATTAGACGACTTCTTGGTCAAGATCCATTGTTGAATATTCCACCTCGAAAAGAGTTCAAATATAATTTAAGGCTGTGCTTCTTGGTCCTTAGCCTGCTTTGTCTCGTAGATGTCATTAAAAACTTTCATCATTCATTCAATAGAAATGCATGCCACATCAACGTAACATCTCCATCACTCCATGTAAACCATAATATCCTATACCTCACTATATAAAAAAGATCAGGTACTACTCTCCACCGTGAGATTTATAATACCCAATGTTCACAAAACTATCATCAAGAACATAAAATCTCTTTGGCAGAGACTAAACATTAGACTATTATAACTCCAAAAGCATTGTCATTGTTTTTCAGAGGATATTCTGGTATATCTCATATGTCATAAAATTGTTCTTGTGAAAAAAACGTCCTGCCGGCTGTCCAAACAAGTGGCTAGATTCAAAATTAGCGCCAGATAAAAGATCATTTATCTGGGATAATAATACTTCTTAGGTAACTGTTCAAAAATAGAAACGCACAACTGCATCAATGAGGTACGTGATGATTTCTGATGGTATTATCACAAAGAATACGGAAATGAATTGCCTTCGCTTTCAATGAATTAATTTTCCTCTTATCCTTTCCTATTTTTAAGAAAATAAAGATGTTTTAAAATTAGGAGTTAAAACATTGCAAATTAGTGTTAATTATATGAATAAACGCATGAAAACGGTTAGATAACTTTCAAATTGACTAAATTACAATCAATTGCTATAGTATCCTTCCTTTGGCAAGATTCGACAAGTCATAGAAAAAAAAATAGGTTTTTTTTTCTATTAGTTCATATGTTTTAACAACGTTGTATAAACACACTCAGTCAAGATATTGTTGATATTAAATCATATTGTTTATGGTTATGGAGGTGTACTGAAGCCAATGACGAAGCTGTCTATGACATTAAATGTTGTCTTTCTTCAGGTGAATGGGGATAGATCCCATCATATAGATAAAATTTATGATTAAACAAGCACAAGAAAAATACCCGAGATGAAAGCAGCAAACTTCAGTAACTTGTAAGCCTACACACCATTTGTCTCTCAGAAAAGTGTCACGAGCAAATATATTAAGGACTTGATGTACAAGAATCATACTTCAATGTCAGTCTCATTGATCCACCTTCAATGCCCCTCCACAATCTAGTTACTGTGTTTTGTACAAGAAGATATCCAAGAGGCTTTCAATTTGCATAGCCTTGGCACAAATTTGCAGCCCATAAGGCTAAAACAAGTTGTCGCGTGATGTGATGAATTTATACAGTCCGTGCTAAATCCTTTTCCTCAACACTGCTCTCCCTCCGAGAAACGGAAAAGAAAAGAAAAATACAGAAACCATACACTATTTGCTAACATTCATTCTATGTATGACCATTGACTTACTAAAGGGATGTGAAATAGGAGAAACAAAGTAAGTCCATTCAATGTGTTTCGAAAACTCATTTCTCCTTTAAATCAAAATGTCAAGAAAGAAGTTAAGATTGGCCACAAATTTCCCATCGGATGACAGTTTTTATAAAGAACGTGACTGAAATATTGAAGCATGATGACGAAAGATTTTCAATAGATTACGCTAATATAAAGAGTCCTACAGAACCTGCACAAGAAAGAAATTAAAATTGACCACAATTTTCCCATCGGATGACAGTTTATATAAAGAACGTGACTGAAATATTGAGGCATGATGACAAAAGACTTTCAATAGATTACGCTAATATAAAGACTTTCAAACTGTAAAAATTTAGAAAGCTGGGGATGGGCTATAACATTCGTTTCAGAATTGCATTTGCACGGAATCTTCCGGACATGTCATCGTGGACTATATTATGCTTGAGTACGTGCATGGAATCTTCCTGAGTTACACGGAAACTTTCTGCAACTTCAGACGACTCCTCACTAGGCAAACCACCATATTGCCAACCATGTCCAGATGCAAATGACCACATAAAGTGCTCAAGTTAAGAAAATAATATTATTCAATGATTGCACAACAATGGCTACAACTGAAACTCAAACTATTAAACAAGAAATAATATAATTCAACAGTAATAGAATAATTAGTGGGACATAAGCATCCAATAGAAGAAATATGCTCAGATTTTTTTAACAAAATCTAAGCTTTTCTTATATAGACAAATTCATTAATAGCTTCTTGTGTTGAATTCATGGGATTAATGACTCCCTGCAACAACAGAAAAATAGCTATCACACTTCTCTGGATCTGAATAAGCCAGAGCCTTGGCCAATAACTAGATGTTCTGGCAATCCAAAATTTTCCAACTCGTTTATACAATAGTTTTCTTCAAGTAATGCTTATATTAATATGCTTGCCACAAGAAGGCCCTCAAAATGAAAGAAATGTATGAGGTCAACAAAAGCAACTTGATTCTTGAAAAATATGGTTTACCACTACATATAACCTATATCTCAACCAGCTCTCTGTTTCCAACTTTCATGTCAGCTAACAAAACAAAAAAGAAATGAGAACAGATAAATGTTCAAAGGTTTCATTTGTGCAAAACGAACTCGAAACCAAAGCTCGAATTTCTGTTTCAGATGGCCGTTTCCAATCAGCAAACCACCTTTCAAAGCAACTTACCTGCAAGACAACTTTTAGCCCACTTGCAATCACAAAATCTGGCATGGAAGGTCGAAGGGAAGAGGTCGAAACAAAACTGAAATGCCTCCTCCAATTACTGTAGTTCCCTGTCCAAGGAGTGATTAATATTACAACTGATCAACTCCCTGACGAAGCTTTCAGAGCAGAATTGCTACCTGCTGGATGTGCTACAGGCACTAATTCATTACTTACAGCTTTTGAAGCAGCAACTGCTTCCAAGCGCTGCCATGTGACTTCACGCTTCTCTTGTATACCTTTTGCTTTTATTTCCTCTTCAAGATACTTGCGTTCACATTCCTGGAAGAGCTCTTGGTCCATCTCCAAAAATATCTTCCTCACGTTCAAAGTTAAACTGTGCACAGCCTGACTCCAGTGGCTTTTTGTATTCTTCTCAAGTGCCGGGAAAACCAGTGGCAATATTGCATATCGATTTTGTGCAATCAAGTTTAAAATGTGCTCATTGTTCCAGAAAAATAAAGCACGCTCAGCTACCTATAAAATACATATAGCATCCACATCAAAAGTATGGAGTTGAGAATAACAGTCTGTTCTGCATGATACAGGCAGTGCAACTATATAAAAACCAGGACAAGATTTCTTTGTAGTATTTATTCTCGAGTCATCCACTAAATGATAAACTGCGTTAACAATGTACTAACATTCTTGTATAAATAATGCAGCTATCAACCATCAAAATGAATAATTTGTATCAAGAAACACAAAATATATAGTTCATATGAATATGAAACTGGACATGTAATGTGGTGAAGTTCTCATTATTAAGAAATTTTAGTTTAGTATAAGCATGTGCACTTAAGTTACCAACGAAAAACATTTGAGGCAAGAAATGAGTGAAATTTCAGATGAGCTCCAAAGCAGACAGTACGATTTTCTCTCAATGCTGCGAATTATCAGTTTCTTGTATTCAAGAATGCAAGCAGCTTATATCAAAGTATTTTTTCCCTCAAGTGGAACTTGCTTTGATGCCCAGAAACAAAGTAACCAAGAAAACATTAAAAAGGGCATGTTGACAAACAAACAAGCTTGGGAATAGATTCAAATTATTGATAGCAAGTGGGAGCAGACATGGAAGCGGAAGAGTGGGTTTTGAAACCTCTGTGACTGGGAGCAATTCAGAAGAGGATGAGGATGATGGTGGCAAAAATTAAGGGAAGAAAAGAATGGGAGAATTTTTGGGGCATGAGGTAGAATGAGGATGAGCTCCTAAAAATCCTGCTGGAAGCCAACTTGCAGGAAGTGTCCTCCCTCCACGCATCCGTTGTTGGCAATGATTCTTTGAAAAGGCATTCTGAGCTGGACCTACCAAAGGGTTTTTGCTTCTATGGAGAACACTCTTGTTGAGAAGTTCTCTAGCTCCCGTCTCAATATAGACTCTCTTTGTAGCTAGGCTTCGAAGAGATGAAGTGTTTTTGGTTGATCGCAAGTGGCTGCTATGTCTAACAGGTTCTTCCTTTTCTCCTTCCAAAACCTCAAAGAGAACAAGGTTGTTATGCTTGGTGGGCCTTGGTTCTTTGGCATATCTATCCTCTTTTTGAAAAGATGGACTACCGGATTTGATGCGTCCAATGAAAAATTCAACTGGGTTCCTATTTCAGTGAGACATCCAATGGTTCCTCTAGATAGGATGACAAGATCTTTAGAGGTATTGCTAATGCTCTTCATTCTTTTTTAGCCATAGACATTGTTATAAAAAACATGAAACATTTAGTTTTTGCAGTTTTAGTGTTTGTGTTGACATTGGTAAGCTTCTACCAAATACAATTAAGTTACATTGTAAGCTGGGTGTTTGAAAGCAAATTATTTACTTTGACTCTTCCTCTTTGGTGTGCTCTCACTGCCATAGAGTTGGACATATTTCCCACCCATGCCAGGTTTACAAAGATACCTTCCTTGTTCCAGGAAAACTTGTTTTAAAGGGAATGTTTGGGCTTCTCTGTTGTAAGCCTCGCAGAAAATTCCAAGGGGTCTCCCTCAAGGAACAAACAAGATGATGTGAGCCCTTTGGTTCATGATTCCTCTTTGACTCCTAAAAAGAGTTTGGATCAAGGATTCAGTTGAGATCTTGAGGGCAGCCCCCTCAAGGATAAAAATATTCCAGATTCGGTGGATGAACACGGTCGGGTCAAACTTCATTTCAGAGCTCTCTGACCAGGCTCAGCTTCAAATCTCCCTGGTTAATGCGGCTGCTTGTGCTGTTGTTCTACTGGTTGGTTTTGCTGGAGCCTCTCTTGTCTTATGACCAGTTCCATTGTGTTTTCATTCCTTGTTGCTGTAGCCTTTTTGCCATTTGGTTGCTCACTGTAGGCTTTCTGTTTGCTGTTGTTTAGCTATGATTATACTGCTAGACAACAGTTTGTAAAGGGTTTTGGGTCTGTTTTACCTTCAATAAAAAACAAACTTCAGGAAAATACTATCAACAGTTTCAAAAAACTGGAATCCATGACATGCATTCACAAGAATACTCAGATATTCCTGCCATAAATAACAGATCAGCATATCACTTATTACTCTGCATCAAAAACTGCATAGAGTTTAAATCCGAGGTCAATTGTGGACTGTCAAACAAGAGACTCAACCTGGAATCAAGACTTTGGTCCTCTCTTGTATAGAAAATGGAAGATCGAATAAACAATTATAATTCAAATTTTGGGTACTATCCACTACAAAGACCTTGTTGATGGGTGAAGTTTAAGTTTTAACAAGAACATGGAGAAGAAAACAAACAATTTCAATCCACTACAAAGATTCAAAGCATTTGGGGCTGTTCCTAAATCCTATTTTCAGTATTTAGAAACAGCTTGGCAGGAGAAATGACAAATGAATAAGTTGTCAAATCTAGGCTGATCTCATATGTTCAAATTTTTATAATTCTATCATTTTGAGCTATGTTCACATTCATGTTCAAGTTCAGCCAATATTGTCAATCAATAAAATTTGGGGAAAACAGATCAGTTAATGTATTAATAATATTTAATAAATTTGAATATTATAATAAATATAAATATAAATAATAAATTTTAAGTTACACATATTATTAGCCGATATGCTCTTTAGTCTGGGTATTGCCCAGTGGAATCAAGTATTTCTCATGACGAATTCTGATCAATTTTCTCAAACCACAAAAATTCCAATCACTTTCTCGCATTAGAAAAAAATCCATTTACATTCCATTTTTATTTTATATTTAAAGCTTGAAAATGGAAACATTCCATTTGCACTTAAACAATTTTAGTACATTCTATTGTTTCTGGTGTCAAGTGCATTCCTATCTCTATATCAGTTGAAACTTAGGTGCATTCTTATCTCCATATCTGCTGATGATATGCTTACCCAATGGCGTAATTAACAACATTCCTTTAATCATCCAAAAGAAAACCACTCGTGTACAAAGATATATAGAATTCTTTGGCGTAGGAGAGCAGCGAGCAACTGTTTCTGTGGGCAATGCATCTGTCACCTCCAATTTACCTGCTGTAAGGGTTCAAAGAGCGCATTCAATCTACCTGTCATCTCATTTTAAAAAGAAAATTAACATGCTATTGCACAGATTTTTGTTTTTGCAATAGGCTGGCCCAATTTTAAATTAAAATTAAATACCCAAGGCTATGTGATTTAATGCATTTAATTTGGGTTATATGTTTGGCAATTTAATTAATTTTATTCTCCCTCCAATGCAGGTCGGCCCTATTTGAAAAGGCAAAAATTTAGTATAAAAGGAGGGCTTGTCTCCTCATTTTCTCATTCATTTCTCACTTGTCTCTTAGCAGCCAAGGAGGAGCTCTTGGAGCAGCAAAAGAGCGAAATTTTGCAAGGGGTGATTTTCTTCTTTTGCAAGGAGTGCATTTTTGGTGTTGTCTTCTTCTTCTTTGGAGGAGAATTTGTTGGTGTAGAGGAGGATCTTCATGCTTGAGGGTGAAGGCTGGTCTAAAAGGCAGATTTTCTCCTTGTTCTTGCTTGGTACATTTTCCCTATTTTCTTGCTTGCATCATCCATCCATCACTTCATCATCTCATCTAGGGCTTGAAGTTGGGAGATATAAGTGTAGTTTCCGTTTAGGATTTGGAGAAAGGAGATATAAGTGGTAGTCCCACCCCTAGGAACGAAGTTGGGAGATATAAGTGTAGTCCATCTCATAAGTTTTCGAAGAGGCAGAAATAAGTGGTAGTCCCATCCCTAGGCAGAGAGGCAGAGATAAGTGTAGTGTGATAGGCATTGGAGAGGCAGAAATATGCTAGTCCATCCCTAGGATTGGAGGGGCAGAGATAAGTGTAGTCCCACCTCATTGTAGAAAGAAGAAGCAGAAATAAAGGTTAGAATGGCGAAGGCTAGTGCAAGCAAGAGCCAAAGAGAAATGCATACCAAGTAAGACAAGGAAGACATGATGCCAAGACCACCTTCTTCTCAAAATTGAAGCAAGTGAGTGACACCAGCATTGGCACAGTGAACATGATACAGTTCAAAGACAAGTTGATGGAGAGCTCCTCCCCCTTGGCCAAGAAGGATAAGGAGACAAGTTGCCACCAAATTTTCATAGCTCCATCTCCATCTTTCACTTACATCCGCTTCACCCCCACCCTCCATTCCATATTTTCATTGCAGGTACAAGCGAGGAAGCAGGTTTCATTGCAGGTTGGAAGGGATTTGAAAATATTTGAGGCTAGGCAAGGCTTGGCTATTTGTGCAAGCTAGCTTGGTTAGATTTGAGAGGGTTCTAGCACCCAAGAGGGTCATGCATTTTGTTGATAAGTTGTAATAGGCTAAGTAGGCAAGTTCTAAAGGTCAAGAGGTAGGTGTTGGAACATTACACCAATGTAATAGGAACTGGGACTTGGACTTTTTTTATGTGGTTGGCCCTCCATGTTTAGGAGTCTGCCCTCAGTGGTGAGCTCCGTGGAGTGGAGTTATGTGTTTTCTTTCCTTGGCTAGTTGTTTTCTTTCATTGCAAATCAAACAAAGACAACTAGTAATTAGATTCAATCACATTAAGAGGAAAGATAAGAATGGACTACAAATTGATACAAACAAAGCAATCATAACTTGGATGATAAGATTGATCAACACGCAAACTAAGTTGTAATTATCTATTAGAAATGGACTTAATGAACAATTCACACAATTTCGGATGTAAGATGAACTCCGCATAGCTTAATTAGGCGGTGAAGGAACCAACTCACTAACTAGCTAGGAGGCAATTGATGATCTTAAGGATTATTTCAAATCAAGTAATGGGTGCATTGTGGGCCTTGCAGGAGGTATGGCCGAGGCAGGTGCCCCCAGAACCCAAGAGTATTGAAGCAGAGGGGGGGTGCATGCAAACCAAATTTGAGTAGGAAGGTTAGGGAGGACCAGGAAGGTTAAGGAAGGCAAGGATAATGAAGGAGGAAAGTGAGACAAAAGGTTGAAAGGGGTCAAGTTTGATTTCAAAGCGGTGGCCAAGAGCAAAGCTCTCAAATTGCAAGAAGGTTCACATCCAGGCAGGCCACCGAGGCCAAGGCAAGATTACCCCAAGTGTATAGAGACCTCACCCTTTCAAGGTCAGGACATCAAGTACAAGCAAGTTCAAGTGGTGATGAGAAAGTTTCTAAGGACAAGCTCAAGCATCCAAGGCTTCACCTCATCTCAAGGATTAAATAAATTTATAAGACAAGGTTGATAAGGTGGCAATTTCATGTGCATGCAATCAAATCATGCCAAGTGTCCTATGTTCTCATTGGTTGACAAATTATTGTAATTTTCTCATTGGCCCACAAAGTTGGTGCCCTCATGTAATTGGTTGAAAGATGGGAACCCTAGTTAGGGTTTGTAAAGTTTAATCTTGGCCCCTTGATTTTGCCCCTTAATCTTGGCCACTCGTAATTTTGAGCCTCTATATAGGGCCATTTATTCTCATTTGTAAAAGAGTTATGTTGGAGAATTGTTGCCAACATACTATCAAAATTGTTTTCTATTCATTGTTGTGGTTTGCATGGTGGATATACATGATCATTTTGGTGTATTGCATGGTTTTTCTCATCTCTCAAATTAAAGTAGGATTTCATTTCATGTTGTTAGAGTAGAAGTAGATGGCTAGTTGTATGGTGATGTTAGTGAATGTTCGATAGGGATCTATATACTAGGCCACTAGCATCCTAGCGGCTTTTTAGGAAGCCTTGTGTGGTAATCTAGTCCAATTCCCCTTGAATCATTGCATCTATGGAGGTAGCGCCGCTGGCAAGCTTTCATTTGGTTGGATTCCCGTCCATTTGCTAATTTCTTCATTCATAGGAGTAGTAGTAGAGTAGTAAGCAGTTAGTGGTAGTAGTTGAAAGTGAAAGTGATCAAGAAGAAAAGAACAAGTCAAGCAAGCGAAGTACCACCAAGTTATCTTTGAATGAACAACATAAGCCCGCCTACGTGATTAACCAACAAAATCACATTAATATAACTGAGTTAGTATCCACAAGTGTAAGGAACCTTGGAGTTTTTCTCATGTTCTTCATGAGTATATACTTTTCAAGAGAGGGTTGAGTGTTTGGTATTCTATATCAAGTGTTCAATTGCTATATGTTATGTAGTGGTACAAAACTGACATCAACAGGTTTTAGGGTCAAAAGTTGCATCAAAATTAAAGCATAGAATTAAGGAAAAATAAAATATTTTGGATACAGTAGGATCTTCAAGTTGAAAAACTAGGTTCTCCCTCAAAATTAAAATTCACTTCTGAAGCACCTGCTAAACATAACATCTGTGAGACAAGTTAGTTACCCTTAACCATGGATGGAAGGTAGAAGAAGAGGATCTGATAAAATCATCTTATAAGCATTCTTCCTGCATTTGAAATTTTTATCACTTCTGTGAATGCTAACATCACATCTAATATATTGTGTAATAAAGTTATCACAGAATGATACATGGGCAAAGCAATTTGAGAAGAAATGGACATCCTCAGTAATGCATGTCCTTCCAAGGTTGAAGGCAGAGAAGAGATGCAATTGCAAACCTATAAAGGAAAAAGATAGGCTGAGTTATATACTATAGGTAATTCTACATACTGAAATGTAAAATGTTACATTTTGGTAAGACGGGTCATGTAAAGAGAGATTTTAGGAAGATAATATAGATTGAAACAAAGAAATAGTCAACTTCAATACAACCAAGCCAATATATGAATATAAGGATAAAGATGGTGTGTGTGTGTGTGTGTGTCTGTTCTAGTGGGTTGTCAGCATACAAATGGGAACAATTATTGTGATTCCCATGCCAACAATAACATGACCAGTAAGGGCCAGTTGTGACATATGTAAATGATTAAGATAGGGTTACACGATACAATTCTGGAGTATTACAGAGCACATTAAGCCAAGGGACAGAGAAATGTGTAAAACCAAACTTGCAGAAGGTAAGAAAATGATTTCCATTCTGTTGTATACTTCTAAAACTGAGAATCTTCTATTTATTCATCAAGTCACTAAAAGGGGGGCATTTAGATGTTGCATCTAGTCTGGATAAATGTCAAGGACAAAAGAAGTAATAAGATTATAGACTTGTGTTAGAGATCACCATTTTCACAAGTTTCGGGAGACTAATTAGTCAGAAGCATGTGCCTTGGTTTTCCTAGCAGATTTTTCCATGTGATTCCAGAAAGAAGGCATAGGTTCGAATCTAGAGGGGTCTTATACACCAAATAGGTGTCCCAATTGGATTTACCTAAAACCTACTTTTAGCTTGTAGTTTCACCTTTATCATTGCAAATCCAAGTGCTAATTTGCAACAAAGGTTAATTTCACGAGGCACTTCAAGTAGATACTTGAAGAGAATATATGTCATTTCCTCAATTTCGATGATGGCTTGACATTTTCTTTTGTTATACTTCAATGAACAAGAGTGCATTGGAGACTAGTACATGATGAAGCAAAGGAAAAAGGTGGATGAAAATGGTTATGCAGGTGGAATGTGATGCTCTGATGAAGAAAAGACTCCGGTTCTTGCCAATTACTGCCAAGTAAGAATTTCATTGAGCATAAATGAATGTACAAACTAAAGATACAAGGAGGAAGGATCCCTAATTAAGCACATGGCAATGTTGGTGGGGAAAGGTTTGCAACTTTACCCAACAAAAGCATGTCAACTATGAAGAAGCCTTCATTTTAACAACAAAGATAGTCACAATTCCAATGTAGTCATTGCTATTAAGGTTCAGCTGAAAGCTTTGTCAAATGGACATAAAGAGTGCATCTTTCAGCAATGACTTGAAAAAAGGTATGTATATATGCCATCTGCAAAGAGAAACCTTCTACTGAAGTCAGTGAAGACTTTTTATTGGTAAAAGCAGGCTCCACAAGCCTGGCACATAAACATAGATCTTCGTCTGACTAGATTGACAAAAAAGTCTTGATCTAAATCCATATGTCAAAAGTCCTAATAAAAATATTATCATTGGACTTCAAAAACACATTCTTTAGTGTTAGCTTTAAAGGGAGGTGTATATATATCATTTGAAACAGTTCAATATTTTCTATAAAGAACACTTTGTATTCAAGCTGGTGAATTCTCCTTGTATGCGTGGACGACAATCAGTTCAAGCAACAAGACCTGCAGAATTCAGCAGGTATATTAAGATTTGAACCGCAGGGCTAAGACTTCTAGCAAAATTAAAAATGACAATGTAGCATTCATTTATCAAAAGAAGTTGCCAAAATTAGTTGGAAATTTTCCAAATGAGAGATTGTCGCTAGATTTTTTCCTATGGAGGCTGGTATGAAATTACCATTCAATGATGTCAAAGCAAACTGATTAATCACTTTCTCAGAGTTTGTTGAATAGACTGACATATCTTACAGCCACAAGGCCTTATTTGATTTTGTTGTTATATTTCCAGAATCATAAACCATCCAAAGACTGACATTGGAATGTCTATTGTTTACATTCTTGTTGTGTGGTTTACACACCATCGCCCCATTGCAAATGGGGACCCCTCTTTTTGCTTCAGGCTTTAGGAGTAGTTGCTTTTAGGTAGTCTTCAGGGCCTAGTTAGTAGCAATTTCAAGTCCCTTAGCCTTAGAGAAAGCAAATTCAAGTTTGATGAAAGGATCAAATGAATTTTGCTGAAGTTTAGAAGTATGGAGGCTCACCAACTCGAGAATCAATTTGTCTTCTTCCAAATTGCATGATGATAAGCGGACAAGTAAATGGGGGGTTTGCAAAATTTTAAGGCAACATCTTAAAGTTAGTGGAGAAAAGGAACCATGAGGAAATTTCCTCTAAGGGTGGCAGATTCATTTTATCCTCTCTATACCAAAATTTCCGCCCACGTCATAAACCATTCCTCATGAGATGTTGAATTCAGCCTGGATGATTAGTCAAGTTGAGGGCATGACTTCGGTGTCTAAGTTGAAGAAGCCGATGGGGAGCTGAAACCAACAATAATCCAAGTACGAAGGAAGCAATAAACACTTGAGTGTAACCAAAGTAATCTCCTAAGCCGATCGGATTTCGCCCTCCTAAGAGGATTTTGTCCTCTTCAAAGGCAAAATTCCGCTCCATGAGGATCAATTATCCTCCTTGGCACTAGCTTTCCGCCCCTAAGATTTAACACCATTCGACTTCTAGTGACAAGTTTGATAAGCAAACAAAAGAAAGGGAACGATGAAGGTAAATTTGAAAGGAAGAAAGAAACGAATATGAAAGTTCAACAAAGAATTATCCTCTGTGGAGGGCGGAATCCACCCTCCCCAGAGGATTTTATCCTCAGTTGTGCCTTAATCCCGCCTGCTGTGTAGGGCTCCTTCAAACACTTAGCACCTGACAATCAAAGAAGGTGCCTAAAGGACTCGAGTTTGGAGCTGATGGGATGAGAGAGGAAAGTGATCGTTGAAGTAGAGGATGGCGAAGAATGTATAGCCAGAGGATTTTATTCTCTCAACACACCAAATTCCGCCCCGCTCCAAGAATTTGCCCTCATGCCCATTCAATCTTTGTCTTGCATAGATAATGATGAAACATGGACAAGGCTTGCACTCTAAATGCGTAATGAAAGTCAAAGAGATTTGGGGGTCGAACTAAGAGCAATGAAGGGTCATCGAGGAGGGTGACGTTTTCAATAAAGAAAGGCTAGGTGAGCTTGAATTCCTCAATGGAGGGTGGAATCCGCCCTCCAAATCTACAGCTAGGAGATTTTATTCTCTCAACACACCAAATTCCGCCCAGCTTCAAGAATTTGTCCTCGTGCCAATTCAATCTCTAGCTTGCGTAGATAATGATGAAACATGAACAAGGCTTGCACTCTAAATGCGCAATGAAAGTCAAAGAGATTTGGGGGTCGAACTAAGAGCAATGAAGGGTCATCGAGGAGGGTGACATTTTCAATAAAGAAAGGTTAGGCAAGCTTGAAATCCTCGATGGAGGTTGGAATCCGCCCTCCCACGAGGATTATTAATCTTCTTCATACTTATATTTCTACTTTCAATTCTCAAGGACAAATGTGGTAAGAGTCCAAAGATCCTCAAGTGCTCTTTATTTCAACTCGAAATGGGTGGTCGATGGTCAATGCTTAGTTGTAGAATTAATCAAAGAAGATATATACAGATAAATCTTTGGGGAGTGGCAAATTCCGCCACCCCTAGAGGATTTTTTTCCTCAAGCGTAGTTATTTTTCGCCTTCTTTCAGCAATTCAATAGATGAAGTGGCTAGCTGATAGGAAGGTAGAGGAAATCCTCTAAGTCGGTTGGGTTTTGCCAGTTGAGAGGATTCTATCCTGGTTGTTATGAATCTCGCTTATGATAAAGGAGATTGAAAACAAAAAAGTCAAATGTCTGAAAAGCTAAGTCGGCCTAAATTGGTCTAAACTTTCAATGCTTTATTTATTTGAAAGGCCAAGTCAGATTTTGTAGAAAGTCGTGCCCCTCCAATATGGGCTATCGGCTATATAAAGAGGTGAATGAATTCATTTTTACTCCAAATCAAGCGGCTTTGTCTCTATGAAGTGTAGCAGAGAAATAGTTTTTAAGTGGTAGTGACTCCTACCTCTTAAATCACAATGTTAAACATTAGAATTAAAGTTATAATCTTTTGGATTAAATCAAACTGAGTCAGAGGCAGATGATAATGGCTGAGGGATCAATAAATTAAAATTAAGTTCGATCAATGGGAGCCTTATGGAAACAAAATTGAAAATTAAATTTAGAGTCTTCTCTAAGGATAATGTAGATTAATCTTATTGCTTTATTGTTAGAGCTTTTTTTACATAGAGAGAATAATAAGTTCTTTTCGGATTCAAACAATAAGATTATCATTAAGGCAAAGTGAGGAAAACTTTGGAATTCAAATAAGGTTTAGTTCATCAATTTCGAATGAGAGTATTTTCTTTGGCTTTAAACTCCAAAGTCTAATCGATGATTCGCAATGGATTGATAGCATATCATTGCATATCATCCTCAAGAGATTGATACTTTCAAAAGAGTTAATCAAAGTTAGAAAGCTGGACAATGTTGAGTATCAAGAGATATTTTCTCTTCATCAAAAGATTAAATAAACCTACATGATAGGGATGATGAGGTGGCAATTGGTTGTCTTCTACAATAAGAAAATTTCAGATTTGAGCACAATCAATCACATTATGCCAAGTGTCCTATTTTCTCATTGGTCGAAAAAATAATTAAAATTTTCTTATTGGCCCACGATTTGGTGCCTTCATGTAATTGTTTGTAAATTTGGAAACCCTAATTAGGGTTTGTAGGGTTAAATCTTGGCCCTTGATCTCGAATTAATCTTGGCCCTTCATTGTAACTAAGCACCTATAAAAGGCCAAAGCCTTGCCATTTGTAAAGGGTTAGATTCATTAGATTTGAGTAGGAGATTAGAATAGGCTAGCTAAGGGAGAGAGACTTGATCAAATCGTTGCTATGAATGATTCCTTGCATTCATAGTTAGGAGTAGTAGTGAAAGTTAAGTTTAAGTTGAGAAGTCCAGAATTGGGAATTCATAAAAATATTTTCATTGCACATTGTGAAGCTAAATCTTTAGAAGTGCAAGAGTTAATATCCATTGAATGAATAGTGTGAGTCCCCTTAAGTGATTACCAGCAAATCACATTAGTTCACTGAGCAAGTGTCCACAATAGAAGGAACCTTGAATTCATTTCGTGAACTTACTTTGAAAGATTAGCATGAGAGATGCCCTTATATCAAGAGAGGATTGAATATTTAGTGTTTCATCCTAAAACATTGAGTGTTTGATTCTGTATGTTGGAGTGGAACAAAACTCCCATCAACAATTCTAAGCATATGTTCTAGATTAATTCACTCCAGTTTGATCATCAGTTTCCAGTGGTAGGTGGTACTAAAGTTGAGTTTGGAGCCAATGGCTGATAAAATAGTGGTCAAGAATCTGGATGTTAACAGCTTGTCCCTATCAAAAATGGTTATTTCAAGTATGCCATGAAATATATATCTTTTACAAACCCTCTTGAAGTGTGCTATCTTTATTAATTTCTCTACAACCACTACAATGTTGTTATGATTATTGTGAGCTTTGGGCAAACTTGTCACAAAATCCATAGAAATGGCTGACCATTTGTACCATAGCAAATTATTTGGGTACAATGTTCCTGCTGGATAGCTACGCTCAGCATTGACTTGCTAGCACTCTAAGCACTAGGCAACAAAGTTAGTTACATACTTCATGGCAATTTTAAAACGCAGCTTTCGGATCCACGTAGCTTGTCTACACCAAGATGTGCTTGATAAGGAAAGCTATAGTCTACACACAAACTCATCCTTGATAGTGTAGAATACCATCACCTCGTAGGTGATATTCTAGATTAGAAGTCCTCCAATGCATACTCATCCTTCATGGTATAGAATATCATCATCTTGTAGGCAATATTCAAGATTACTACTCATTTGCTGCATTTCTATCCTCATCTATTGGAAAAATGGATCTGTGTTGCGTTTATCACATTGTTTCACGTAGATCAAACCTCACCAAGGTTATTGCCACCATGCTGGCTCTATGGCTTAAGGCATCCGCAACCTGGTTTTGTTATGTTCCCTCCCCTTAGATCTAGGGTTTCTGGTTAATTCAATTAATTCCAGCAAAAGCACAGAAGGTAACTCAAGCAAACAACTGCTTTCATTACACTGTCAAATACCCATTCTTATTACTGGTAAATATGCACAGTTTATAAACAAGTCTGTAGATATAAAATGCACTTGAACAAATGCAGATCTGAATACAAGGCAATAACACTTCAGTTTTTAACAAAATTGGGTCCACACACAAACTGTGACAGCAAAATAGAATCTGGTGCAATCTGATGCAATGAACAGCAGGCCCAGATCACCTATCTGAATAGCTCTAATATCCTGAAAACTGTAGCAAGTTTGAAATGCATATCTGAGTGCTGTCTTCTTGAGAAAATCTGCTCTGTTTGCCTTGCACAGCGCCCAGACAGGGCCTGTATAACCTGGCAGCAAGAGCATGTGACGGTGGAAAAACTAAAAGTAAATGCTGGCCTGGGGTCAGGGCTGGCTCCTGAGGGTTTGTTTCGCTCTTCCAAAGACTTGTCTCACATCCTCCAGCACTGTTGACACCTGAAAACCCTAGGCACAGTCCCAAAAATGACACCCAAGTCTGCAACTCTATGTGCAACTCCAGCAGATGCTGATCAGGGCAGCAAACCTTGGTGCAGCTCCAATATATGCCTCTGGATGTAGATGAAACTCTCTCCTTTGCTGGCACTTAGGCTAATGTGGAACCCTACAACGGCGTGCAGTATAGATCAGACCCTTCTTTTTAGGCTACAGATCAAACTCTGCACTCAAAAAAATGTGCTAAAGAAAGAAGAATTGACAAGATAAGGCCAATGTTTTCGTCCTGATCTTGATGTCTGCTAGGTTTTGCATCGCAATAGCACAATCTTGGAAAAAAATCCAAAAACCATATCAAACTTTCAATGATGTAAACCCACCTCACAAAAATAAAATTATAACTGCTGGGGCTGCATAGGAAATGTCAATCTCATAATTTACTCAAGAATTCTGAACCATCTCCTCCATCATGCATTCAAGTTGCATGGAAATATACTGAAATCCCTTATGATCTCTGTTTAATTTGAATATATTCCCATAAGGTACTGCCTCCAAACCTTCAGTGCATATATAATAGCTACAAGTTATAAGTCATGAGTAAGATGGTTGAGTTCATGATCTTTCAATTTACAAGACTCAAACACAAGCACACATCTGTCCTTCATCACTACTTCTAATCCATCTGGTGAAGCATTTTACTGCACCACATATTCTCTCTTTGAATGGAGCACTTGTAAAATTGGTGCAGTAGTAAGGAATTGTTTTAACTATTGAAAAGAAAATTCACACTTATCTATCCACTCAAATCTTTTTCCTTTCCATTGAAAACAGGTTATAAGCACATACAGAACCAGCAAATGGATGAGATCAAACTGTAAGCCCCTTGTAAATTAGTAGCACAAATACCCCTCATGTGTGGTGCTTGGAGCAAGGAAATTATGTGATTGACAATGCACAATATCACTCCATTTAAGTATGGGAATGTCTCCAAAATTTTCCCAGCAAAACAGATATTGGTTGAACTTAATCTCAGTGCCAAAATAACCATGGCAATTAGTAGTAACACCCCTCACTGTCTGGAGGCAAGTTCTGCTAAAGAAATATTACAGAAACATACCACAAGATCCAGTCAGTCAGTCATCGACCTCCTGGTATAAAAGGCGCTGCTATCTAGAATGACATTGAAAACAAGGGTGATAGCTGATCAAGTTGTAGGCCCCTAAAATTGAGTTATGCCCTTATATATTTCTGAAAATGTCACCATCATCAAGTCATTCATCCTCCTAACACCACATTATGTCACCTTGTGACACATTTATCCTGTTTTTCCAAATTAATTAAAAAAAGTATATTTATCCCATATTTATTTAATTAATTGATCCATTTTTCCCATCTATTCAATTTTGTTTTGGATCACTAAAAGGCCGAGGCCAGTATTATATATTATATATTAATATGAATAATAAAATTTACATAAAGATAGAAGGCTGCTTCTAAAACTTCTTCTAGTCACAGTCATGGAAGTATCATAGTGCCAAAAGGCCAAAAACTGATATTTCAGAAACCAAGTGCGAATATAGTCCATCTACCAATATACAATCTAACTGCAAAAAAATATATAGCTATCCATCTACTAAACATAGCTATACAATTTTATCCTTAGTATGTCATCAGTATTTTCTACTAGTTTATCTGCCATTATGGCATCAAATGTATGCTAAATCAGACAAAACAAACCCAACACTACAACAATACAGCAAATCAAAACTAATATGACATCAACCCAAGGTCTAAACCATAAGTCTTTAGACAAAATTATCAACAAAAAAACTAAGTGTTTCACAACCCTAATAGAACCTGCAGATCTTGAAGGAAGGGTTTCATGCCCACATGGAGGGCTCAGCCATGTCTTCCTTGGAGAAGTGTCCTAGTTCTTCGGCCTTGTCCTTCAATCTTCTTGCTTCCTTGGTCCCTTCTGTTGATGTTGTAGCAGCAGGAGTTATCTTTCCCTCCTAAATTTGAAATAAATAAATATCTTTGTATCGTCAAGGCAAATGAAGGGACAAGAACACGAAGGGTCTTCTCTTTGTAATGTCAAGGCAATGAAGGGACAAGACAACGAAAAAATCATCACCTTGCAACATCAAGACAATGAAGGGTCAAGATAATTATATATTCTTCCAAGAGGAATTCTGATGGATAACACAGATTGATATCTTTTGAATTATTATTGTCTGCATATTGATAGGTGCTATTATCATCACTTCAGTTTAGCCTTATGTTTGGGCAAATTGTAAATCAGTCTTCTGCACATTCATTAAATATATAAGTGATATATTTGTGGCTGGGGTTTTCTCCCTCAAGTTGGAGGGTTTTCCCCGGATAATTTGCTGTGTCTTTTTGTTCATTATTATGTTTTTGCTGCTTATCTTTATTTCTGGTATGAAAAATTAACATGGTATCAAAGCCAAGCTCAATGTAGCTTCCAAGAACATTCCCCTTTTTTAAATTTGTTTGATTTTTTTGATTAAGATTGTATACTTGAAGTGTGCTAATTGATCATATTCCCATAACTTAAATGTCCACTATCTTCAAGCAAGGAAAGTTGTAGGTTGCAAAGTATGGAGTTAGATTCGCCTAGCCCTCTAGAGTTCCCAATTGGTGTGGTGTATGTGAGTTTCCCTTTGTATAGTACAGAAGATATCCTCATCAGAGATGGTGGATACAGAGAGTGCATTATCCAGAATGAGACTGATGTTTTCTCTAGCTGCCTCAAGGGTAATGATGATAGACCAGCCTTGGTTTATGAGGTAGCCCTCAACCAATTCCTGCATATCCTGCGATGTTCAGATTTTGAGGCCTAGATGCAGGAAGTTTTGAACAGAAACAAGGAAGCCATTATCTTTGTAGATCATTCCATAGGAGGTGCAGTTGCAACTCTAGCCATGCTCTGGCTCCTAGGAAAGAGGGAGAAGGTGAACCATGGCTCTCCGTTTTTGCATTACTTTCAGTTCTCCTTTGGTGGGAGATGCAAGGCTTGGGGAAGCACGTGGCCGTGAAAATTGGTCGAGCAAATTGTTTACACAAGGTCAAGGATTTTCAAATCTTGGCGATGTAGAGGAGGATGATGAATATGAAGACGATAATCATGGCAGATCTAAGCAGTTTTGGCAGGCTTTGGTTGTGCAAATCTTCTCTGATATTCCTCCTTTCAAGGGTAATGTTTGTCCTAGCAAATTTGGGTCTTGTTGGGCTCGCATTGTTGTTCTAGTTCTGAATCTCTTCCCTACTGGCTTTGTGGTGCATTCTGTGTGGATGCATCTTTGTTGGCAATCTCCTTCCTATGACTGGGTTGTACCTGTATGCTCGTGTGCATTAAGGTGGTTTGTGTTACCACTCCAGTTGGTTACCTGCATCACCCCTTCTCATGGGCGGCTGACGGTTTGCAGGCTTTTCTTTATTCCTCGAGGCTCTTATTGGCCTGGTCCTTTATCGTGTTTGGTATGTGGTGATTTCTAGGTGGTTGTGTAAAGATCAGATCCATCTGCCTAGTTTGTGGCTCACTTGTATTACTGCTTGGCAATGTGTTGTCGTTGACCCTTTACTCTACGAACCTCTCTACCTTCATTCTTAAGGTTTTGTCTATGACTACCACTATTGTGTGTGTTGAGATCTATCTTGACGATCAAGGCATCATTTTCTCATGGACTCTTCTGGGTTGTTTGGTAGGATACCCCTTTCCTTCTTGAGAGATGTTTGGAAGAACACGTTGTCGGTTTGATTGGAATATTTGCACCACCGGTGTTTGCTCAATGAGGACGATGGTGGGTCTAGGGGATGGGAACCCGGTCCTGCCCAATGATTGTTGTGTACGGATCTCTGCATAATACAAGGGCTTCCTACCCAAATTCTATGTTGCCCTTGCTGATAAGGAGTCCCAGGATCTATGATCCTTGATAATTGCTAAAATGCATATTTCTCTAAGACGGAGAACTATGAGGTGAAAGCCCTCTTCCACCTCTAAAACGGAAATGTTGATCTTTTCACTCATGGGAGTAGCCATGGTGAATGTCATGTTGAGAGACTCAATAACAACATCACGTTGAGTAACTCCGTTATGAGCACTTGTGCACATGCTTCTTTCCACACATGGGAATAGCCATGGTGAATGTCATGTTGAGTAACTCCATGACATTATCACGTTGAGAGATTTTGTGATAAACTCTTTTCCACAAATGGGTGTAGCCATTGTGGGTGTCATGTTGAGTGACTCCATGACATTATCATGTTGAGAGATTCTGCAATAAACTATTTTTCACAAATGGGTAGTCATTGTGGGTGTCATGTTGAGAGACTCTATGACATGAATATCTGGAAAGATGGTAGCGGCGGGAGTTATCTTTCCCTCCTAAATTCAAAATAAATAAATATCTTTGTATCGTTAAGGCAATGAAGGGACAAGACAACGAAGGGTCTTCACCTTGCAACGTCAAGACAATGAAGGGTCAAGATAATTATATATTCTTCCAAGAGGAATTCAAATGATTGATATCTTTTGAATTTATTATTGTCTGCATATTGATGGGTGCTATTATCATCAATTCTATTTAGCCTTGTGTTTGAGCAAATTGTAAATCAGTCTTCTGCACATTCATTAAATATATATGTGATATATTTGTGGCTGGGTTTTTCTCCCTCAAGTTGGAGGGTTTTCCCTGGATAATTTGTTGTGTCTTTTTGTACATTATTAAGTTTTTGCTGCTTATCTTTATTTTTGGTATGAAAAATTAACACCTTCTTCATCTTGTGATTTTTCTTCTTTAGAGGAGCTATAGTCAGTCGCCATGCCATCCAACCTTTCATCATGTTATCACCATAGCTTTCTTTAGAAAATTCATACTTCTAATTTCAAACTCTCTAAACACCCCGTGTTCATGCTCCCACTCTGATAAAAGAGGAAATCTCCTAATTGGGCCTGGATATCCTAGCCATCTCCTAATTGGGCCTGGATATCCTGGCCGTCAGCCTCTTCTAGGGGAAAAATATGGGTGACCTGGACAACCCTGCATAACTAAGGCATATTATCATGGATGAGGAATTATTAGCTTTGCATCAATATTAAGAATAACAATATGCAAACCTCTAAGAAACTTGTCTTTGAACAATCTCAGGCATAATTCTTCCACTACTGATTTTTGTTCTCCCACAATTAAAATACCGCCCATGAAGATTGTATGTCTATGAACTATCAAGACTCATCAACTTGCACAGTTTAGATTTTCAAAAGGCTATATTTGGCTATCCTTACATGAAAGATATACTTTTCTTTGTCTCGATATATTCCATATTTAATGCAACTTACCAAAATGATAGGACTTCTACCTATCCCGCCAAATTTAAAATAAGATGTGACTTTAGCACCTTCTGTTGATTGTCTATTCTCTTCTAATTTCATCTTTGAAGTACATTCTACCAAATCTGGAGTAAGCTAAACCGACCCATCATTATCATTTACCAATTTTAAATTTTTACCGCCAAATTTGTCTATTCTTTGTTATTTTCTTCTTCAAGATATCAACTTTTTCTCCCACTATCTTGTTTTATTATCCCCTCCAATTAAATTGAAAATCTTAAACGGACATCCCTCCACATCCATGAATTTGAAATTTCCAACTTGATATTTTCCCCACTATTTTATTTTGTTGTCCCTTCCAATTAAATTGAAAGTCTTAAACAGTTATCCCTCCACAGCCATGGATTTGCAATTTCAAAATTGATATGACCATTATCTATGGATATGACCACTATCTAACACCTTAATGTCACCTATTTCCACAGCTTGTCATTGGTAAGGGTTAAAAATGTAATCTTGTCATCTATTCCTTTTATCTTCCACCATCATAATTGTCAATCCTTCAATTTTAAAAGTTTTGAATTTCAAAACAGTCATTCCTCTTCAACATGTATTGGAAATTGGTATTTTCTTTGACCCTTTGAGGATAAAATTTCGTCACCCATTCTGATTTGAGTATCTTCAAGACAATCACTAGCGAAGTTCTGCCAACCCCCCTTGGCATTACTACCCCTCTACTGTCCTTTTCAAACAATCCCTGTCTATTATTTTAACTACTTTAGCCAAATCAGTCAATATATTTACCTATCTCTATCTATAACTTCTACCTTTAGAGCCTTATTAGTTTTAATTCCAATCAAAACTTACAGGTTTGAAGTTTTTCCCATCTGCTCCCAGGTTTTCCATTTCATCGGCTAATGTGTTTCCTTCTCTATAAATATGGTTGAAAGTAATATTATCAAAGTGCTTGACTATGTCCTCAGCTTTTCCAAACAATGAGTCCAACCTCCAATCAGGAGTGCATCCAATCCTGAGAGCATTAATTGTGATCATTGAATCCCCTTCTACCTCCACGCATTTCAGTCCCAATTCTAGACATAGGAGTAATCCCTTTAAATTCTGCAATGTTGTTAGTATCCTCTTCCAGTGATATAGCCATTTTTGCTACTAGCTTTCCATACGACGAGTGAATTACACAGCTTGCCCCTGAAGCTACCGGGTTGCCTCTACAAGCACCATCAAAATTAAGTTTTAACCATCCATCTTTCAGTGGTAGCCATCTGCATTGACTTCTACTATTGTTGTTATGATTATCCCCATGGCCAAAAAAAGGGGGAACTAACAAGCCATGCCAATTCTTTTTAACTCTATCATCCCAAATGGTAAACTTTCTTTCTTTGCCACTTGTTGACTGTGTCCTACTATTGACTACCTCTACTATAGCAGTCTCAATCTTGTTTGTGAGATTTTTCCAATCCATTCTCTTTTCTTGAAAGATTCTGTGATTTCTCTCCTTCCATGATTCCTACATAGTCAAAGATGGTGATACAATCCATATGCATCAGTATAACCTTGTTTGGTATAAATTTGGCCATGCTTGAAATAAAGCAAGGATGTCATTGGGTAATGCTGAAAACCATCCCAACTTAGCACATAGCCAACACCAACATTTCTGATAAGGGCAGTTGAGTAAGATATGATTTATTGTCTCTTCCTCATTACTACATAAATGACAAATTGATGGTCTTTGAAATCCAATTTTTCTATACCATTCTGCTGTAAGAATTCTGCCTTGGAGAGCTGCCCATGAAAACATGTCAGCCTTTGGTAAACACTTCTTATTCCAGCAGAGTTGAATAGGAATCTCTGTTTTTTGGAATCTCTTTTTTCTGATTATGGATTTCTATCCTTCTTTGGCATTATAAGACCTTGTCTTGGAGCCATTCCATATAATTTCATCTTCCCCTTCACGAAATGAGATTGACCTTTTATCTAATATCCTTCTAAGTATAGCCAAGTCTACTTTTGGTAGAGGTAGATTGTCGAATAATTTCCATTTCCATCTAAAAGAGTCTTTATCAATAAATTCTACATAGTCCCTTACAAAAGGCCCCTATAGCTGTTCACAAGCAATTCTAATCCTACTAGTATCCATTAAGTTGTCTATGATTCCACCAGTTCTTCCAAAACAAAGCTTTTCTTCCACCTACATCATTACACGAAATCTAATCTATGAATAGATCTCTGCACTTGATCGGGCAGTTCCAAATTCTTGATCCTTTTGGATAGTTTGTGACTCTAAATATTTCTGATTGTTCTGTGTCATCCAAATATTTACCTTTGATAATTCTTGCCCATTTCAAGTGTGGTTGCTTATACACTTCCAGAAAAGTTTTGCTCCCAAAGCTCTCTTTTGCCACAATTGATTCCTTTATCCACCTCCATTTTATATGGGTCTACAAATCTTGTCAACAGGTATAAGAATTAGTTTTCCCTTTACATCTATCCCCTGCCAAAAGAATGATCTCATTTTTTAATTAAATTTGCATGTGCACTTTGCTGACAAAGATAAGCAAGAAATTAAATAAATAGAGATTGTTGAAAGAGTAACCTTAAGCACTGTTAATCGACCAGCCCATGGTAGCCATTTAGTCTTCCATGGTTCCATCTTTTTATCCATCTTTTCTCCTATTGTATCCCAAACTTTAGTGGACCTCAATCCTTTGTCCAAAGGAAGGCCTAGATAAATGCATGTGCACTTTGCTGACAAAGATAAGCAAGAAATTAAATAAATAGAGATTGTTGAAAGAGTAGCCTTAAGCACTGTTAATCTACCAGCCCATGGTAGCCATTTAGTCTTCCATGGTTCCATCTTTTTATCCATCTTTTCTCCTATTGTATCCCAAACTTTAGTGGACCTCAATCCTTTGTCTAAAGGAAGGCCTAGATAAATGCAAGGAAGCTTTCCTTCCTTAAAACCCAAGCAATCTAAAATTTCTCTCTGAACCCACGGCTTGGCAAAAAAGAAAAAGATCTGTGACTTCTCCTAACTAATATATTCTAAGTTACCAATCCCTACATATAGTCCCGAATCCTAATTCCAATATGATGTTAGAGATGATTCCGCACGGATTCCAGCCAGATTCTGATGGGGCATTTGGATTCCTTGTGGGTTCTATATGCTGGAATCCAAGCGGAAACCACCAGAACCCATGGGCACCCAAGGCAGTGAGCACCCAAAAATGGGCCCCACATGCCATTTTTAAAAAAATTTTAAAATCTAAAAAGCATCTAAAACCCTAATTTCAACCATAAAACATGCATTTGGTCATTTGATGATCATTCATTCATTTGGTCATAACAAAACAGACTACCGTGAGGGTGTGACAAGGAATTGGGATCTAGTCCCTGAGTGTCCTGATTTAGATGCCACAATTGCACAACTTGCCCAAGTCTTTGTAGATGAACAAGAGGCAATTGTTCCATAGGACATGGACATAGCGAGTGGCATGGTTGTTGGTTCAAATGAAGTTGAAATGGAACCAAATGTTGACCTTGATTCCTATGAAGATAATGAAGATGAATTTGGATATTAAATATGAAATATGGCTTGTAATTTAAAATTTCATTGTGTAATGACATTTTGAGACTTTTGCAAAGTATGAATATGATATATATAAGGTATTTTATATATAATTTTATTGACAATTATGGATTTATGAGTATCACACTTCTAACTTATTATTATTATTATATATGAAAACATCTCTATATATATACCTGCGGTCCCAGAACCCACCCGATAAAATTTGTTGAATCTAGGAACTCAAATCCGACTCCAAATCTGAAGCACAACCAAGATCGGCAACTTAGCCTTAGAATAGTGTCTTAAGAGCTTTCTAAACTCTTTGGCTTCCATTTTGTTTGCCTGTCCAAACAACATTGCGTCATCCGCAAATTGTTGATGTGTGATAGCATCAACTGAACTAGTTATTTTGACTCTATTTAGTTTACCATTTTCTTGTGCTTTGGTGATGGATTTTCCCAAAGCTTATGCCATAATAATAAAGAGAAATGGGATGATAGGATCCCCTTGCCTAATCCCCCTAGAACTCTCAAAGAAACCTATTGTTGTGTCATTTAGCAAGACTGAAAACCTTGGGCTTGATATACAATAGAAAACAAGATTGATCCATGCTCTACAAAAGTCGAATGCTTCAAGACATTTACATAAAAATCTCCAATCAACCTTATCATTGGCTTTTTTATATCCAATTTAATAATCATAGAAGATTCCTTATTATGAATTGAATGGATTGCCTCTTGAGCTATGATAACTCCATCAAAGATAAATCTTCCTAGCACAAATCATGTTTGTTCTTTTGAAATAATGAAGGGGAGAATTTCCTTAAATCTATTCGTAAGAGCTTTTACTAGCACTTTATAAACCATATTGCATAGATAAATAGGTCTACATTCATCCAAGGATAATGCATTTTCCTTTTTTGGGATTAAAAGTATGAAAGTGTTGACAATTTCTCTCAAGAATCTTCCTGAATTCTTTGCAGATTGTAAGGCCTCAGTCATTTTTGTCCCTAAAATGTGCCAGCAGTTTTAGAAAATACCAACTGAAAAACCATCTGGACCTAGGGCTTTGTCTGGGTGTGTAATCAATTGAGAGCTGTGACTATAACCTGTTCTGAAAACTTTTCAATCAACATTGTATTTTGTGCTTCTGTTATCAGTCTCGGGATGTTCTCTACCAATAACCTCTGGGCATTGTATTATGATCCCTCCCAATTGTTTAACATTTCTTTGAAGAAAGCTACAATTTTTTGGCTATAGCTCCTAGGTCTTCACTCGAATTCCCTTCCCCCCTTTTAATCTTATGAATTCTATTAATAATTCTTCTTTGTCGAGTACTATTATGGAAAAATTTTGAGTTTTTTGTCCCCCTCTTGCAGCTATAATTCTTGTGATTTTTGTCTCCAGAAGATTTCTTTTGCCAAAATGTCTTCGTATTCCTTTAATAATTCTTTCTCTTTGTTAAATCTAACATGATCCATACCCTGCTCAATCACCTCCTCATTTAGATCATTTAGAGCATATTCAACATTGATTTTGGTAGAAAATATATTTTTGAAATGCTCTCTATTCTATATTAGCAAATTAATCTTTATTGTTTTCAATTTGGCTACAAAGCAAAATAGCTTAGAACCCTCAAAATGAGATTCATTCCACCATTTATCATGAGTTCCAGTAATTTTGGTTCCTTTCATCCACATATTCTCAAATTTAAATGGACTATGAAGTGGTTCCTTTTCTCCAAGAATTTCTAGTTGAACTAGGAAATGATATGATCTTGAAATTGGCAAAATGGTTGATTTAAAATCAAGTGGGAATAATGTTAGATCCCCCTTGTAAAAGAATTCATGTCCAACTTCTCTACTATGTGGTTGAATCTCAATCTCCTAAAATTCCAAGTAAATACACCATTCTCCACTTCAATTTCCATCAGATTATTTCTAGATACCCAATTTCTAAAGTCCATTTGAGAATGGAGTTCTCTTTGTATCCCTCCTCTTTTCTTTGGTAGGTGTGAGATTGCATTAAAATCTCCCCATAAAATTTTATCTTGATAAGGGACCATTTGAAAGAATTCATCCAGCTCTCTCCATAAATCCAGTTTTTTTGTTGGGATTGGACCATATGTATGTATTCACATTGCTTACAAGTCCTCCAAGCCATTTCTATCTTCCGATTAACTTCTAAAATGATGTTTTGCAAGGGTTCCAACATATAGCCAGACCTCCAGTAGTTCCATTTGCTTCTTGTTGTGAGATTTTCACACCATCACCCCATTGCAAATCAGGATCCCCCCTCTTTTCGCTTGTAGTTGTTAGGTTTGTTATTTTTGGCAGTAGGGTTGGCAATTTTGAGCTTTAAAAGATTGAGGGGTGACAAAGAGATCAAGGGGTCAAGTTGTGATTTTAAAGTGGGAACATTGAAATTAAAGTCCTTTGGGGTCAAGTTGTAGTTGGTAGAGCCAAAAATCCTAAGTGTCTTTAAATTTTGGCTAGTCAAATAGTCCAAAATGCATTAAAAAGACATATTTTATGCATAAGGGCCTTAAAATGCTTATAAAAATCAATTTTGCATACTTATAATTATCAAAATCCTAAAGAAAATCAATTTTTCTTTATAAAATACACAAAATCTGGACTTACTATGAAATTCCCCACTAAATTTGATCAAAATCCAGACTTACTATGAATTTCTCCACTTAATTTGATCAAAATCCAGACTTACTATGAATTTCTTCACTTAATTTGATCAAAATCCAGACTTAATATGAATTTCCTCACTTTATTTGATCAAAATCCAAACATAGCATGAAATTCCCCACTTTATTTGATCAAAATCCAGACATAGCATGAAATTCTCCAATTTAAATGGCATTTTCCCTAAAAAAAATTCTAAGTGTTGAGAGTTTATCCAGACATGGGTCGTTTTTCCCCATCTGGAATCCAGAGATATAAGGTGTGAATTAAGAGTCCAAATGTAGGACAATTTTCCCCTTTTGGTTTTATACTTAGTCAAATCTTTGCAAGTCCACACATGGGTTGTTTTTTCCCTTTAGTGCTTTTTTTAAATAAATTAAATAAAGGGGAAAAAAATATAATAAAGTTTTACAAGCTTCTAGAAGGTAATGTGTTTTATCCCACATTGCTTGTGTGGTTGAAAAGCAAAGCTAAAACCACTTTAAAAGGGGAGAAGCTACATCCATGTAAAAGCAAAGGATTGGCTAAGTAATTGAAGCTGGAGGAAAGAAAGGCCAAGGAGTTCAATTTTGGCCAGCCATTTTAGAAATTCTTGCAAGCATCTAAGTCTGTCCAAGGTCCATTGTGGAGCATCAAAGGAGGAAAATTTGAGTTTTATGGTTGATTTAGAGGCAAAAGAGGGGCTGCAAGTGATGTATCTGCAGATCAAATTCTGAAGACCTCCATGTATGGGATGATTTGGGCAATAAATTATGAGATTTTTTCATGGCCACCAATTCATGCCAAAAAGATTGCACATTAAAGAGGAGCGATTTCTGAATGTTTCAAGATCAATCTGAGGTTGAAAAGAGGCTGAAAATGTCCATTTTCAGAATAAAGTTTCAGGGTTTCCAGAACAGGGGCAATTTTTTTGAAAAATCATATAAAATCATTAAGGCCCCAAACTTCCCAATACTTGTTTGCAGATTGATCCTAAGGCAAAAACACACACTTTGAAACCAATTTAAGGCGCCAAGGGGCTGGGGTAAGTAACCTATGAGCAAAAGTCTGAAAACTCCCTCTGAAATCGATTTCCTTGACAAAATCCTGAGTTTGCATTGTGGTAGCAATGCCTGATTGGAATTTATCGCAGATCTTTTTGAAGCATTCTAGACTCGTTCTAAGCCATTCTAAATCTGAAAATCACAGAGTTTGCAAACCCAGGTTTAAGGATATTTGCAGCAGGGGCGATTTTCTTTGGAAATTAGCCATAAATTCCCAACCTCACCAATCTTTAGGTGTGATATTGCTGAGTCTTTAGGAGGTCCTTTAGAACCTAAATCACTGAATTTGCAGCTTAAATTGATCCAAATGAGGTGTAGTTGTAAGCATAGATGGAAAACTCAGACTCGGCAAAAACTCGCCAAGCCCAAAAAACAATCGGGAAAAATTCAGCCAGTTTTTGAAAAAACTCGGGGGAAAAACTCAAGAACTTAAAAAACGGCTTAAATTTAATTAGAAATGCATTTATTTTGCAAAATTCAATGAGAAGATGCATCCCATGAGTTAATTAATGAGAACACAAAAGAAACAAGCTGAGTTTAGATATATATAAATGCAAAGTGGGTAGAAACTCGCATTCTCATGCGGAATGCTGATAACTGGAAGCAAAATTGTAAATAGTTTCTATAAAACTAAAAGTAAATACATCATTACAATTGCATCTTCCTCTTCCCAGCTCTACTAACAAATAAGGGAGAGGAACTACGGGGTCTAGTCTTAGAAGTAGGGCATTGCGCTAGGCATGACTGTGCCTCCACATGAATCTGCCTCCAATACTTTGCAATCACCTAGCAAGGGCTTGGAAGCCCCTTTTTCTCCTCCATTCACAAACCAAATCGCTGCAAACAAAAAACAATGGCCAAAAATGCAATTTTTTGTGTTTTAACACAGGAGGACAGGCGCAGGAGAGTTTTTTTAAAAATCGCAGAGTTTTTCCAAAAACTCTGTGAGTTTTTCTGGCCAGTTTTTCTCTGGAAAACTCGCCCAACTGAAAAACTTGGCAAAAACTCGGGACTCGGCAATTAATTGGTGATTAGTCCAACTATGGTTGTAGGTATGTCTTCAGACATTTTAAGTTGTCTTTGATGGTGGAGTGCATGATTGAGTCATGATTTTGATTCCTAGTCCACGTATAAATCCATGAACATGATCTATGGTGAGTTTAATAAGTTGTTAGGACTAGTCTCAGGCCAGTCCTTAGTTAATTTTAAGACTTACCATGTTTGTCCTCAGAAAACTAGAATTTAATGGAAGCCTGATTTTGTCATTTTCGTGGCTAAGTATTGGTCAATTTTTGTTGTCTTGGGACTCTATTTCAAGTGCCTATTTTTGTTACAACTCTCAAGGGATAGAATTACTAAGTTATGACATGGAATTCATGGACTAATTCAAGGATTGTGAAGTTTGAGATTTATTATTTTGTTTAAGTCCTTTAAGACCATACTGACTTCGAGTTTTGTACCAGGAATTATGTCTGGATCAAAGGCAAAGATAGTCGCAAGGAAGTGAATAAAAGGTGGAAGACAAGTTCAAGCTCAAGGCCAAGGATAACAATGAAAGAGGACTAACCTAAAGCGGTCACGATCAAAGGAAGACAACACTTCAAGATAATGCACTGGGATAATGGAAGGAAAATTCAATGATCAAGCTGAAGGAATTATCTTAAGATCAAACCTTCATCAAGCAGGGACATAGGACAAGCCCGAATTTAAAGGAGTTCATGGACAAGTTCAAGGATTCAATTCATGGACATTCATGTGTCCCTATGTAAGTCAACTTTCCATTTGATTCAATGCTTGAAGAATAAGGACTATCTTACAAGGAGATCAACTTGTCCCTATTAAGTACACCAAGGAATGTTCGAGGATGATTCTAACACCAAAGTTAGCATAGGAACATGGACAAGGACATAAGGACAAATCTGAGGTCAAGAGCAAGGAAGAATTCAAGGACAAGATTCCCACCAAGAGAGTGATCCTAATGATGATCGAGTCATACAAGGAAATGGATTGAGGAAGATTTCATATGCCAAGGAAGATGTTAGTGTTCAAGGGATTGCCCCAAGGATCAAATCCGAAGATGAAGAAGACGAAGAAGAATTCCCAACAATGAAGGTGGAAATACGAAGGGTTCAAGTATTAAAAAGTCAAGACATCCAAGAGGAAGAATTCCAAGAACGATGAAAAATTACTAAGGATAAGGAAGTGGAATTAACATAAAGATTGCAAGAGAAAAGGGGCATGTATGTTCATAATGATGAGTTGTATGATGACTAAGCGGCATCCTTGCTTCCTATTGGTCCTCATGACATTGAATTTTCTCATTGGCTCATTTTGTGATGCTTCATTTCTATTGGCTATTTTTGGTTTCCCTAATTAGGGTTTGTAATGGATTAATCTAAGCCATTGATTTCAAATCAATCTTGGCCATTCATTGTAATTGGAGCTCCTATATAAACCCCACCCCTCTCATTTGTAGATGAGGACTTTTTGAATTTATTGCTATGATACTACCAAATTGTTCTTAATTCATTGTTTGCCTTCATGGTGAATAGTTTATATCATTTTGGAGTATTGCATGGTTTCTTCATTTCCTCACTTAGATTAGGATTTTGTTTCATGTTGAGTAGTAGTTTAGTTGATTGGAAGTAATTGTGAATCAATCTTTGTAGAACTCACATAATCCATACCACTAGCTACTTACTGATTATAAGTTTGACTTGCATGGTCAACTGGAAGTTTAATGAGCTTTACTTCGATTATTGCTTGCACATTGATATGCATCGATGGATGGTGTTAATGGAATGGTGATAGTTTGAACATCTTACATCTACCTAAGGAGATTGCACTAGCTTGGTTGATGTTGATGGCTAAACTAAGTCTAGTAGAGTCACAAAGACATCCACAGTTTGTTGCATTCCAGAAGTAGAATAGTTCTCTAAACCCTTCATCCCTTAGTTGTTCATTGTTGGAAGAGGTTAAAGTCAAGTTGATATCCAAGGATTGAACAGTGTAAGACCCTTTGTGATACCCAACATATCACATCATTATAACTGAGTTAAGTCCACAATAAGAAGGAACCTTGAGGTTGTCTCATTTGACCACACAATTTGCCTACATTGTTTAGCATATGAGCATCCTTATTCAAGAGAGAGTTGGAGATTTGGTGTTTCATCCCGGATTACTAAGTATTTGATTCTGCATGTAGTGGAACAAAACTCACATCAACATTTCTATTGCTTCGATTTCTCAAATTCCTAGTTTCTTTTTAATGTTTATCCATTGCTCCATATCCAATTTAGTTTCATGTAGCATGTCAATCTTAGAAGATGAAATTCGGCATTTAATTAAATGATGTTTGTTAGGGGCATTCATGGTTGTAACACTCCATGTTAGTAATTCATTGCCCCTTGGGAAGGACCTTCCCCTTCCTTATATTAAAGATTGATGTAATTTTTGTTTGATTCATTGCTTCCCCATCTAACCTCCTTAATTCTGATTGGAAGTTCCTACCCTTCTTTTTCTTTGATTTTCCACCACAATCTGGTTTACATTTAGCAGATTCAAGTTGACCTATGCCTAAAGCTTCATTATTATCAAAATTCCCAACATCATGTCCTTGAGCCATCTCTTATATAAACAAATCCATTTCATCTTCATCTATACCATCCATTTCTAGTATTTTTTCTAACAGCATTTGTTTTTTACTTAAATCCTCTTTAATACTCTTTTTATTAGGATCGGATAATCCAAAAAGATCACATACAACTTCTAGTTCTTACGGCATAACATCTCCATCTGCCATTAAATCATTAGCATTTTCTTCCCTAAATCCATTAGAGAAAGGAGTGGGCATGTCCTTACATTTCCCATAGCTATTTCCTTAGTTGATTCAGGTGTGCTTAGAGGTGGTCCCACTACATTATCTTCATGTTTTGATCCCGAAGTTTCTTCATCCTTTCTTTTCTTAGACAATGTTGGATTATCATCATCCAAAGCTTTATTTCCACACTAATCTTCAGAGGGCTTTGTAGAATATTTTTTCTCCCCATTCTCATCAATCTGATTACTAACCTCTCCCAGTATGTATTCCTTCAAGTTTTCCCTCTAATTTGGTGGAAGTGATTTAGATTCCTTCTTTTTCTCTCTCCATAAGCCTAATAGAATTCTTCTATCCTGCATTAAGGTTCATTGTTTCCTGATGGCAGGATTTATGCTTTGGAGAATGTATAGCAAATTCTTTCTTCTTTGAGCTTCCTAAGGGCCTCCCTCTCCTTTTCTTGCTAGGGGTGAGAAATGATTTCTCTGTCTTGTTCCTTTCCAATTGATATGTTGCTTCATCTATACTTTCCTACTCTTCCAGTACCTAATTTTCTATTTCCTCAATTCGGATATTTTGGACCTCTTCATAGCAATTTTGGATAAAGTTTTCCATTTCTTTCAAAGAGACTTCATCTTTGTTTGAATTGTTTTCATTTGGGCCTACTTCCCTCCCATGTGTTTCTTGAACCATATCATGTATTATATTTTCTTCCTCTACCATCTTCTTAGCAACCACTCCTGAATTTCCAATATGGACTAATATTTGATCCAAATTTAATCCCCTATCTATGACATTACAATTTCTTATCCCAAAAGAGTCCAAACTAAAGGAGTATTGCTTTGCTAATAACTTGATATTTATCACTTCTCCTTCCATCTCCCTCTAAGTTTGTCCTTTTAGAGTCTTGCTCCTAGGAGAAATCACCAAATTGGACCAATCATAGCAATCTCCTAACACCGAAATGCTTTCCTTAATTTTCCAAAACTATTGATTTACAGAAGGTTTTGAATCATAATCTTTATCTCAACAATTGATACATTAACTCTTTTATATGACTCCAATGATAGAAAATACTCCTTTCTCCTCCTTTCTTGAAAATCAATCCATAGCGGTTATTTCACTACTTTTACACATGCTCTTTATATATAAGTCGTCGGCGTATTCCTTACCACTTCCCCATTTGTGATGAGGAATCAAAAAAAAAATCTCTGATAATAATATATAGCCCAAAATAATTTCCACAAGATGATCAAAATATCTGGGTTTGTTGAAGACTCGTAAGGACTTTCTAGCTTTCTTTTCTCCTCTTGATACTGATTGAAAGATAAGTCTTGTTGATTAGCTTGGACATTATCTACAACACCTTTTGTCCAGCTTTCTTATTCTGGAAATAGATATGTTATTGTAGCAATATTGGGAAAGTATTCATGTTGTCTAATTACAAAAAAAACAATTGTTTGCTACATGTTTTGATAAGAGGCAACTTTCACAAATTAAGTTAGGTTCTTCATTTAAGAACTCTTATGACCACACTCCATTTTTAGATATAATCTTGAGACATGGGGGAAAAGATTTTCTTGTATCCATGAGTAGACAAACCCTAGGGGGCAGATAGGGAATCTCCAAAGAAATGAGGTCAAGTTTCATAAAGATCCCTATTTTGTTTGATATGGATTCCAAAATCACCTTTTGTCTATATTCAAGAGGCATGTTGGGTAGTTGCACCCAATAGGGAATAAATTTAATGTTACTATTACCTACTGAGAAATTAGAGGTCCATTGTTGCATAAGGAGGCCTGAACTACAGTGAAACCAGCATTTGTTCTTAAGCACTACCTCCTTTCCTTCTTTTGAATTAAAAAGCACAAATCTTGGTCATGGTCTAATGGAAATATATCATTAACTTCTTGCTAGTTCTCATTAACCCATCTAATAAGTAAATCATTTCTTTGAAGTAATAAGTTCCAATACTTTCATATAAGTGCCTTTTGTCTTAAGCTTTGAACTTGATGATTGAGTGCTTTCAGGAATGTGATAGCAAGGTCCTTGCCCATTGCCTCTTCTTGATGTTCTGATGGGAAGAACCTATCATGATGCTCTATCAAGGAGTTTTCTGAGTCCCAAGTTTCTTCATCTTCTTCAACAAACTTCTTTTCTGGCTCGACTCTCTTATATTCCTTATTAGATCTATTTTTCTCATGTTCCATAAATGTAGCCATATGTTTCTTCAAAACCCACCGTTTCCTTTCCTTTAAACTTCTTGCTTGATTAGATTCTACTCCCTTCAAGCTATATCCTCCCTTGTTGGAAACTATTGGTAATCTTCCAAAATTTGTTTCCAATTCTACTCTAGTGACATGTTCCTATAGGTCTTCTATACTTATCAAAGTCAGTTAAACTAGTTTCCCATCCTTATTCCAGCCTTTCTTTCATTGCCTTTTATGATTTCATTTCTAGAATTCATAATGTCCTAGTAACTAGGAGGCCAAGCCTTCTTTGGTAGAGGGGGGTTGATAGGTATACCTAGAAGTGTGGTCAGTAAAATGGGTATGCTGTTAGGAAATGTTACTATCCTCTACATAGTCCTGTAGCCCTTGCTGAAAGGGCTATTTGGCCAGATAAATGTTTTGTGATTATTCTTTCCCCTTTCCTAGAAAAAAGGCCTCCTTGCACTTCTGTTGATGAGCCTAGAGATATTATCGGTTCTCTTCCTATTCTCCCTCCCAAAATCATTGTGATTTTGCCTGCCATACTCAAACCATCAAATGCCCTTACTCTTTAGTGTCGTTTGTGCATGAATCGTTCGAAGAAAAGCCTTGTTCCTCCTCTAAAAACCCTTGCTCCTTCTTTAGATGCCTTTGCTCCCCCTCGTCTTCAAATCCTTGTTCCTCCTTTGAAAACTCTCATTTCTATTTTGGAAACCCGCATATCTCCTCTAGAAATCCTTGTTCCTCCTCTGAAAACCCTCTTTTCTCCTTTGGTAATCGTCGCTCTCCGTGAACTGAATCTCAGTTTTGACATTGTAGTTTCACTCCATTTCTCTTAGTATCTAATTCTATGCTTGTCCCATCTAATCAAATTAATTAGATTATTTGTTTAATTAATTTATCCTCCCACATCACTCTTCTAACTTATCTAATAATTAATTCAATAATTTTATTTTATTTAATTAATTATTGAGTCACATGACTAACTAAAAGCTTGTCTAGATTCATTACACCTAGACAATTGCCACAATCAATAATGAGAGACATAGAAGTCAAACTAGCTTTGCATCTCAATCATCCATTTGATACCACATCTCCAAATCTCAACCCTTCACATAGAGATATCCCCCTAATGTTGTCTTATTTAAATGCTAAACCTATCTTCTACACCTCATGGAACACTTGTCACATGACCATAGCTTTAATCCAAACTCTAATCATCAATAAATCATAGCCATCCATCAACCAATCCATCTGAAAATATAGAAATGGGATAGACAGTTGGCTGAGATGGTTTCTCTCTAGAAAAAGTAGAGAGCTTTGATCGTCTTTCCCTTACCTTCCCCTTGGGCATGTCATAGAATACCCTTCTTTTAGACATGAACTCTTACAATAAAAAATTGTCTTAAATCAACATAATAATGAGTACAGAAATGCTGCAAGATAAAACAATTCTCAATAAAAAAATTGCAACTACTTTCTCAATACATCCAGGGTATAATCTAAATACAATAAAAAAAATCTTAAATCATCAAAATATGAGTATAGTGTGCTACAAGATAAAACAATTCTCAAAAAAGAAATTGCAACTGCTTTATCAATACACCCATGGTATGAGCTAAACAAAAATGAACAACTTCCAAATAATAATATATCAAGCCTAATTGGAAGTACACAATCTTACTGCTCCAAAACTAAATTGAAGTTATGCATTCTAAGACCCACAAAGAAAAGACTGAATTCTAAACTTATAGACTCCCTTCTTCAATAAAGTGGAAAAGGTACATGTTCACATTTCATGCCCCCTTATGGCTCATCAATAATGACCGATTGAAGAGATCTTACTTGGGTTGTTCAAGTCATGTAGGCCTTTGGGTTTTGGATTTCATTGCCTTTCCTTAGTCAATTA
The DNA here is from genome assembly GCA_027943335.1 of Chamaecyparis obtusa. NCBI lineage: Eukaryota > Viridiplantae > Streptophyta > Pinopsida > Cupressales > Cupressaceae > Chamaecyparis > Chamaecyparis obtusa. The sequence continues at coordinate 873,567 of BSBK01001200.1, forward strand.
TATAATTGCAAATGCAAAAAAAATGACAAAGTCAAGGAGATGGTTAGAGCATTTAGATATGTCAGGAACTCCCTTTTATCAGAGTTTCCATGCCTATTGGAAACTCCTTTACTACAATGTCGATGATTTCATAGGTACCAATAACCTTTGGTTCCTAGTTACTATGGAACAGCCAATAGGTTTCTCCCCACGACTAAGTCCCCAAGGTAATGAAAGAAAGAAAAAATTTCAATGGTTCCTAGGTCCCATGGAACCCTTGACAAAGAAGCAAAGGACTCAGTGGCAAGGAAAAGACAAAGCAAGTGCGTCAACTGTTCTAGTGGTTCCCAAAACCACAAGAACCTCCAATCGGTTTCTAGTACTTGGTGAACCTTTGATCACCCATAAAGGTAGGGGCTTGACGGGTCATGGAACAATAAGAGAAAAAGGAAAAGAAAAGAGCAAAGAAGGCGATAGAGCTTTCTGTGATTCTTGGAAATGTGGGAACCTTTAATGAAGTTTTTAAGTCTTCCTCAACCCTCAAAAAAGAAAAGCTCAGGCATAGGAGACAGGAAGAACTAAAGTCAAGGCCAACTATTGCAAAGGGCAGGAGGATAACACCAAGGTGCCATTTTCTGTACAACAACTATCCCACCTACCTGATCTCAAGGTGTGGAGCTCCAAGAATAATCTTTAAAGTTTAATGCATTTCCAAGGATTTCAAAAGGAAAAGTGGCACCCTTGCAGCATTTATGAATTTACAGACCTCCTTTCTATGAAGTGGCTATGTCTAGGGCTGTGTTTTCAACAGGTTTTGAGGAGACTGTTGGCATCTCATCCTCGAATTTATATAATGGTAGCATTGGCAAGGGTATTGGAAATGTTCTCTACATGTACAAATCGGATTGTTTCATGCAAACATGTTAGGGTTTTGCAGGTTGATGGCTAGAGTTTTCTCTCTAGCACATCCTCTCTCCCTTTTTCTCTCATTCACCTGTTGGGCATAAGAAAGAACTGGGTACTCATTGTGAAGGACTCTTCCCTTGATGTCTCTAGCAAACACATATTATTCATTCCCTACAACTGTAAACTGGCTTCAGGCCTCAGATCTAATAAAATTGTCAGTTTTCACCTTTTCTCGCCTTCTACACTTTGTGTAACGTTGTTTCCGTCTGTGTTCAACTGATTGTTATCATCTTCTATGTTTCTATACGATGTCAATCTTTTACAATAACTAATTGAGGAAGTTTCTCATTCCCTCTAAGTATTTGTAAAAACCTAATCTATACACACCCCTAGGAGTTGTTATAACAGGGAATTGTGTGGGTTTATGTAAATTTTATCATCTCTTTGTGTTGTTCTGAGCAAAGGAAGGATCATATTCTAATCTTGATGCATCACCACCCCTTTGATTCCCTATATTCCTTCTTCCCCTTTTCCCTAGCAATCAATAGAATAGAATTAGTTGTACAATTATTCAATGTTGGGTTGGACCAACACTACTACATCTATGTTGGAGAGGGAAACAGCCCTTTATCTGGAGGTCTGATCTCACCTGCAAGATCCCACACCATGAGATCATTCCTATGTTTTATTGAGATTCTGAACTGGCTTCAAAAAGAATTCAATTTCAAGTGATAACAATACACAAAGACCACTGAGGGTGAAGGTAGGCCTTCCACATAGAATTTCCAATAAACAAATAAGAAAAGATTTCATTCTAGTGGTATCCTGCAAGGAACTCCTTATAGATGGAAATTTAGAAAAGGGATTGAAAGTTCACCATAATGGATTCTCCCTACAAAAAGTAAATCATCTCTCACCTTCATAATGGGCAAGTCATAGAACATCCTTTCTTTTAAGCACAGACTCTTCTTTAAGGATATTCCTCCTTGAAGATTATTCTTGATCAAAAAACTCTTTAAGAATGTGATTGTTAAGTAGGAGATATTTTCCACAGCAAGTCAAATTAAGAATGTGATTGTTGATTACAATTTAATGGAGGGAATAAATACTCAAGCTAGGCAGAGCATTAACAGCAACAAATGTAAGCTGAGTAAGCGGGACAAAAAATTAAGTTTAACAGCGAGATATTATTAACATGACCTAAGGTAAAATCTATTGGATTGGTATGCAGATTGACTGAATCTGGATTAGCATTGAGCATGTAAATGATTATGGCAAAATTGAGTTACATTATTATATTGACAACCAACTTGGGCCTAATAATGGCTATTGCCGTGTTCTGATAAAAAAAAAGACAATTTCATTTTTAGAACTGACTACATTAGTCTCAACGACCTTAGAAGAAAACAAGTTAATTGGGTTAGTTTGTCATTTATATTTCATAACCCAGATTCTACTGATCTCCAATATTACATTAATACACATCCAATACACATCCTCATACAACACATAAAGAAGATAAAATATTAGAAAGAGATGGGCATGAAATCCTCACCTCCTTAAAGCTGTCAAGGTTAGAGAATGTCCTGCTCCATGCAAATCGATCCATTTTTTCTTGTCATTGAACAGTCCACATAATTGAGAAGCCCATAATGAAATAACACTAGCAACTGAAAAAAAACAAGGAAGCTCTGGAACTGTCTCGTGAACAATTTGCTATTGACTTATCCACTTTGAAAAACTGACTATGTTTTCTGCCACATTAAAGTGGTTATCTACCAAGGCATTCAGTCTGCTCCAGCAAATTGTAATAAATAAGGGTATCATCAAATAAACCAAATACAAATCACTAAAGATTTCTTGTATTCTGGAATGTCATTGGGTCATATATCACAAAAGCGCATTACAAATATTCAAATTGATCTGGACAAGTTATGTTCTTTTATGATTTGTAACTCGCACTCTAACCTGATATTAACAAGGACCAAAATTCTAACTTACAGAAAACCATTTCATTAACTCGTCAATCAATCCACCAAGTTGAGGAATAGGAAACCTGAACTTCACAGTTTTCTTACTCATGGCCAATAATTAATATAGTCATACACGTGTAATGATCCATGTTTCTTCTTTGATGCACCACAGGCAGTAAACGGTAAAAAACAGACTTATGCTAGGAACAATAGCATCCATATCAATGAACTCTTTTGCAATCTTCTAAGTTCATTTTGAACAGCACATAGATACCTGTATAGTCTCAATATGGTAGTTCCCTTGCCAAACTTATGATATATATAGCCCCTATCATGTGGAAAATTACAAGAGCCATCATCAAAAGCATTTGTAAATGATTCGAGGGCTATTCTACTACCTTCAGCTTTGGTGACTTTCCTTACTTATTTGACACATGAAAGCATTCGATTCCTTATTTAAATGAAACCACAAGACTTTTTCACTAGTCTCTCTCATCACAGTGATCTGAAACCACACATTGTTTAGAGGTTCACATCACCTAAGAATATGTTCCTTCCCATGCTACATATGTTGGGAATTAGTGTTCAACTAGGTGTTAAAATTAGTATCATAAATTATAATTGTAATAAATATTAAGTTGCTGAGAAACAACTTAATATTTATTAGTATAGGTCAATTAGAATAATATTGTGTGGCATGTTAAAATAAAAGTGAGTTTTAATAATAACTCGTGTAGCTATTGTAAGTGTCAAAGTAATTAGCTGTTATTATATAATGAGTTGTTAAAACAACTCGTTATATTTAGATAAGTTGTTCAGGGAGTTTCCTATAATGTGGGAAATAGAAATCATATAGATATGTATTATGTATTTGAATGAAAATGAAGAGAAGCACGGCATTATTTTGTATAAATTATTATGCTTCCTCTGTCCCATATTTTCTCTCATGGTATCAGAGCAGGTTGCCAAGATCTGAATCGAGTTTCGCCTCCCGTATTCTTTCTTGGAATTAGTTTTGAAGTTATTCATCTAAGGGAACAAGATCCCACTCTTCAATGAATTGAATTCAATAAATCAATCAACCCCTCTGTAGACTGATCAACATTTTTTTCTCTGCTGGCTATCAAATTGAAATTCAGGTTATAGTTTTCAATCTTTTTGAGTTTTCTTGTATTATTAGGAGGAGCTACTGCTAATGCAGCGAGGGAATTGAAGCTTTCAAGTTGCAGATTTTGAAAAAACCTGTGCATAAATTGCTGAGCTGACTCATCAACATTACCATCTGCTGAAGAATGCTTAGATATTGGCTGAGGCATATAATGTATTACTGAAACATTTGTATCTTTACAATTGGAAAGGTAATTGAATCTTTACCCTGCAACCAGAACCGATAAGAGAAAATCTAACAAGGATGAGATAATGGAAAATGAGAATCAAAAGAAAGAAATTTATAGATAGGGAGAGTCGAAAAACCAAATTCAGATTGGTATGCTGACTAGACCACAGATATGTTGTTTAACATCATATGATAAAATGCTGTATTCAACGGTGGTTGGCACCATTATTTTATTTTTTATTAAAAACAATAGTGTGGGGGAGTAGTGACAGAGTATAAGTATTCACGATCCAGCAATGCAACCTTCCTCATATCTGTTGGATGTGTGAGTGAGCAGCTCACTGCCATGTAAATGAGATAGCCACAGCCTTCTTCACCGTACATTGCATATTTTACATTTGTGCAGGCCTGAACTCCTTAAAGGCGATAAACCGACATAGAAGAAGCCACAGTATGAGTTTTTGTGGTTTCTTTTTCTCAAGTCGAAGTCATCAAAGCTATTCTTTCATTTTCATTATTGGTTGTGAAACAGCACGGTTGAACATTAGTTTGAGCTTGAGAAACATCGAGATTGAATGATAATCTCTGATAATGAGGCAGTACTTTGCAGTGTTACTCTGTTTCAGAAAGTGAAAAGAAAGTTCGCAACATTCTTGAATGGTTGTCTGGTTATAAAAATAGTAACTTCTGGATATCTGAAGAAGACTCCAGGGTTTATGGGTCTCGCTGGAGAGCTGTCGGCACAGGAATTAGAAAATCTTATGATAATACTGGTAGGTGGTCATTATATATATATATATAGATTAGTCTAGTTCTTGTTAGTTTAGAGCCTCAAGATGTTTTATTAGTTTTTATAGAGTTATGATGCATTTAATGCTAAAAATCTTTAAAAAAAAAAGTATGTCAAAAATTCGAGTGTCAAAAAATAAAAACTATTTCAATTGTAAATGGAGTGCATGATTGGTGGTACGCGACACTCCTAAGAAGTTCACAGCAAGGGGGGGAGAAATATTCTTTCTTTGCAAATGAGCCTCAAAAGACAAATTTGCTAATTAAGTAGCAAATCTACTAGAGAATGGAGGCATCAGAGCCTAGAGGACACTCAGCAACCTCTCATGAATCACTAGCAACGGGGTTGCGAAATTGTTTTAGCGGATAAAATTATTTGTGCCAAGAAGACTAAAGCCAAGATCAGTTTCTAGGTGGCAGTGGCAATCATCTCATATCATTTTTTATCAAAGTGGCAATGTTCTACAATGGTGGCTGCATACACAACAAGGACTTGGTTCTCAAACATTTTATATTGTGGTTGGATGTGTATGTCCCCAATCACATTTCATGGCTGTTAGTGAATGGATGTGTTTGTTCCCAATCATAATTGTTGTGAGTAGATGTATGTGTCCCTGTTCATGACTGATGTTGGATAAATGTGGTTGTCCCTATCCAAACTTGTTGTAAGAGCTTGGATAGATGTGTTAATCCCTATACTTGGTTCCATGGGTATAGTAAGCATAGTGAGACATCAGAGACTGGAGGACACTCAATGACCTCTCATGAATCACTAGCGATGGGGTTGTAAAATTGTTTTAGTGGCAAAATTATTTGTGTCAAAAAGATTAAAGCCAAGATTGGTTTCTAGGTGGCAGCAGCAATTGTCCCATATCATTTGTGATCAAAGTGGCAATGATCTACAATGGTGGCTGCATACACAATAACAAGGACTTGGTTCTCAAACTTTTTATATTGTGGTTGGATGTGTATTTCCCAATCACATTTCGTGGTTGTTAGTGAGGCTAGTTCCACTACTGCTACTCATACCTTATATTGCTTGGTGACCTACTGTGTGTGATCTCAAGCATAGTTGGAAAACTTGGACTCCGCAAAAACTCGCCAAGGCCTGAAAAAAAATTCTGGACAAACTCGGCCAGTTTTCGGAAAAAATTCGGGAACTAAAAAAACTGCTTAAATTTAGTTGGAAATGCATTTTTTTGCAAAATTCAATGAGAAGATGCATCCAATGAGTCAATTAATGAGAGCACAAAAGAAACAAGTTGAGTCTAGATATATTTAAACACAAATGGGTAAAAAATCGCATTCTTATGAGGAATGCTAATGGCTTGAAGAAAAATAGTAAATAGTTTTTTTAAAACTAAAAGTAAATACATCATTACAAATTTACAATTACATCTTCCTCTTCCCAGCTCTAGTAAAAACTAAGGGAGAGGTATAGAGAGTCTAGTCCTAGAAGCTTGCATTGGGCGTGACTGTGTTGTTATATGGAGCCTAATCAGACTCGGAGGTTAATTTTTCCCCACTTCTATCAGCGCGGTTTCCCCCCAAATTTCTTCAACGGGGGTTTGGGGGCAGCGCCCCTTGCGCATGCCAAAAATGACTTTTATAGTTGTACAAAGGTGTTGTGAGTTATTTTTCCCCCTCTCAGCTTAAAAATGAACTTGACTGTGCCACTTTTTTTGCTTTATGCGGTTATGCACAATGGTGGCCGAGTTTTTCTATCAAACTCGCCGAGTCAACATTCTGCTTCTAATCAATTGCAATCAGCTACCAAGGGCTTGGAAGCCTTTTTTCTTCCCTCACTGCCAAACACAAATGCTCAAAACATAAAAATGATTAAAACTGGGCTGTTTTTTGCCTTTAGCGGCCAATATCTAGCCACGGGCGAGTTTTTATCATGGACTCGCCAAAAACTCGACGAGTTTTCCAGAAAAACTCTGCGAGTCAAACTCACGAGTTAATCTGGGAAAAACTCACTAGAGTCAAAAACTCGGCGATTAGTCGACAAATCTGCCAACTATGGTCTCAAGTATTGTGATGTACTTTCACCCCATGTTCACACTAAGGGGGGTGTTGGGAATTAGTGTTCACGTAGGTGTTAAAATTAGTATCATAATTGTAATAAATATTAAGTTGTTGAGAAACAACTTAATATTTATTAGTATAGGTCAATTAGAATAATATTGTGTGGTATGTTAAAATAAAAGTGAGTTTTAATAATAACTCACGTAGCTATTCTAGGTGTCAAAGTAATCAGTTGTTATTATATAATGAGTTGTTAAAACAGCTCATTATTTAGATAACTTGTTCAGGGAGTTTCCTATAATGTAGGAAATAGAAATCCTATAAATAAGTATTATCAATTTGAATGAAAATGAAGAGAAGCACAGCATTATCTTGTATAAAATTATTAGGCTTCCTCTGTTCCATATTTTCTCTCATTAATCTAACATACGGTGGCCTTACAACACCCCTGACATATTATATCTAACCTATTGGCTAAGAAAACTGTTAAATCTGCACTGTTCAACCTCCAAACTCAAGGATTGAACAATTTAATGATTCAATAAGATAACAGGTACTAACAAATGCTTCATCCTCAATTAGGATGCATTAGGATTTAGATACCTTTGTTACTTATCAAATGGTTAGTTCTCAATTTTAAGTTCATGTGCAACCATTGAGACTTCTAAAGAAGCAAACAGTTGAGACCTGTTTTCTCATAGAACCTTATCTTATTGCTGCTCTTTCATAGGTTACACTTCAACAATATTGTGCCACTCACTGTCATCATATTAAAGCTCAATGAAATGAAACTGATCATCTCTTCAAGATTGTATATTAGCTAGCTGTTCAGTACAATCAATACACAACCAATTTCGTAATCAATCCATCAAAATAATGTGACAAGATACTCTACTTGGGTTACCATCCTCTCCTTGTGGTTTCCATGGCTATTCATCAACTTCACAGCAAGAAAGGACACCAGTCCAACAAGATTAAGCTTCAAGGAACTCAAAAAAGCAATGATTCTTGCTGCTTCTAGGACACTTTTTCTTGAATTTGTTGAACCAAGTTCACACACTTCAAAACCCTTTAAGGAATCATGTCGTCCACATGCATTGATAATTGTCTAAAAACAGTTCCTTCACATTAATGCTTGATAATGGGAATTCCAATAGTCTTCCCAATTGCTAAATATTTTTAAGGTCCTTAAGATAAAGCTTACCTTTTAGAGTCTGGTCAGAAAATAAAGCTTATAAATCAATGACTTAGAGTGGATTTTGTCCCCGTTGACATTTATATAATCAAAATTTGTCAAACATCCTATATTAGCCCTTTGTTTTTCATCTACAAGAAACTTTATCTGACAAGTACTAATCCCGTTACTTCCAGACAAGAACTAATATTTCAACCGTGAGCTTCCCTTCTTTGGTATGTAACCAATCTTGGAATGGAGACCAATCCTGTTTAACACTTCTTGAACTTGAAACTGTAAAAGAATTGACAAAACTACAAAACTTTTGATGCTGACTGTTGTAACATATTGTATAATTGATCTGTGCAGCAGTATGTTATGTTCCTACAGCAACAACATTCTTATCTTTTAACCAATGGATGAACCCTTTGTTCACATATGGACCTTAGGAAAGAGTTAGAACTAATCCAAGCACAATAAATTGTAGAAGGATAACCCAGGAAACTAAACATATTCATACCCTAAATCCCAGGAGCATGTCTCAGATTATGCTTTTGATGGATTTGTGGAACTTATCCTTTTGTAATCTCTATCTTGCACATCGTGAGCATCTTACCTTCATTCTAGTTATTTATGATTCACTTTTGTATCATTCTCAGCAGATAGCAGAACAGTATATCTTCTCTTGCAGTCTTGTAAAATTGAACTGCTACCTTGTTTAGAAGTTTTGGAACTTACGGGTGAAAATATTCTGAAACTATACCCTTCCTAAAATTAATGGATCTCTTGCTGTTAGTTTTTGGAATACGATTATTTATTCAATGTCCCTGCAAAACAAATGTCTTCCAAAAGTACCAACAAGCCCTAAGTATTCATCCACTGTCAACAAAAAGATTTATTTTCGTGCAGATATCTTTCTGGCTTAGTTTAGGCTCTTCACAATAAATTGAAACTACAACAGATAAATATCATCACAATAAGATCCAGCCAAACAAAGGTTACCACAAAACTTAAAATTATTTGTAGATACCTTCCTGGCTTCATGCTAAATTGAAAAAAAAAATATATCATCAAATATGAAACGCATGACAGATCCAATCCAAAACTACCCTCTTGCAATCAACATAGAGCAAATAATACAATTCCTAATAGCCCAAGCTTAGTCCCAACATGGTCATTGGGCCAAAACCCAATAGGTAGAAAATTTGAACAGTGCATAAAAATGTTTGTCAGTAATGTCTTGGGTCTTGAAAACTAAGAAATGACATGTCAAAAATCAAAACTTGTTTCAAGCTTGAGGTTGTGACAGAATGCTTATAAATATAAATATGAACCAAAGAGTGACATTGATGCAAAAGCAAATCGAATGACAAGATTGAAGTCAAATAAAAAATTCAAGGGATGTTTTATCTTTGCATCACAATTAAAAATAAATTATATTGTACTCTGAGCAAATAAATTATATTGTACTCTGAGCATGTGGGTTGCCTCCAAGTATGCGGTCAAATTCTTACGGTACACCATGCATTATATAATTAGTTTTCCATGTGATGGAATTGATGTGAGGGTCAAAATCAAAGTTTATATTGCATTGAGTTTATTGATTATTAAAACTCTCTTACTGTGAACTCAAAGAATTAAATACCAAATCTCTTAGTTTTCTTAAATAAATCATGACAATCTTTCCATATCTACAGTAATTACATAAGATTTGTATAATTTTGATTATGACTAGCATATAAGTGTGTTGTCATTAAGATTGACAGAGCTAATGAAGATACAGCATACAAACTAGATATTACACCTCATAGATCAGTACTTATTTCACTCTGCTTATAATGTTAAAGATCTGGTAGCTGCGTGAGAGTTCATTCGTACCTGTATTAATCAGTATAAACTTTCTCAGAGTATATCTGCAGTGATGGATTCTTATTACTAGTCTTCATTCCATTGGGAGCTGGTTCACATCTTCTTCTGAGACTCTATTGAATCCTCGTATGCTGTTTGTTGTTTATTCATTGAGGCTATGTATTCTCCTAAAGATGAACCGACTTCTTTCAGTATCCATCATTGCATGTATTTATGATGTTGAGGTGCCCGACGTCAGTTGTATTGTTCTATTATTATTGAACTTCCTTCATATATTTTACTCTTTTCATGTTCAGGGTTGTCTCCACTGGAACTGGATGACTTAGCACCATGTTTGAGATGACTCGGCATTGCAGATGACTTGGCACCGTTTTTGTCCTGCTGTCGATTCAATGCAGTATATTACCGTAATTTATTGAAGAGTTTTTATTATGTTTGTAACTGTCGTCTCTTGGCATCCTGCAGGAGCCTCTTGAGTTTTGGTGACGTGTCTCTGATGGAAAAACAAAGCAACTTACGGCACATTCATCTTGAAAAAACGCAAGTATAGACGAATACGAAAAGGGAGTTGTGTTTCAGTGAATTTTCTATCTCTGTGTGAGCAGTTCATAGTTTTCTGTTTTTGAAGAATTCATCTATCTCTTGTAATAAGTACATATATTCAGTACTGTGTGTATCAGAGATTTTGATCATGGATGATCTAGATATGTTTGTAAGTCATTTTTAGTAGTATCTGTGAGATACTCTTGGCTTTTGTTATGTATAGCCAAAGTGAACAATTTGTGAATAAGGTGGATTAGGCTTATTGATTGGATATTAATGTCTGCAATCATAAGCAAGAGATCTTTGTATTCGTTTTGAGAACTCAATAAAGGATCATCATTTTATGGGCTGGGTTTTTCACCCTCAAGTGGCGTGTTTTCCCAGGATAAGTCTTTTGTGTTCACTGTTCTTTGTGTTTTGAATTTCAATTCATTGCATCTTATGTATTCTGGTTCTAAAACTTTAACATATAATGCTATATAATGTGACTTTTTAGTGGTTCTAGTCTTCTAGAATAACCCAAGAGACATAAAGGACAAGAAGACATACCTGTAGAAGCTCTCTAACACAGAAGCCATTTTATTAAAATTGCTCAAACAGCCGGTAAAGTTCCTGCAGGGTACAATTCACAAATACAACTTGCAGGACACAATGGAAGACAGGTTTCAAGGGCCCTGGCTATCATGCTAGTACTAGATGAAGTATTTGCAAAGCCCAAAGAAGCATATAAGTCAAAAAAGATAAATGGGTCCTAAGGAGAGATAAGTCAAAACCTTAAAGCTTCAAAGTGCCTGAAATTGAAAGTCTACAATACATAATGTAAGATATCACAAAGGGTCTGCAGAGCATGCTATCATAACAATCACTTGAAATAGTTCGATAAATAGGTAATTGACCTGTGTGAGAGTAGACATAATTCAAGGGAAAGATACAAGAATTAAAGGTCATTGTCAAGTGATAATAGCTTTAGGTGACGCAGGACAACAAAGTCTTTGTGACAATTTGTGTAGCCTTGTGACAATTACTATGACTGTTATTTGTGTATTCTTTGATTCTACAAATAATTCCACTTTTAAATTGAACTTTCATATACTGGTCTCTATAGACTTCCATAAATGTTTTTTACTAGGCAGAAATGTTCAATTTAAAACTTTCATCTCCAACTATTCAGAAAAGAAGACTACAATTAAGCTTGTGACCCTAATAATGTGCATCTATTTGCAGATAATTTTTACTGATGGTCTAAAAACTTCTGTGAATTGATAAGCACAATAGACTACATTCTTCTATAGTGTCATCTAATATAAAAATACCTCTTGTTCTGCACCATAATATAATAAGCATGTAGAGATAATAAACGGGAGAAGGTTTCTTGTTTTCAGTCAAGTAGCCATGCAAAAGAATCGATGAAATCTAGAAAAGGAGAATTAAACAGAATAATTCCACAAAAGTGCACCCCAATCAAGTTAAGTAGTTGTCCTTCTTTGCTTGAAATAGTTTATAAAATCATCAATATGCAATATCATTGACCTTTCTAGACAACCAATCATTGTCGAAGCCTTCCTGTTGAACAATTGCACAATGAAATAGGATCGTGGGCAAGGAAATCACTCCGGTGCTAACATAATGAGATGCATTGTCTGAATGTATGTTATGCAATCTATGTAAGAGTTTAATGACAACCAAGACAGGAATAATTGGTAAAGTCTCAACATGGTTCTGGAAAAACATGTCTATTTTATTCACACTTGTTTGTTAAAATGTGTCTCAAATATAATAGGAATAAAATTCTTACCTGGAAGTGTGAACTGTTCAGGCAACGTCCAACTTGTCTAAACAATGGCACCATACATCTCTGAAATTCAGCTGCCTGGGTTGCTTCTAAAACTTCCTCCAATTCTCCTAGGAACAGTACCTCCTTTTGACTATTTGTGATAGGCCAATATTTCAGTAATCCTCTAATGATAGTATCTGCTAGCTTGAAGTCTTTCTCTACAAATTGTGTAATACAATGAGATAATTGCTGATGGTACATAGCCACACATTTGGGCTTGTGCAATGGTATCAAAGCTCGTACAAGAAAAAGTTTGTGTTCCTCCTTCAATGGCAATGCAAATCCATTAATGATACTACCCAAAATCTCCAGCAGCTCAGCTATTCCATTATGCTTTTCAGTTTCGAAAATAAAACGGTAGAAGATGTTGTTGATTGCTTTTCGAATGAAGGGTCTGTGCACCATGAATTTCCCATATATGCGGTGCAATATTGTTTTCAGATATTCTCTCTCTCTAGGATCCTCAGAATCAAAGAGATCCAATAATCTTAAAACAAAGGAGTGATCAATATATCTCTTTGCCAATTTTGCATCTGTTTCACTTGATGCAACAAATCTCAGAAAAAATTCATAAACTACCTGTAGATGGGACCATGAAGGATCCATTGTTGGCTCCTCCTCCTCTGGATCAGGGTTATCCAATCCAGCAGCTTCATGAGAAGATGAAGGTATTGTTCTGAACAAGTTGGCGGTAACCATTTTACTAATTTCCTCCATTACAGCTTCATTAAACTTGCCATTCACAGAGCTGATAAACTCTACAAGCTCAAGAAGTGTCTGCCTTTTAATATCCTTCTCTTTTGCATGTTTTGTAGGATCAGAGAAGTCAAAAACAAAACTACAAAGCCTCAACTTTTTTATGAGTAAGCTCTGTCTTTCAGAGCTTGAAACATCCCTGAATGATGGCAGAGGCTCAACAATGAAGAAATTCAAACTTCCATTGGAAGAAACTACATCTGCAGACAATTTCTTCCCCACAGGAGACCAAGCATTTGTCTCACCTGCTGTTGCCCCACTATTATTACTGTTAATATTTTGTATAGTAACATTAAATGGAACTGCCGATCGTGGCCCTGCAGTTGCAGGACTCACTCCTGCACCTCTGGAATTGCCAGTAACATTGCGTCCTGAGCCATTTAAAGAAACATTTCCCCCTCCTCCTCCTCCTCCGCCTCCACCTCCTACATCGCCACCACTGCTGCTGTTATCTGATTTTGATTGCTTGCGTGGAAGCCTTTGCAGAAGGTTCTTTATCATAACTTGCAAAGGATAAATCCCAAGACTTGCACTCTGCCAACAACATGCCCCAAGAAGACCAACAAGCTAGCTATCGAAAGCAACAAACCTAGCTATGTGCCACACAACCTTAGTGTCTCATCTCCATTAGCACGTCACAGAATCAAAACTTCAATAAATAACTATGTTGCACACAACCTCACTGTCTCGAAGCTGTTCACAGAATTGAAATTGAGAAAAAAAACTGTACTAAAAAAACTGACTTCAGTCCCTCCCAAACTTGCCAGGCTTTGACCAAATTTTTGGTACGATAAACCAGCCCTAGCACTCGCATATTATGAGATTCATAAACATGAGCTCTTGCACAAATTTTTAAGCTACTCTGAACTTTCCAAAATCCTTAATTTGATGTACAGCAAAGGCGAGCGGGACAGAGATCATCTGAAGGAAAATTGAAAGATGTAGAATTATTTTACAATAAGTCTGATCTTCTCAGAAAGACCTATTTTACAATAATCCATACCGACTCCTGAGAAAATTTAATTATTTTCACTTTCATTTTAAATTCAAGAACTTTGATCTTCTCAAAATCCTTATTTCGCTGGAAAATAGTAAATACTTCTGAAAATTAACATACAAAGATCCAAAATCAAATTCTAAGCATTCTGATCTTCCCAGAGACCTTATTTTACAGTAAATGGTAGACGACTTCTAACAATAACATAAGAAATATCTAGAGTTGATTTTCAAACACTCTGATCTTATCAAAACCCTCGTTTTACAGCACAACAATGAGGAAAGGTGCAGAATCCGTTCTAACAGAATTTTTAAAGATCTAGACTTAACTTTCAGGCATTCCGATCTTCAAAAAAAGCCTTTTTTTACTGTATAACAAAACCGAATTTCTTAAAAAAGAAAAATATCAAAGATCTGACCTTCATTTCCAATTGGGCAATTTAAAATCCATTCATTATTCCAAAATCAGACATTGCGATCGGAATAGAGTTAAACATGATCGACCTAAACCTAAATTTAAAAGCTAAAATTAACATGAGCATTGTAAATACCTGTGAAATTTACTTCAATAAGCGATCTGTGTCTCCTTGAAATGAAAAATCTTATTAAATTTGTTTGATGGGGTATACAAAATTTTGGACTTTGTAATTGGAGATTGCAGATTGTTTTCACCATATTGCTCTTGTTGTCATCTTCAGAAAAACGAAACTGAAAATATAAAGAGAGACGAAACAGTGAATCGATATGGATTAATATCTGTGACTATGACGGGGGCGATATTTGGGTATTTTGGAAGTTTGACGAGTACATATAATGGATGAGACTCGAACCTTGGCTGGTCATTTTTTAAATATTTTTTGTGGGAGTGCGATTGTTTCTATAAATATTGGATTTATAATGGTATTTGGTTCAAGTCAACTTTAACTTTTTGATTGTATCGGTGAAATTTGTATGTTCATGTTATTTGTTATTATTTTTTATTTAGTATATTGGGTTGATTTTAAGGGAAGTGTTAATAAATAAATTAATTAGCAATAGCATCTTGGTGTGTAATAGGTGTGTTCTTACAAAGCGAAAAGTAAAAATTTCTTTTTGTAAGGACGTGCCTATTATAAATAAATTAACTAGCAATAGCACTTTGGTGTGTAATAGGTGTCCCCTTACAAAGGGAAAAGTAAAAATTTCCCTTTGTAAGGACACACCTATTACACACCAAGGTGCTATTGCTAGTTAATTTATTTTATAGTATGGCATTAATAAGTAGGTCAATTAAAAAATGATGTTATTTATATAATAAAGATCTCAATGGAAAAGTGTTTTCTGTAAATCAACTATACATCTATTTACATGAATTCATTATCAATAAGATAGGTAGACATGGAGAGAGGCGAAGAGGGTGAGAGACGGGAAAGAAAGTGGGAGAGATAGAGGGGAAGAGTGAGAGGGGTGAGGAGATAGAGATATAGAAGGAAAGTATGGGGAGAGGGATATGGAGAGAAGGAGAGGGGTAGATAAAAATAGGGAAGATAGAGGGATAACTTGCTTGCTACCAAAAAACTCTCTATCAAATAAATTGTATAATTAAGAGAGAGATAGCTCAACATATAGAGATGGGGAGAGAGGGGAGGAAAGGGAGAGATATATTTAGAGTGAATTATTGAGACATAGAAAGGGATAGTATGAGAGATGGAGTTATAGGGAAAGAGATAAAAGAGCTAGGAAGGTAGAGGGAGATAAAAGGAGAGAGATAGAGGGGGATAGGGAGGTACATGTATGACATTCAAATCTTGCAAGTATGTGAGTATATCCATATAGAGATGTGTGGACCAATTTGTAACTAACACGTCAGCAAGATGCTTACATAGTTTGACATCTATTATTGTGGTTATACCATTGAATAATATTTTTACCAATGGTGAAAGTTTTTAAATAAAATATTAAGTTATTTCTCATTGAAATGTACAACCTCATTTTGGTTTTTTTGTCATATATTCACTATATTTTAGTCATGTTATTCCTTTATGCTTGTCAATATAGAAGACATCTTGAGATATTAAAACATAATATATTTGCAACTATGATATTTGACATGTCATTCATAATTGTACCAATTTTTAATATGGATTTTGTACTAGAGAGAGTATGAAGAGACAAAGATAATTGAAAATTGTATCATTTTTTATTGAATGTGTACAGAGTTACCAAATATTTGCTAGTTTGACTATGTTACAATTGATCTATTGTATCTTCTCACTTTTCTTGTTTGTACTTTGTTTCTCACATTTGGAAATCTTAAATTATACCACCATTATTTTCTTTATGTCTATAAGTATTTTGCTTTAGTTTCACATACAACCTTATGACTATGAATTTACTATTTTGATTATATATTCTTGAATATTTTGATTCATTATGAGTGTAAGTCCACCTAAGGCCCATTCAACTTCACATCCTTCTAATAACTTTTGTGTTGATAATCACATTCAAAATCAATTAACATTAGTTAGATTTTTCTATCCAACAATCATATTAAGTTTAATTTGTTCTAAATTGTTCAACTATTTCTATACATTATTTAGAAAAAATAGTTATTAACTAAAATAAATAAAAAATTTGGTTTAACTAAAACAAATATTAGTGCTATAATTTAAAATAATATTAAATTAAAAATTAATATAAAAATATTTTTAATTTAATATATTATTTGTTATATAATATTAAATATAATTTAAGAAATATTGATTAATAATCAAACTATCATATAACTATATAAAAAATATTATTTCTATAGTTACAAATTAATGTTAATATAATTTATAATTTATTTTTAATATATTATATATAAAATTAAATAGAACTAATCATTTACATATAATTATATATATAACATGTAATATTATAAAGTTTAAAAGTTAATAATGGATTTGTCAAAAGATGGAAAATCTTTGGAGAATCCAAATGATTGAAAGATCCAAAAGGTAAGTGCATTTGTAGACCTTCCAAAAATAAATTGAACATGAATATATTTGGGAGATTAGACAAATGACTCAAAACCTTGTAAATTGGATTTCTTGAATGAAAAGAATAAACACTCTTGCTTGTGCTTTGAAAGATTCAATATCTATATTCCTTTGTTAGACCATTAATAGGGGTTTCATAGTTTTAATAGTAATCAAGCTCATAGTTGAAGCTATGTTTTTACTTTGCACTATCTGCGACATGTGGCATAAATAGAATCAATTTAACACATGAGTAGACTGTGATTCCAGTGATGTTAGTTACTATGTTTGATTGCAATGTTTTAATTTTCTTCAAGGTTTACAAAAAATTATGAAAAAAGTTACATCTAAATCATCATCTCACATATTGATATGGGATTGAACAGTGATATATCTTTTCATTGTACTATGATAGATGTAGATTGTGTTATCCATCAATGTTGAAGGATGAAAATAAATGAAACTATCAACATAAAAGTTTCTTCTATCATCTATTAAAAAGATCAACAATAGAGAATAATCATCTCTCTCTCTCTCTCTCTCTCTCTCTCTCTCTCTCTCTCTCACACACTATCTCTCTATATATATCACTTCTTATATCATTTTCTTTCTATCTCTTTATCTCGTGCTCTTGCACAATCTCCCTCATTTTACCCCATTTCTCACATCTCCCTACGACACACATACAACCCCCTCTATCTTTCCCAAGTTATATCTATCGCTTTATCTCTTCTTCTTTATATATCGATCTCTCCCTCTTTTTATCCACATATCTTCCTTCTCTCCCTCTCTCCCTATCACTCACTTTTTATATTTATCTACTTCAACCCCCTCTCTCTCACACACATATAAACCAATGCTCCTTATTTCACATCTCCCACTATATTCTATATCACTCTATTTCTCTCTATCTTAATCATACTCTTTCTCTCTCTATCTCATTTTATTTGTATCTCTCTACCTCTATCTCCCTATATGTCTATCTCTCTTCCTACCCATATTTGTCTCTCTACCCCTATCTATTGAGAGATTGTTCACTCTCTCCTCATACACTGCTCTCTCTTTATAATTCACTCCATCCCTCCCTCCACCTCTCCTATTATATATATTTATCTTTGTACTTCTCTCTACCTCCCACTCACTCCTCTTGTTATCTCTTTCTATGCATATCTTTCTCTACATCCTTCTCCCTTTATCTCTCTATCTCTTTCCTAGGCCTCTCTATCTCTCTATATATCACCCTATATTATTTATGTATCTCTCTCTCTCTCTCTCTCTCTCTCTCTCTCTCTCTCTCTCTCTCTATATATATATATATATATATATATATATATATATATATATATATATATATATATTCCCTCTCCCTCTTACTTTGTATCTCTATCTCTATCTCTCTTTCTTTATCTATATTTTCTTGTAGCGATTGTTATGGTTGTTCAACATCACAATGTTGGTGGATTCTATGAATTAAAAAAATACAATTACTAATTTTTGAATACCTATTCTTATGAATGAATGGTTGAGAATCCCCACTAACAAAGCAAGATGATCATAACAAAAAGATTGTACCCTTCTAAGACCTGAAAACTAGTATTTTTATCTTCATAGAAGTTCACACAATTTTCTATTGCTAATTTCTAGCCATCAATTTTAATGAAAACTAACTTCTACAAAGATTGTATGCCAATCTTCAATAGATAAAGGGAAAAAATAAATGTTTACCAAAAGGGGAAGGTGAGAGGGAGGAGAAATGGAAGCACAGTCAAATCACAAAGTGTATAGGAACTCCAACACTAGAAATAATTTTAGGATCTAATAGTTCTGGTTAATTGTGGTCATTTTCAAACATGGGCATTTGGCCAGAAAGTCCCAACTTTAGCGGTCATGGAATGCTGATGATCCCTGAAAAATGGAAGGGAAACCGTCAAGTTGGAGCATATTTTAACCAGACACACTATAATTAGAAGTTGATTAGCACCCATTTTTTCAATTCCATCCACCAGACAAAAGTCGTGTTCAAAACACATCCTAAGAACTTATCCCGGCAAAACTGTCAAACAACCTCTATGGCCGCATTTTTTGACAAGCACATTAATGATAAATAAAAAAGTTTGAGACAAACACCCAAAATAAATCAATAAAATATGAATGCATGGGATCATTTGGATGGTCATTCTTCTCTTATCTAATATTATCTATTGTTAGATGAAAAAAAATTGCTTCTGACTTTCAAATAATAAACACCTTTGATGTAACGATGGGGTTCTGCTCAAATGACAAGGGCATAAGGTTCTCATGTTGGAGATCCATGTTCAAATCCCCCAAAGTGGCATCTATGTGGCCTTTGTGACTTGAGTTGATTATGTGGCTTGTGTGGCTTCTAAGTGGATTATGTTGAATGGGGAGGAGGTCCCCTTGTGACCTCTATTTGGGTGTTGGCCCTTCCAGCTATTAACCTATCAAAAAAATAAAATAAAATAAACACATTCAACGTAATTAATTTACTATTATTTTTTAACTTTTTTTTTATTTTATTATATATTTTGAGTATTAATTATTTATTTATATATTTTGTTTACGTGGTATTATATATTCATTTTATTTACTGGTGAAGTTATGTTTATATTTATTTTCATGAATGTGTTATTTATTAAGATTTGTTTTTTTTATTTGTTAATGGGCTTGCAAGGGTCAATCCTTCTCGTAAAAAAGAGATGAGGTGAGGTGGGAATCACCAGAGGAAGGATGGATCAAAGTTAACTTTGATGGAGTGGCAAAAGGAAATCTGAGTCCATCAGGGGCTCGCTATGTGGCTATAGATTATATGGGTAACATACTAGCCATGGAGTCAAAAAAACTTGAGGAAGCTACTAACGATGAAGTTGAAGCTTGGGCAATGTTATTGGTTGTAGAAATGGCAAAGAGTATTCAAGTGGAGCGTTTACATCTAGAAGGAGATTCCCATATTATTATCAAAATTATCACCATGGGAAAATCACATATTTGGAAGATTGATAAAATTATCTCCATCATACGTAAAAAGTTGACGTGTTTCTACAACTTCAAATTATCCCATATCTATCAAGAGGGCAACACCTTGGTAGACTCCCTCTCTAAGGTAGTTATCAACTTGACCCCTTTGTAATGCTACGTTGGCAAGGTGGTACACTCAGTCAGGAGATGAAAAGGAAAGTGAAATATTAATTGATGCCATTGGCTGATGATGTAGAGAGACAATAGTATTTTTGAAACACCATTGGCAGAGGACAATGGTGTTGAGGTGAGGTGACAGGAATTGAATGACAAGGAATGTGGGGCAGAGGTTTGGCAAGATTGAGAGGACAGTGAGTTATTGCTCACTCTATATGGAGGAATGATATAGATGCAGTGGCATCCACCGAGCATTGACATTTCATTTGGTGGCAGTGTATGGTGTAAGCTTGCAAGATGGAGGAAAACTTTAGCTTCAAGGCATCCAAATAACATATGGCCTTTTGGGGTTAGGTTTTCATTAAAATATTGAAGCGTGTATTCATGGTGGATGAACCCTTCTTCATGATCATTTTGTGATGTCTACTGGGCATCAACTATTTGATTGCCAACTACAAATTCTAAACCAACACATATATAGCCTCTATGTTATGTGCTTGGGGGCTTGAATTCTCTATCATTGACAAAGTGAAGAGGGTGGTGAGTAGGTGTGTGGAGAAAGAATGGAGACAGGGGTTCAATGATCTATTGCAGTATGTAGAACATGGCCAAGGTTTTAACACCAATTAGGGATACTAGAACCATGTCCTAGGCTATCCACCAAACCTTCATCATTTCATACTCTAGAGGGTAGGGGTAAATAGACATGCTAGGAAACTTGATGTCAAAAAGATGTGGAGAATTCTCTGTAACTATATAATAGACTAGGAAAGGGTCATTGCCTTAGGTCAAATAATAGAGGTGTTTGACAAATTGGTTCTCAAATATCAACTTACATATTATTAGAGGGCTCCTAAGTATGAAAATTATTGACAACAAAATATTGGTGAATAGGAAAGGGTAGTGAGAAGAAGAAGACCAAGAAATGGTGTCCAAAGGGTTGCTCAATGAAGGAGAGGAAGATCATGTACATTGGGGTGGGGGGGGGGGGGAGGGGGGGGTGTCATGGTGGAGGGCATAGATCATGAAGAGTCTCAAGAAGCACCATAGGAAGGAACTACGTCAAGCATCAAGTTGCAAAATGTAATGAAGTTGGACCCTCTTCTTCACGATTGTAAATTTCCTTTTTGGGTCTTTGTATTTTTGGTTTTCTATGGTAATGCCCATCGATGGATGCAAATAATATTTTTTTGAATTGAGAATTGATTCTCATTTTGTATGTATTTGGATGCAATGGGGCACCACTCTAGTCTATGGTTTGGTCAAATGTTATAAAGATAGGGGTGGTAAATATTTTTTGTAGCAAGAAAATGTGTATAGACAAGATCGACAATATGTAGCATTTGCAAAAAATATGTAGGGGTGATATGAAGGTCTATATGAAGAGCCCAAGGAAGTTGTATCATCTTCTCTGAACTTTGAATTTTGTATTTCCAAACATCATTATTAATAATAAAATATAAGTTTACTAATTAAAAAAAAAAATTGTTTTTTAAATTTTAAGACTAGCTTGTGATTATGAGGTCATCTTCATAATTATGAGATCATCTTCACGATCATAGATATATCTTGTTCAAATTTTAAAAATTTAAATTTGAATTTAACTAACTTCCTATTTGTATACTTCATCTTTAGATCTAAGTAAACACAAGTTTGCATTGTATATTGTTATGTTCCTATATTTAAAGATAATCAATTTATTTATTCCAAATATAAGGTTGATGAAATAAAAGAATAAATTTACATTTACACACATCAATTGGTGCTCTAAAAGGAAACAAGATCTACACAACTAGTTTAGAAGTATTTACATGATAAAAGACACTTGTATTTTGTCATTATTCATTTTATAGTAATTGGTTTAAGATAACTTGAGTCCATATGACTTATGAATAAATCTTAAGGTGTTGGGCTAGGGGCCTAGCTTGATTGGCAAAAGCTTCCTATGGTGCACATGAGCTCATGAGGTATAATATCCCTCTACCCACATGGTACTGGAAGGCGTGTATTATCAGAAACTACAATTGAAACAATTGTTATATTGTCATTGATGTCAAACCTTAACTAGTAAGATAGTTTCTATCTAGGAGAGTACCATAACTATTGATTGATGAAGAGGATTTGGTAAAGGAGATAACAAGAGAACCTAAGGAAAGGTTGAGTTATTTGATACTTCAATGGGTACTTGATTAGTTGGCACATTGATAAGATAATGTATTGTTTATCTAAGTAAGAAGAAAGACTGGAGAGGTAGGCTTAACTGAGAAAAAGTGAAGAAATCTAGTTTAAGCCAAGTGATGTTAGTGTCGACCGAGAGCTAGTATATACCGAGTAAATCTAGTGTTGACCGAACATTAGTAATTGTCGAGTGATGGGAAATTATAGAGCAAAGACAGTGTTTGTCAAGGAAGACAGTTTGTAGTGATGACCGAGATACACAGTGATGACCGAGGAGAAGAACACAGTATTGACCGAGTATTAGTAAATTACATTTGGAGAAAGAATTAAGATTCCCAACTGAAATAGTTGAATTCTTGGGATATGTAAAACATGTTGACATTATTAATGAATTGTATGGAGTATTTAATGCATGTGGTAAATCATTTTCTTATAGATTCAAAGAGAAGTTTGGAGATGTATTTAGAAGGAAGGATGAAGAATATAATGATGGAAGGATTCGATGAATCAGACCTAAACCTAAGATCTACAGAGGAGATTAAGCGGAAAAAGATTGATCTACTTGATAGAAGAGGTATAAAGGAAAACCTAATTGTGAGGTTATTATGTATGAAGAAGAAGTTGATGTTATTGACTGATAAGTCTAAGCAGAAGGCTGAAGGTGAAATTGTGAAGGAACCAAACAGAGTTGTGATTGCTTCAAGTGAATTTTGAGCAGATCAGAGATGGAGATGGAAATGGAGATCAGTCAATAAATCAACATATATGTGCAAAGTGGATCTATATTTTCAAAGTGAGTTGTATGTTTTTTAGATCAGAAACTAATGTTACTTTCTAACCATTGTATCAGTCTAAATCCTTTAATCAAGGTTGACCTAACAGTCATTGTATAAATCCTTTAATCAAGGTGACATTCTAATGGGATGTTTTTAAGTCCTCTAACCAGGCCACTTTTGACAGAGTGTTTTAAATCCTTTAACAGGGTCACACTTGACAGTGCATTTGTAAACCTTTAACAGGGTTGGCTTTTCACATAGCTCACTTTAGAAGAGTGAAAATCAGTAGCATGTTACAAAGTGGTTTTTCCCAAATTGGATTTCCACTATAAATGCCAATGTTATACATGTGTGAATGTTGTTATATTCTTCAAGTTAATTATTTTTGGACAGTGGACTACATGTTATATGTTTATGATATATGCTATAGAGACCAAGTTGAATTATTGATTAGATCTGATTTGTTGAAGGACTGAAAAGTTTAATTGGTACATCTGGACCTGAGGATAACTGATTCACCCCCCTCTCTCAGTTATTCTAAATCATTCTAACAGTTGCACTAGCATTTGTTGGGAAAAGTTTCTCAACCTTGCATTTACATGGGGTTACTATTTTTAGTAAATTTTTATTTAAGCACAAATTTTCCCTATTTCTTTGTAAAAGGTTCAAAATGGTTAGATAAGCATATCGATGCATTTTTTTAGCAAGATCATGTCTAGTTTCAAACATATTAAAGTTTCAATTTTTGGAAATTGATAGAAAAGGTTGCAAATGCAATTACAAAGGCTCTAGAAGTTGTGAAAGGGGTCAAACAATGGCCAAATAATGTATAAATTTGAGACATTGTAGAACACATCATGAGCTTTCCAAATATTTAAATGGTTCATTAATGGGATACCTAGTTCAAAAGTTACGGCCTCTGAAAGTTTGGTCTCCTAACATAAGAAATGTAACAATGTGTTGAACACAAAAAATGAATTGTAAAAGAGTGTTACATGTGTTGGTATATGTATTGACACACCATAGGGCATCTTTGATTGGAGATAATATGGGCACCTCTTTTGGGGTGATTTTAGCCCATGGTTTTGTAATATCGTATGATAGTTTCTTGTATTGTATCTTCTATACATTAGGTACATGAGATGGAGGGTGTGTGTAAGAGTCTTATAGTTTTTTTAGTTACCTATTGATCTCTAGTTAATGATAATCCTAAGAGAATCTTTCTCAAAAAATATATTGTAATCTTTTATTTATTTTTGAATAATATATTGGGTTTCTTTTGGAGTGTGGAGTTTTTCTCCTTAAAGGGTTTCCCCCAAGTAAATCATTGTGTTGTGTTATACACATTATTTGTTTTATTTCTGTTAAGTTTCTAGAATTGTTATAAAGATTTTAAAAAGTTTTAACATAACCATTTCATCAAGATTAGTGTAGGAAGTTGTTCTTCTACTTAAATTCCTTACAAGTGGTATCAGAGCTTGATCACCTTTGGTTTAGTTGTGGGTTGTTGGGTTTTTAACTAATCTAGATTTGAGTGGGAGCTTGTGTAGAAGATACTTTGTGATCTTGTTATAGAAATTTTCAGATGGAAAGTTCATCGGGGAGAATAGAGGTGGTGAATAGATGTAAAATGGATTCACCTCTATTCAAATGTAAAGGGGGAAATATGAGATCTATTCTCAAAACCCAAATTCCCCAAAGAAGAGATCTGATTTGATCAACCAAAAGGTTAATGCACAATCGAATCAATTTTATGGAAAAGAGTAGGAAGAGAGAGAGTAAATCCAATATTTCCCTAATGTGGAGGATTATGTTTAGAATATAGAATAATTGAAATACAAGTACTAACCTCAAATTAGGGTAGATCTAGAAAATGTTGAATTTTGGTGTCTATGTACACTTTCAGGAAAATCTAAAACCTATGCTGGACTGGAAATGTCGAGATAGAGAAAACCCAGAAATCTTTCCTCAAGATGGCTCAGCTCGGGTTTGACCCTCATAAAAGGTCAAATACCACATTCTTTATTTGAAGTTCGATTCGAATTATGTTTGCAAATCCCGGAAGTTTGTCGAAAAGGGTATCCAAATTCTCTCTTAGATCTGAAACTTTGCACCTGTACCTGCAAGAAAATGGGGGTTTTTGTTGTATGGGGGGTTTGCCTTGGTCAAACCCCAATTTAGGAATTAACCTTGAAATTGAATTGAAATATATTGTGCATGAACAAAGTAATTGAAACAAATCACCTCGCTTATGTTGAAGTCCTTGTAGAAGATTCGAATCCTTAAATCCACAAGTAGGAATGCTTCAATGGATGTAGGATGTCTCCAATCAATGGTATTTGATCTTCAACACCAATCTTGACTTGATCTTTGCATATGAGAAGGCTTGAATGAATGGAGAAGGATGGATCTTCAAGGGGGCTCCAAAGAGATTGAATCCTTCAATGGCTAACAATGGATCTCCTTGATGAATGAATGCTTGAACACTTGAATGCTTGAAGACTTGCTTGCACTTGAGATCTTGCAATTGCTTGAGATGAGATATGAAAACTTGATTGAGAGATATGTTCTCACAAAACTTGATGATGAAAATGAGAGAGGAAGGCCTCCTTTTATAGTGATCTAGGGCACACTCCTCTAGATGGGCCACCTTGGAGAATTAAATCCCAATAAGGTCCTCACCTTTAGAAAATATACCTAGATTAAATGCAATTAAAGGATTTACCATCCCGAAACCCGAAATGGCCGACTCGGAGGCGGGAAAATAAATTTCCCGAAAGCCCGAAGCCCATAAATTAAAGATCTTGAAAATTTGGAGAAAGGGGTCAATGTCAAGGTTGACCCTGACCTAGTCAGGGTCAACCTAAGACATTGACCCTGATCCTAAGTTGACTCAGAATCAAGTCAAAAGGTCCCAGAGATGTCCAGAAACCTAAAAATTGATGCCAGAACAAGACAAAATGTCAAGAATAGACATAAAATCCTATGATTACTAAGATGAAGTCTAGGAGGATCCATTTCTAAATCATACCTAGAAAATAGAGCCATGGAAGAGAGAAATTTAGGAGAATCCTTAAGATCCTAACCCTAATTTCACCTAGAATGAAGAAATCAAGTGCGGGGAAGAAGTGGAAAGCGGGGAGAAAAGCCAAATACATGAAAAGACCTGATCAAGGTGCTTAACATGACCCCAAACCACCTACTCAGAGGGATAAATGCTCTTATCATGGAAGTGCTTCCATTTTAAGATGATACAGGTGGATAAAATCACTAGAAATAATTTTGAAATGTGGAAGCTGGAGATGGAAGATCAACTAGTAGATCGAGATCTTGTTAATGAGAATGTCATGAAACCTATAAATCTAGATGAGGCTACTAAATATGTTGTTATAGATTGTAAAGTAAAGGGTCTAATTAAATTGTACCTTGTAGACTTTTTTTTAATAAATTTCCATGAAGAGTCCTATACACAAAGCTTTTGGAAGAAGCTTAGTGAGATGTATCAAGTGAATTCTTTAGTAAACCAATTTTTCTTGAGGAAGAAGCTATATTGGACTTAAGATTGGAGGAGGGTGGACAAATTAAAAACCACCTAGAAGCTTGAACATTTTGGCGGATTAGTTGGCATCTATTGGTGTTACGATGGATGAGGAGGAGAAATGTCAGCTCTTACTTTATTTTTTTCTTAATTTGTGGGATTCGCTTGTTATGGTCATTGGAAATACATTTTTGTTCTGAGGTTGGAACATATGGTGGGTTATTTCCTTTTTGAAGAGATGAGGAGGAAGGTATCCTTTAGTGCCATGAAAGCCCTAGTTGTTCATGGAAGACTTAAGAAAAAAGGTAAGAAGAATGAGAAGCCTAACATATTCAAATCCAGAGGGAGGTCCAAATATCCTAGAAAGTCCAAAGTCATTTTTTGGAATTTTGGTAAGCCTAGACACATCCATAATGATTGAAAAGAAGAGAAGAAGAATAAAAAGAATAAATTTCATTATAATTTGAGTCCAAGAAGGAAGATGGTGATGTGTCCATTGCAACTTTGACGACTCATGCATGCAATGATGCATGGTTAATTGACTTAGGTACATCTTTTTATATGACCTCTAATAGAGATTAGTTTTCTAAATATGAATAATTTTAAGGAGGTAAAGTGTACTTGAATGATAAGTCTCGTTTAAATATTGTTGGTCATGATAAAGTTAAAATGAGGTTTCTTGATGGTAGATAAGAAATATTAACATTGTTCTGTATCTCCCTAGTATAAGACAAAATTTGTTGTCTATGAGAAAACTGATAGATTCAAGTATGGAAGTGGTCTTTTATGATGTAGGATGCAAAATGGTGAGAGGTGTTATGGTGCTTGCTAGAGGTTTCAAAATTGGCACTTTGTATAAGTTGAATGCATACACTACTAAGTGTAATAGTACTTCTATGAAGACTAAATTTGTGGATACTTTGTTGGAAAAGGAGAGGGTTTCTCCTTTAGCAAATGGTCATGGGTTTTGGGTACCTAAGGGTGTGTTTTATTTTTAATCAAAGTTACCTACAAATAAGACTATGCTATGGCACTAGAGACTTGGCCACATTGGAGAGAAGGGTCTAAGGACCTTGAAAAAGAAAAACCTTGTTGAAGGTTTGAATGATTGTAATCTTGATGACTTAGTTTTCTATGAACATGCAATTAATGGAAAAAAAAACCATTTTCAATATTACTCAAGCTCTCATAAATCTTGTGGTGTGTTGGATCTTATTCATTTTGATGTATTTGTCCATGTAAATGTTCCTTCCATTGGAAAATCCACATATTATGTTTTATTCATTTATGATTATAGCAGAAGGACATGGGTATATTTTATGAAGAGTATATTTGATGTTGTTAGTTGATTTAAATAATTTAAATAAATGATTATGTTAGAAACAAGGCAACACAACTAAGAGGGTGGGGGTGAATTAGTCATGTCAATTAATTTCAAAACTTCACCCATAACTTAGCCATAAAATATTAGATCTAAATGATAAACATTAAAGTACTAAACCACAAGCATAAGAACACATAACACTATAATTTTTGCATGGAAACCTAGTTAATAGAAAAACCACAGTAGGTATCAAACACACTAGATGATGTACTAGTACAATAACCCTATTAAAGGTACAAAAGGGGAATGCACATGCATTTAGGCACACTTCCTAGAGCTCACTACTTAAATACAACTAAGAGCAACAACCTTTTTAATACAACAAGGGATACAACCCCAAAATGGACTACAATCCAAAGTGGACAATAATCCACTAAATTATGAACTGACTAATAGCATCTCTGATATGCCAATACAGGTCTAATGAAGTGCAAAAAATCTCTTATTGGATTCCACTCATACCTCTTCACAACCACTGATACATCATGCTTGCACCCTCTATATTTGCACACCTATCACACTTACAAATGATTACATCTTTATATACATTTCATCAACCTTGAAAAATAAATAAGGCCGACATCAACCTTAACTCGTCAATTAAAAATATTTAATCAATTGCAATGAAAAAATAATGCAATTTTTGACATGTCGACAAAGACATAGCTAGGACCCAAATCTCCATCCATGAACATGCTACAATCCATAAATCATGCCATAAATTTTTGCAACACACTATCTCACCAAGTCGACCAAGAGCACTAAAAATATCAATATGCCACAAGAAAAATCATTGAATCTGATCCAGTGTGATCTAGCAACATGATAGGACATGATCTAGAAACATCAACAAGAAACATGGAATACCACATCAACAACATTAATATATATGTCTCAGAATTCACAAATGTCTCTAGAGTGTTCATCAGGAACATCAAACAACAACCTATGCCACTCAAGAAAAATAGCTTGCTAGCATCCAAATCATGAACCATTTGAGATGAGAACACACATCCATGTCCTTAACTCACTACTAGGTTAGCAACCAAAAATATTGCATAACCGGTCCTTATCGATCCAAAAACTACAACACTAACACTTCCTAAACAATCAGAATACTTTCCTCTAATAAATCACACATTACTTCCTCAAATCCTAAAGAAAACCTTAGAAACTTGAATAAGATCAAGTACAGGCATTCCTCAACACATATATGGATGTGCAACATCTAATATGCAATATAGTATCCATACTAATCCATAGCTCTTCACTAAACAAACTAGGAACACTATGAAGAATAAAGGAATATGTTGACATCAATGACAAAATATCATTATCAACACATATATGCATGAAATATCCAACAATCTCCCCCTTTGGTATTTATGGAAATATATGATGTGAATGACCAAATCAATGCACAAAGAAACCATATCACCAACAATATCTACAATATATCTCTCTCCCAAACCTTATGCAATAAAGAACAATCTCTACTTGTAA
Source organism: Chamaecyparis obtusa (assembly GCA_027943335.1). Taxonomy (NCBI): domain Eukaryota; kingdom Viridiplantae; phylum Streptophyta; class Pinopsida; order Cupressales; family Cupressaceae; genus Chamaecyparis; species Chamaecyparis obtusa. The sequence continues at coordinate 903,281 of BSBK01001200.1, forward strand.
GATCTGCACAATTTTTCACATGCCTATTTCTCCTCCTTTGAAATCAATGACAAAGGCACACATATGCACTAAGTCATAGAGTCAAAAAAACTAAACATCATACCTCACAGGACTAACTACTCCCCCTAAGTAGTATCCACCAAAAATATCAATCTAGGTTAATGATATAAAAGCACTAGATCGATGAAAATTCATGCATCTCTAGATCTAATCAGGAGGGGCCATCACCCTGAGCTTACCTCAGAGATACTCAAAAGTATCCTTTGGCAAGGGCTTCATGAAGATATATGCAATCTTCTCTATAGTAGACACATATTCCAATCTGACTTCTTTTTCACACACTTTTTCCTTCAAGAAATGATACTTGATAGATATATGCTTTATTTTTTAATGCAATACTAGATTCTTTGAAATATTGATATCACTTGAGTTGTCATAATTAATAGTAACACGCTCCTCAATGTTCACTCTGATATCCTTTAATAATTTCTTCATCCAAATTACTTGTGTATAGTTAACAACAGTAGCAACATACTTAGCCTCAATAGTAGATTGCGATATACAAATTTACTTTTTACTAGACCATGAGACTAACCTTTTTCCCAAGAAGAATGCTCCTCCACTTGTAATCTTTCTGTCATCCACATTATTTTCCCAATTTTCATCGGTGAAGGAACTTAATATAAAATCATCATCCTTTCCATACCATAATCCATAGTCAATTTTCCCTTTCAAATATATGAATATCCTCTTAACAACAACAATATGTGATTCCTTCGGTTCTGCTTGAAATCTCACAACAATGCAAACTGCATTTTTTATATCAGGTCTAGTCTATGTTAAGTATAGAAATCCATAGATCATTGATCTATACCTTGTATGATTTACATTAGGTGAATCATCACCCTTTGTCAACTTGAAACCAATAACCATAGGAGTACCAATCAGTTTAGATTCATCCATACCAAATTTATTCATTAGTTCTCTCACATACTTATACCGTGATATAAAAATCCCTTTTTTAGATTGAGTAATTTGTAAACCAAGAAAGAATTTCATCTCTTCTATCATGGACATCTCAAATTATTTTTGCATATCATCAAAAAAATTCCTTGCTTAATTTGTCATTTAAACAAAAAATGATATCATCCACAAATACTTCAACAATCAAGATATTGTCATGATCAATTTTTAGATACAAGTTATTTTTAGTAGTACCTTTACTTAAACCAAGTCTCAACAAATATTTCTCTAACCTTACATACCAGGCTCTTGGTGCTTGTTTCAATCCATACAATGATTTCTTCAATCGACAAACCACATCGTCTTGATCAGTCAAAGGAAAACCATTAGGTTTCTCAACATAGACTTTCTTTTCCAATTCTCCATTCAAGAATGAAGACATGACATCTATCTAATATACCTTGAAATCCTTGTAAGTAGCATATTCATGAAATATTTTGACTTCTTCAATTCTAGCATTAGGAGAAAAGGTCTCCTCAAAATCAATACCTTCCATCTGTGAATATCTTTTGTAAACAAGTCTATCTTTATTCCTTACCACTTCACCATCTTCATTTAGTTTGTTTCTGAATACCCATTTAGTTCCAATCACATTCTTATCTTTAGGTCTAAGAACTAAAATCCATGTTTTATTCTTTTCAATATGATCTAACTCTTTTTCTATTTCCTTAACCCAACTTTCATCTTTGCATGCTTCATCAATATCTTTAGGTTCAACTTTAGAAATCAAGCCAATTTCATCTATGATTCTAGCATTTTTTTATCTAGTTAGAATACCTTGATTCCTATGACCAACAATCTAATTTTCTGAATGATTCATCCTTACATACCTTGGAGTCTTTAGATTTTCTTTTGTAGAAAACTCTCGTGTTTCCACTTCTTCCTCATTTAAAACTTCTCCATCCTATTCTAACAATCCATTCTGATTCTGATTCTAACTTTGATGTTGTGTTTGTACAATCTAATTCTCTTCTTCATCATCCAATTCATAACTGCATGGTCTAGCTTATTTTTTATAACTTTCATCAACTTTCACATGAGTACTTTCAACTATCTTTCTCAATTGATTGTTAAACACTTATATGCTTTTCTCTTTATAGAATAACCAAGAAAGATACTCTCATCACAGATAGCATCAAATTTACCTAACTCTTCATCTATCTTGATATAACATTTTCTTTCAAAAATTCTAAAATACTTCATTTTAGGAACATGACCATACCAAAGTTCATAGGGTGTCTTACTAGTACCTTTCTTCATTTGAACTCGATTCAATGTGTAGAATGTAGTGCTAACCTCTTCTCTCCAATACATCTAAGTTACATTTCCTTCCATCATTATAGTCCTTGCAGTGTCAAGAATATATTTTTTCCTTCACTCTGTAATTCTATTTTGTTGTGGGGTTTGGGGAGAAGACATTTGTCTTCTTATTCCATGCTCGTCATAGTATGTGTTAAATTATCCTGAAGTAAATTATTCACCTCTATCCAATCTTAGACATTTCATCTTCAAACTGGTTTCAATCTCAGCCATAGCTCTAAAGATCTTGAATTTATCAAAATTTTCACATTTTTCCTTCAAAAATATAACCCACATCATCCTTGAATAATCATCAACGAATAGTATGAAATATTTGTCTCCATAATAGCTCCTATTCCTAGTAGGACCACATAACTTTGTATGCACCAAACCTAACAATCCACTTGAAGAATAGGTCTTGCTATTAAAATTAGATTTAGTTAGCTTTCCCAACTAACATTCCTTACACATTGCATTAGCAGGCTTCAACAATCTAGGCAAATCTCTTACAATGTGTGTAGTACTTATCTTTATAATATTATCAAAGTTTATATGACAAAACCTCTTGTGCCACAACTAACTTTCATTAGTTATAGCAATCAATAATTTATTTTATGTGCTATTTAAATGAAAAACCTTATCTCTGGCCTTGGTACATGATGAAATCTCATTTTTGGAGCTCCCCAAGATTACACACTTTTCATCCTTGAATTATAAGTTGCAACCTTTATCAACAAACTATCCAACACTCAAAAGGTTGTGCTTCAAACCCTCAACATATAAAACATAATTAGTACTATTATTTCCATCAAATATAATCGAACCTCTTCCTCTGATAAAACAAGGAGTATTGTCACCAAATCTAACAACACCACCATCATACCTTTCCAATTTCACAAATTTGTTCTTATCTCCAGTCATATGGTGTGAATAACCACTATCTATTACACATTCATCTTATATTTCAAAATATACAACTAGGGCCTTTTCCTCATTCAATAAAGTAGGATTCTCATCTCTAGTAGTAATGAACACAATCTCATCTTCACTCTTCTCAAATTCATCATCAAACACACCTTCAGTAGTAGCTAAATAACATTTCTTATGATACTTAGACTGAAAATTTCTAGGCTTATACTTCGGTACTCTCTTAGGACATCTAGAATAAAAATGGCCAATCTTATTGCATGAAACACATTTCAAAGGTAGCTTCCCTTTATACTTACCTACACCCTTTGGTACTCTCTTTACAATTAGGGATTCTAGGTCTTCCACCTTTCTTTCCACTTCTTCAATCTCTTCCCATTCCTTACCATATCTAGATCCATACTTAGATGAACTTTCACTAGACTCATATTTTTTCTTATCTTTAGAAACAATAGCTTTAAATGTAGATTCATATTTAGGAACACTATCATGAAATCTAGTCATTTTAAAAGCAGATAACTTATCAACCAACGAATCCCTAGTCACATTAGACATTGTCTTGATCTCTTCAATTACAACAACTTTGTTGTTATAAGAAAGAGGCAAAGATATCATAATCTTAGAAACAATCTCTTCCTCTTCCATCTTTCCATCAACACTTTTGATTCCACAAACAAGTTCAGACACCTTCTGAACAAATGCTTGAATATTTTCATGCTCACTAATCCTCAAGGTTTCTAGCTTCTCTTTTAGGGTCTACAACTTTTCTTGCTTTACAATGGTGTCTCCTTCATGTAATGCTTCTAGTTTTATCCATATTTGATGTGTGATATCTAAATCCATAACATTTGTATATTCATCATCTAATAAGGCACTCAAAATAGATTCTTTGGCTCCCATGTTATACTCAAATCCCTTCTTCTCATCAACAATGGAAAAGGCTAGATGTGTAGGAGGCTTGTAATCTTTCTTTGTAACTACCCAATAATATTCCCCAATGCATCTCAAATGTGTAACCATCCTTCCCTTCCATGTAGCATAGTTGGTTCCATCAAATCTCAAACTTTCCTTCTTAAAATTTTTCATCCTAGATCACCTCAAGCAATCAAACTTCAAAAAGGGGATCTAGCACTAATACCAATTGTTATAAACAAGGCAACAAAACTAAGAGGGGGAGGGAGGGGTGAATTAGTTGTGTTAATTAATTTCAAAACTTCACCCACAAATTAACCATAAAACATTATATCTAAATGATAAACTTTAAAGCAATAAACCACAAGCATAAGAACACATAACACCATAATTTTTGGGTGGAAACCATGTTAAGGGAAAAAAACACACTGGGGATCAAACCCACAAGATGATGTACTAGAACAATAACCATGTTAAAGGTACAAAAGGGGATTGTACATGCATTCAAGCACACTTCATAGAGCTCACTTCTCAAATACAACTAAGGGCAACAACCCTGAGAATACAACAAGGGCTATAGCCCCAAAATGGACTACAATCCACTATGGATAACAATCAACTAATTTATGAACTGACTGATAGCATCTATGATAAGCCAATATAGCTTTGATGAATTGCAAAGAATATCTTATTAGAGTGCACTCATACCTCTTCGCAACCACTGATACATCATGCTCGCACCCTCTATATTTACACACCTATTACACTTACAAATGATTACATCTTTATATACATTTCACCAACCTTGAAAACATAAACAAAGTTGACATCAACCTTAACTCCTCAATTACAAATATTTAATCAATTACAATAAAAATAATAATGTGATCTAAGACATGTTGGTAAAGACATAGCTAGGACCCAAATCTCCATCCATTAACATACTATGATCTATAAATCACACCACAAATATTTGCAACACACTATCTCACCAAGTTGGCCAAGAACACTGAAAATATCAATATGCCACAAGAAAAATCATTGAATTTGATCACATAATACATTATGATCCAACAACATGAATAGGACATGATCTAGAAACATTAGCAAGCAATATGAAATACCACATCAGAAACATAAACATCTTTGTCTCAGAATTCACAATTGTCCCTGAATTGTTCATTAGGAACATCAAACAACAACCTTTGTCACTCAATAAAAATATCTTTCTAGCACCCAAATCATGACCCATTCGAGATGAGGACACACATCCATGTCCTTAACTCATCACCAGGTTAGCAACCAAAAATATTGCATAATAGATCCTTATCAATCCAAAAACTACAACATTGACACTTCCTGAACAACTAGAATACTATCCTCTAATAAATCACACATAACTTCCTCAAATCATAAAGAAAACCTTTGCAACTTGAACAAGATCAAGTAAAAACATTCCTCAACACATATAAAGTTGCACAACATCTATTTTGCAATATAGTATCCATATTGATCCATAGCTCTTCATTGAACAAACCAAGAACACTGTCAAGAACAAAGAAATATGTTGACATCAATGATAAAACATCAATCTCAAAAAATATATGCATGAAATCTACAATAGATTGAATTATAGATTGGAAGGAAAATAGAATTGATAATAGAAGTAATTTTTTCTCTAATAATTTGATAGAATCTATAAAAATTGTGACATACATAGGCATAAAACAAATTTGTATTCTCCAAAATAGAATGGAGTTGCAAAAAGGATGAACAAGAAATTTTTGGAGAATGGTAGGAGTGTGCTAAGTGGTGATGACCTAGAAAAAAGGTTTTGGACTTAAGTTATATTTGCTACTTGCTACCTGATTAACAAGTCTCCTCTATCAACTCTTGTTGATAAAATGCCTATAGAAGCATAGTCGGGTCAACAAACTTCATTAAGACATCTTAGATTTTTTGGTTGTGAAGCATTTGCATATGTGTCAAAAGAGAAGAGAAAAAAATTGGAGAACAAGATTTTGAAATGTATCTTCATTGACTAAAATTATGGTATGAAAGGATACAAGCTTTGGGACCCTATTGCACAAAATGTAATACATAGTAGAAGTAATAATTTTAGAGAAACAAGGTCTTCTTCTATTACATTGCAACCTAAACAAACTAAAAAGGAAGGTGTGATTCAACTACCTTCTATGCCTAAGAAAGTTAAATCGAGACCCCTAGATAGACAAGAAGTTGAGGAGAGCTAATCTAGCTTTGAATCTTCAAAAGAGGGGAAAAATTCTCCAACTTAGCTTGTTAGAAGGTCTACAAGGAAAATACATCCACCTAAAAGTTATTCTCTTGATGACTAGAGATGTAATCTTTCTTTGAATACTAGTGTTGATGAACCTATCTATAGAAAAGGTATTAGGTATGGATGATGTAGAACCTTGAAGATTGTTATGGATGAAGAAATGGAATATTTGAAAAATAATGATACATGAGATCTTGTACCTTTTCCTAAATGACAAAAAAATGTTGGTTGCAAATGGGTGTTCAAGGAAAGGATTGGTTCAAATGGAAGAATTGAGAAGTATAAATCAAGATTGATTGAAAAAGGCTACTCTCAAGTTGAGGGTGTTAATTATGGTGGAATATTCTCTCTTGTTGCAAAAATTCTATTCATTAGATTTTTGTTTTCTATTATTGTTGCTTATGATTTAGAGGTTGAGAAAATGGATATTAAAATTGCTTTTCTTCATGGTGATTTGGATGAAGATATTTATATTACATGGTAAAAGGTAAAAGTAATTTGGTTTACAAATTAAATAAATCTTTGTATGGCCTCAAGTAGAGTCCTAAAATGTGGTACTATGAATTTGATACATATGTGTTGAGTTTGATATTTGAGCGTTCTAAATCAGATCATTATGTCTATTATAAATTTGAAGGTGGTCATTTCTTGTACATTGCATTTTATGTTGATGATATGTTATTCATTATTAAAGGGAAAATTATGATTGTAGAACTTAAGTCTCATCTTGCTGCTAAATTTGAAATGAAAGATCTTGGTGCAACTAAACACATTCTTGGGATGGAAATTAGAAAAGATAGAGTGAACAAAATGTTATGGCTAGGCTAGGGTAAGTATATGAACTCAATTTTATAGAGGTTCAACATGCAAGGTTATAGACCGTTATGTGTTCCTTTTACTATTGAATCAAAGTTGTCTATTTCATATTGTCCCACATCTCCATTAGAGATGAAAGACATGAGCTAAGTACCTTAGAAAAGTGTAGTTTTTAAGTTAGATGTATGTTATGGAGTGGGAGTTTTTTTCTAGATATATGTCTAATCCTTGGAGAGTTTGTGGGGATGCAATTAAAAGAGTCTTTAGATATTTGAAGGGTACCTCTGAGTATTCTTTGTGTTATCATGATAATATAATAGGTGACAAAAATTTCCTTAATATTTATGGGTATGTAGATTTAAATTAAGGATGTTATATTGATAGTAGAATATCCACTAGTGCTTATGTGTTTACATTATTTGGTGGTGCAATCAATTGAATGATTAAGTAATAAGTTGTTGATTTGTCCACTACTAAAGTAGAGTATATGGAAGCTACTCGATCTTTTAAATAATCCATTTGGCTTAAGAAGTTGTATTTAGATATTAGAATAAAAAAAAGAGTAGTAACAATCTATTATGACAATCAAATTGTGATCTGTCTAGCAAAGAACTTGATATTTCATGCTTGAACCAAGCAAATTGATGTTCAGTATCCCTTTTGTTAGAGTTATGGTTAAGGATGGCAGGGTGAAGCTAGTTAAGGTAGAGACTTTGATGAATGTTGTAGATTAATTAACAATGGTTGTGAGCATAGATAAGTTGAGATGATGATTAGAGTCTATGAGCCTCATGTGTCCTAACAATTAAGTTATGGTGTAGATACTTCCTTTCCTCTTTCTTGCAAGGTGTTTGACAAGTGGGAGATTGTTGGGAAAAGTGTCTCAACCTTGTATTTACATATTGTTACAATTTTTAGTAGATTTTAATTAGAGAACAATTTTCCCTATTCCTTTCTAGAAGGTTAAAAATGGTTAGATAATTATACTGATGCATTTTCAAGGTAAGATCATGTCTAGTTTGGAAGATATTAAAGTTTCAATATTTAGAAATTGCTAAAAAAGTTGCAAATGCAATTATGGAGGCTCTAATGGATTTGAAATGGGTTCAAATGATGGTCAAATAATATAGCCATTTGGGATTCTCTAGAGCATTTTTTGAGCTTTCCAACACTTCAAATGATTCATCAATCAAACATCCAGTTCAAAAGTTATGGCCTCCAAAAATTGGGTCTCCTAATATAGGAAATGTAAAAACATGTTGAACACGTTAAATGAGTTGTAAAATGCAATTACACATCTTGGTGTGTGCATTGACATGTCATAGGGAATATTTTATTGGAGATAAGATGGGTGCCTCTTTTGAGGTGGTTGTAGCCCATGGTTTTGTAATACCGTCTGATGGTTTCTTGTATTTACTCTCCTATATGTTAAGTGTCTGAGATGGAGGGTGTGCATAATAATCTAATAATTGTTTTAGTTGCCTCTAGATCTTTGGTTGGTAATACTCCTTAGAGAATATTTCTTTTCAAGTAGATTATAATATGTTTTTTTTTAAAGCAAAAGTGGGCAAGCCACCATAATTATATTATAACAAACTGATTCAAGGACTCATCCGTGGAAGAATCAGGAAGAAACCCCAGAGTCATTGTCATATACAAGTGCAAAATTATAGTTTATCAAATTTGATTTTCCACTTGGAAACCAAATAAATCCCTAGAAACTAAGGATCTGACAAAATGATTTTCCACATGAAAATCAATAAACCCCTATGAGATACAAAATTGAACGTAATTACAAACAAGGGATTGAAGTACAAAAAACTACTAAAAAAACTACAGCTTCTGCAATTCCATCTAGTTACTCTTCCATGGCCATGGAAGGCAACACACATCTTCTTAGATCAAAGGCTCGATCCCACCCAATAGGAGGCACCTTAGGAAATTCTGATACCCAACTATCGAGCTCCTCAGAAGAGCAATTTGGAATCATTTTATTCACATGTTGGAGGGATAGCATAATCAGTGAAGAGGGAAAATTTAAGTCTGGAATCCACTTAGCCGAGGCTGAGGAAGCACCATTGGGTGATGGCGGCAGAGAATGTAATAGTGGTGGAGGAGGATGGTTCACTAGTCTTAATAGGTCCAACACAGCGTTATTGGAATTACGAATATTATCAACCAAATCTTGCCTGAGAGCCATACCCACAATTTGTAGGTTATTGGATATGATACAAAATATTTGATGCTCCATAGCCCATTTGAAGCAGTCGTATGCCATAAAGTGTTCATGGCTTGACATCAATTTGTGACAAGAGAAGAGGCCCCCTACCAAAGCCTTACCAGACCAGAGGTCATATAATTGTAGAGCGCCAACAAGAATATTATCCGCAATGAAATGAGGACGAACCACCTTAACCGCAATGAAGTTGACAAGTTCTACTGACTGTAACAAGTCCATAAGATTGGACAAGAAAAATGACACCAACTGAGAAGGGAAAATAACAATTTTTGTTCTGGGCAACAGGATATGCTCACCAATTATCTAATGGACAGCTCTGTAGATTGGCCAAGAATGACATTTGAAGACATTATCCAGCTTAAGCCCATCAATTCTGCCAAGAATAGGGAGCTCATTTGTAGAAGGTGGAATAAAAACCCTATGGTTCCTGGGCATTAGTTCATCATGAAGCCCACATGTCAGACATCTTGGGAGCTCCATCCAAAATGACACTGATTAATTGCCAGGAAAATTAGTAACTCGACTGAAATCAATGAAATGGTGAAGACTAAACAATAGGTTAAATAGACAATCAAACTCCACACCAACATCCTATCGCACATTTGGGGATTACTTTGAAGCTATCATGAAACCAACTTGAATTACACCAGGGTACTTCAAAGACAAACGTGGCAGATCAATGCAACAACTAGTGTGTAAAAGCATGTGAAATTCAAGTGTGGAGATTGGGAGGATATGCATCATTAACCACTCCATCAAATAATACTGTACAACAAAAGAATTGAATCATGTGAATTGAATGACATTGAGATGCCGAAAGGTACATGAACTGTGATTAAAACCACTTACAAAATTGGGGTGTCATAGAAATGATTAAGCATACCATCAAGCATTTAAGCTAAGGTGGATGAAGGTGACGCAATATTGTTAACATCCTAAAGCAAAACTTTGTGAAAATCCCTATTGGTTTTTATGAAAGCCTTCGGTTTAAAATCCTCAATGTCTAACCCATCACATCCTGTGTTAGCTAGAAAATCTGCCACTAGATTCCCCTCACGAAGAGTATGGGAGATATGTGTCATTTTGAATGAATCAAGTAGGGTCCAAATTTGTTGCAGAAGATAGGAAATATGCCAATTATGGGATTCCCATTTAATACAAGCATTAATGATTACCATGGAGTCACCTTTAATATGGATTGACTGATAACCACCTTTTTAAGCCAAAATTAAGCCTTCAAATAAAGCAAGGGCCTTAGCCCTGTTGTTAGTTCCAGGGGGGATTGGGGATGCTTTGATGGCCAGAGCTATACCCTTGTTATCTCTAATACAAATACCAATCCTTGACTAACCCGGATTGCTGCAAGATGCACCATCAAAGTTAATTTTGACTGAATCACATGTAGGAGGAATCCATTTAATTAAGTTCTTAATAATTGGAGATGAAGACTGTTTGTGATGAAGCCAACCGAAAGGGATATGAATTCCTTTCCAATCTCTAATGATCGAGCTGTCCCAGTTGGATAAAATTGGGTTACATTTGGCTCTATAATGGCTTGCATTCACCACTTCCAAAATGGACTGTTCAATACCAGCAATAACCAAATTGATTGGTGAAAATATCTTGCGAAAGATTCTCTTATTGCATTCCCACCAAATCACCCACACTACAATTGCAGGGATGCATTTCCACAAACAAGCAAAGAGTGAAGAAGAATATAATACTGGCCAAGCTTGGAAGAGATCCCATAGGGTGTTTGGAAGAGGAGCTTGGCTCTATAATTGGGTTACATTTGGCTCTATAATGATCCAAAAGAAGCTTGGAATAGATCCCATAGGGTGTAGGGTTTTTCTCTTGAAAGGGTTTTCTCCACATAAATCATTGTGTTGTGGTATGCATGTTATTTGTATAATTTATATTAAGTTTATGCAATTTTTATAAAGATCTAAAAAATTTGTTGCATAACTCTTTCCTCAAGATTAGTGTAGGAAGTTGTTCCACTACTTATCTTACTTACTAGTGGTATCAGAGCTTGATCACCTTTGGTTTCAATTGTGGGTTGTTGATTTTTTTTTAACTAATCTAGATTTGGGTGGGAGCTTGTGTAGAAGTTACTTTGTGATCTTGTTGCAAGGATTTTTCAGATGGAAAGTTCATTAGGGAGAATAAAGGTGGATAAATTCACTAGAAATAATTTTGAAATGTGGATGTTGAAGATGAAGGATTTTCTAATAGATCAGTATCTATGGGATGTTGTTGATGAGAATGTGAGGAAACCTAAAACTATAGATGAGGCTACTAAATATGTTTTTATGGACCGTAAATCCAAGGGTCTAATTAGATTACACTTTTCCTACTCTATTTTAATCAATGTCCATGAAGATTCCTTTGCAAAATGTCTTTGGAAGAAGCCTAGTGAGATGTATCAAGCAAAATCTTTAGTAAACTAATTTTTATTAAGGAAGAAGCTATATTACTTGACAATGGAGGGTGGAAAAGTTTTAGACCACTTGAAATCATTAAATATGTTAGTATCTCAATTGACATATGTTTTTTTCAAGATGGATGAGGAGGAGAAATGTCAGATCTTGCTTTGTTCTTTGCCTAATTCTTAGGATTCTATTGTTATGGTCATTGGAAACACTTCTATTATTTTGAGGATGAAACATGTGGTGGATTATTTTCTTTTTGAAAATATGAGGAAGGTATCCATCAGTACCAAGGAAGCTCTAGTTGTTCATTAAAGACCTAAGAAAAAAGACAAGAAGAATGAGAAGCATAACAAATCCAAATCTCCTGGAAGGTCAAAAGTCATTTGTTGGAAATTATGGTAAGCTTGGAAACATCCATAAGGAATGAAAGGAAGAGAAGAAGAATAAAAGGAAGAAATTTGACTCTAATTCTAAGTATGAGAAGGAATACGGTGATGTTTCATTTCAACTTTGGCCACTCATGCATGCAATGATGCATGGTTAACTGATTCAGGTGCATCTTTTCATATGATCTCTAATAGAGATCAAGGTTTTTTTAATATGAAGAATTTGATGGAGGTAAGGTGTACTTGGGTGATAATTCTAATTTAAATGTTGTTGGTTGTGGCAAAGTTAAAATTAGGTTTCTTGATGGTAGAATAAGAAAGATTAAGGGTGTTCTGCATCTCCTTGGTATATGATGCAATTTTTTTTGTGTCTATGAGAAAACTAATTGACTCAGGTATGCAGATAGTCTTTTCTGATGCAATATGCTAAATGATGAGAGATGTTATGGTGGCTTATATGGGCTTTATAATTTTAACTTTGTATAAGCTAGATGCATACACTATTGAGTGTAATATTTTTCTTTGAAGACTAAATTTGTGGATACTTTTTTGGAAAAGGTAAGGGTTTCACCTTCAAAAAATGGTCATGGTTTTTGGGTACCATTGTCACAAAAGTATACACATGAGATTAGGTGGTGGTTAGAGACCTAAGTGACCTCATGAAACATGGAAGTGTAATACCCCAAAAATGGGCTATAAGTTCATTAACCTCCTATATCATCAAATCATATGAAATCGACATCAAAGTCCTAATCTAAGGCACATCTAAACATCATCAAATCTAATTGATTATCTTAAATTTTGCATCGGAGAATATTCCTAGTAATATTCCTAATTATCTTAATTATCTTTAATTTTATAATTATTTGGCAATAAATCACATTTATCCTAAAGTTTGATTAATTGAATATTTTCATATTTAATTAATTAGATTTAATATTTGCCACTTAATTATGTAATTAAATTTAATTATATCTATTATTAATTGTATTATTTAATTTTGACAATAAATCTAATATCATATGAATAATTGATTAAATTCTTATTTAATTAATTAAAGCAAGTTGTCATTATTTAATAATATAGTTTTTAATAAAATTTTGATTAAATAATTGATTAACCCATAAATCAATTATTTTATTTTTAAAAGCAGTTAAGTTGGAAATAAATCTCTTTATTATTAAATTAATTCATAAATAAAACATGCACAATCATAAAAGCAAACAACTATCAATTATCAATTAAAGCTAAACTCTATTTTGAGTTAAAACTTAGCTTTTGCATGTTTTTGTGAGTTAATTATCTTTTATTTAAAAATAACTCAAAAATCAAGTTGAGTTATTTGAGTGATTTATGGCTTTTTCTCATGCACCTCCAAAGCCCTGGATTTCTATAAATTAAAGGCTCAGCTCTTCACAAATCATCTCATATTTTGCACAATCACGCTGGAGAATTGGAATTGAAGAATCAAAGCGCTTGCGAATCGACATCTTTGTGAGATCAATCTTATTTTTGCATTCATATTACATATCATTGTTAGATTCATAGCATATCTGTTTTCAATAGCATTCATATCATATCAGTTTTTATCATTCTTATTGCATATAAAATATCAAAAATATAGATTAATTGCATTTATTCCATATCTAGAATTGCATTCAAATCCTTCATTTAGGTGTCGTCTAGGTCACTGATCTCGATTACAATCTGAGAACATTAATCTCGCACCTATTAGAAGGCAGTAAATCGCTTGGTTAGATAGCTTTCAATTTTGCACGATTTTGATTATAGCTAACCTCTAATGTTTTACTGAGTGTTGTGTCTACAGATCAGGTATAATTTTCACACACACATTTCTGGCGCCCACCGTGGGGCAACCCACCTTTGCATGCTGGTTTTGATTTTTTTGGGAGCTAAAACCCCAAAGTTTCAAAGATTTAATTTTATCTCCCAAACGGTTTGGAATTTTGATCTGAAATTTTTTTTGCAGGTTGGTGACATATCATGGAAGCTACAGTAAAAAATTTAGAATTTTTTGAGATATTTTAAATTTTTAATAATTTTTTCTTGAAATTCCGGAAAAAATTAATATCTGACGCAAATCAGCATATTTTTCAAAAAATTTTATATTTTCGGAAATCTCTTTAAATTATATAGGGGGTCCATTCTTTGTGTTTTAAATTTGGACATGATATCATAGCTCAAATAGTCAATTTACAAAAACTGGTCTGTATTGATAAAATGGGTCTCTAGGGCACAAATGAAGAGGTTTTTCTAAAATTTTTGCATTTTTGGAAAGCTCTTTGTTTTTTAGTAGGGGTCTCTATTCTAAATTTCTATTTTTGTGGCCAAAATCATATCAAAAAAATTAGATCTTGTTGACTAGGTCAAATGCAGCAAAAAAAATAAAGTTTTGTGATGGGTATGCACTTATTTTTTTACATGGTTCAATGAATGATATGAGTTGTCATTTGGGTTGATTGCTGGTTATTATTACTGATAATAATTAATTTTTAGAGCTAACCCTATGGTTTTCATAAGTTGAATATATTTTGCATATCTTGTTTGCTTGTTTGCTTCTTGGAGAGTTCGTCACTTGCTTGCATGGAAAAGCTCAACAAAAATTGCTAAAAATCAAGTAAAATCTACTAAGCGCGTTGCAAAGATCCCAGGTATTCTCCTTCATCTAATAATATTTTGATTTGGGACTTAAAATAAATCTCTTATGTGTCTAGCTTGTGTGCATCTTTTCATGCTTTTGATCTATTTCTACACACTTGCATAATTGATACTAGGTTGTGAACCCTTAAGGATTCATTAAGTAGTCTTAGAATACTTGTGATTGATCTTGATTGCTATCTTGGGTTATTGGACTCGCTAATCCACCGGCCCCTCATTTCCGCCCCGTGGTTGCAATCTCAGCGCCATAAAGGGGAGGGGTCAACAGGACAGAAGCGTTAAATGTTCCACTTGGCAACCCTTTTGTGCTTTTAGGAACTCACTTGTTTTCTAAGCTATGGACTCATTTTTAGCTTGTGTGAGGTGTTAAGTGTTCCACCTTGTGGACTCATCTCATATTCGCTTTAAACGTTAAGTGTTCCTCTTTCTACTTTTTGGATGCTTTTGGTAGATTTGCTTTCGGAACATACATCTGTGCTCACATAGTAATTAGGCCCTATGAACACTATTTGTGATTCTTGAGAGATTGGATTCCTAGCGAAATCCTTCTTGACGATAGAATCCTTGTAGGTAGGGAGGATACTTAGTGCGTTTCACATTCAACTTAGTTAGTGAGTCTTCTCTTATTGATCGACACATTCTCTCTCTGGAGAGGTTGATAGATCACGTGGGGTTGATATCACGAGCTTTGGTGAATCAAAATTGGTTAGTGCATCTTCTCTTATTGATTGATACATTCTCTCCCTGGAGAGGTTGATAGATCACGTGGAGTTGATATCACAAACCTTGGTGGAACAAAACTTTGTCTTAGCGTGTCGGATTAATCTGCTTGCTTTGTTTGGGTTAAAAGTGAAGAGGTGTCAAAACCTTGAATCTGGAGCCAAGTCCCCTTGTGGTATACTATTGTGAGTCATCTTTAGAGAGGGTTAACCGTAGTGGACAATCCCTTCACAGGGCAAACTGCATTGACGGAACTTCAAGCGGTAATAGCCATTTTCGCCATGGTAGTGACAGCCGCTATAGAAATGTCCTTGTGGAAGAAATCTCCACGGGTATGGTTCATTGTTGGGTTGTCAGATCTCCCTAGCAGCTCTTGAAGATTAAGTTCTCGGACTGTGTCAAAACCCTGGTGCGCCGGGATTGGAGTTCACCCCTTTGAATCATAAAAGTTGCAGAGTCAAACCATTACTAAAAACCCTAGAGAGGCCAATTTTTCATTCTCAGGTATATGTGTGTTATTGCAAAACTTTTTAGAACATACACAATTAGTACTCTCAGGGATTAGCACAATTTGGTCACTTGATTGTTCATGCGCAAGGTTGCTTTTGCCTTTGTTCATTGTTTTCAGACGTGCTTGGAATCACTTGCTTGCTGTTCTGCGTGCTTATTTATCTACTTGGCTATTAAAAACTATCAAATCTGGTATAACCTTCAAAATCTGGACAGTACAATTTGCAAACAATCCAAAACTGAAGACCTTAAATTTTGCAAAAATTGACATAAAATCTTTTCTGGAGTCAAAAGTCATTTCAGGAAGTCAAAAGTCGTACGAGTTTTGTCAAGTGTCATTTCAGTATTACCCAACTGTCGTATGAGTTTAGCAACTATCATTTCATAGACTACCCAGTGTCGTATGAGTCTGCAGAGTGTCATTTGAAAAAATTTGAGAGAGTTGTTAGAAATTATCAAATTGCAAGATATCCAATGTTTCCAGCCTAGTTCCAGAATCTGTCAAAAATATCATTGTGTCAAGAACAGAGCAGTAGCTATTGAAAATCAGTACACATGTCTCAAAGAATCAGTACACATGAGGAAGAAATTCTGATCGCCGCTATAATGAAACAGATACATGCTATGCAAGTCCAGCTTGACAAACTTGAGAAAGAGAAGGAATCTAAAAAGTTCTCCATGGAATCTTTATACTCTTTTCCATTTGATAAAGACTTGTACATGTCACCATGCCCCCGAAAAAAAATTGAGCAATATGATATCTCTTCCATGGAGAGTGACACATCTAGCTTTGGAGACTATGATGACTATGATGACAGACAATGTAATGATACCTATGACACCTCTGTTCCTAAGAGTCCTCCTCGTCGTTCATTCCTACTTACTACAAATGGGCCATCACATTGGATAGATCAGGAGAGTGATCCATATGATTCTGATTATCAAAGAGACTTTGATGATTTCTATGCACAATACCCAGATGATCCATCTGTTTCACTTGAGGAAGAGAAAGTTTACCATGCTGATTATAAACATGCATACTATAAGGATCTCTCCTCTAAGAACTCTCAGGCTGAAAATAAAGATTACACTCTCAAGCAAGATCATGTTAATGTTGGACCTTTGTCTTGTGATGGTTCCCTTCCATCCCCTACTTCCTCCAATACCCATACATTTCCTAAAGCTTCCGAGTCTTTCAAATCTTTCACAGAACCTTCATCTGACACAAGCTCTGATATTTTTCATGTGGTTCCCTATAGTTATCCTCCAGGGCTACCTCTTAAAGAAACTCAAGCTAACCTTCACTTGGCTGCAAATACTTTCAATAATGATAAACCTAAAGAGCCTAAGCCTTCATATGCTATAATGCCTACTTCGGCTAGTCCTTCACCATCTCTTCCAAAGTCATCCATACAATCCCAACATGCTTCCTTGTCCTTAGAAGTGGTTCCATGTCAAGAGGACTCTAAAAATGATAAAGAAAAGAACATAAAGAAAGATCAAGATCAAGAAGCCTCCATTTCATCCACTCCTTTTTCTGATGTCTCTTATCCGCCTCAGGGTTCTTTTGATCCTGTACCCCCTTTTTCATGCATTCCACCATGTCTTAAGTCTTCTCTTAAGCAAGATCAGGCTACTACTTACACTAATGAGCTTATTGACAATCAAAATGACCTTACTACGCTTGCACTTTCCAAAGATGATACTTCCATTAAGGTTGGTAAAAATAGTGTTGTTCCTTCCAATGTTAAGCCTATTGAAAAACAAGAGAAAAATTATGCGCTTATGCTATCCAAAGATCCTTGTCAAGATCAAAGTCTTCCATCTTCTTATTCTACCACTCCATGTTCACTTCCACTTTCTACTCTTCCTAAGTCTTCGCAAGCTTTGAATGATCCTATCAAAGAAAATGCTCTTATTCAAGATGTCCATGATTCTATTGAAAATTCTAATGCGCACTCTGAAGATGCTGATATCTTTGGTTGTCATATAGATGCTGATGAACTTATTGATTATCCTTTTGCGTCTTCCACTTTCATCCTTGGACCTCTTCCACCACTACTAAGGGCTTCATGCCTTCCTTCCATCTTGGGTCCTTATGTCCCTTCACTTTCCCCTCCTAGCTCTCTTGATTTGCCATCCATCTTAGGTCCTTACATACCTCCATCTCCCATCTTTCCTCAGGATCAACATAGATGCATACCCTTGAATCTTTTTCATCCACCCACCCATCTAAACCAGTCATATCCTCCCTTTTCCACAAGTCCCAAGTCTTTTGGAAGTAACTTGAATGTTCAATACAAGAAAAAGAAGCAATACAAGAATCCATCAAAAAAAGAATATCACCATGTCTCCTCTCATAGACATGGAAGCATAAAGTCAAAAGAGATATCTAAGAAAAAAACTACAAGACAAGTATGGGTTCCAAAATCCATCATTCAAGATATTCTCTCTAAGTCATCAAAGGGAAATAAAAAGCCTAAGGCTATATGGATTCCAAAGTCTCTCATAAGAGAGTCTCATGTTGAACAAAAAGTGAAATTGACATTCAAGCTTCCAAAGGCTTCCACTTCATCTCCCTCCAAAAATATTCTTCCATTTCATGTGCCCAAACCTCAACCTCTGCTATCCATTCACCATATTCCTTCACGTATTCCTTCATTCACATTTCGTCCACCCTCTCGCTACCCTTCAAGGTGTGTGTTTACATTGATCTTGCCTTCCTTTCCACCTACCCTTTCACAATCCTTCCATGCATTATCCTTCTACCTTCTATCATTTTTCTTCATTTGCCTATTCCTCCTATCTTCCATCCTCACTCGCTTTACATAAAACCTTATCCTCCATTTTTCTCTTCCATCTCCCTTTCCCTATCAGCATCTTTGAGCATATCATTTTGATTCCTTGGCATATCATGGTTTATCCTTTCAAGGAGCATTATCTAAAAAGCTTGCCTTCTTCCAAAAAAAAGGAAAAAAAAAAATTAAAAAATTAAAAATGTGCCTTGGTGAAAACCTGGAAACAGGCGCCTTGGTAGCAAAAGTAAAGAGAAATAAATTCATCCTATGGTGAAAACCACTCCCTTGTGGCACCTTGGATAAGTACCATGATGAAAACCTGGCAATCAGGCATCATGCGTAGTTCTTCTACATATTTCATCCATTTCATTTTCTCTCTTTGATCTTGACAATGTTGATCTATACATGAACATTTGGCTATTTTGTGAGCTATCTTATGATGATCTTGCTTTCATTCCCTTCCTGTTAGCCTTCATATCCATCTTCCTCCATTCATTTTCACCTATCGCTATCATTTTCCCCTTTGGTCTTGATCTAATAAAAAAAAAAGAAAGAAAGAGTAAAACATAGTGCTATGAAGCCTCTTGACATGTCTACTCCTTTGGATTGCATTCTTTCCTGCTCTTGCATTACGCTTTTGTGACTCATCCTATGCCGGCCTTTCATTGCTTGTCCAAATATGCTTTACATGAAAATTTTTCCCTAGCTTGAGTATTCTTAAGGAGTTTGGCCTTGAAGATTTCTTCCCTTCATTATCCTTTATTCTCTTGTCTTCCATCTCTTCCACCAGCTTGTCAATCCCTCTTGTTCTCCACATTGCTAGACATTGGGACTGCATGATATGATCTTGGTTGGGAGTTTGCAAATGGAAAAAGATGCTATCAAGTATACCAAGTATCAAAACTAGTATCAGAATCAGTATCAGAACCAGTATCAGAACAATTATCAGAACAAGCATTAGAACCAGTATCAGAACAATTATCAAAATCAGTATCAGAATCAATATTAGAACCAGTATCAAAACAATTATCAGCATCAGTATCAGAATCAGTATCAGAATCAGTATCAGAACTAGTATTAGAACAAGTATCAGAATGAGTATCAGAATAAGTATCAGAATGGGCCTACAAAGCAAGTATCAGAACACCTACTGGAGCTACACCATTCGCTTTAGTTTATGGGTCTGAAGCGGTACTACCTATTGAGGTTGAAATCCCATCACTCAGAATCAGAATGCATGGACTTGTCACTGATGAAGACTACAGAGTGTCTAGGTTACAAGAACTTGAATTACTAGATGAACGCAGAAAAGCAGCGTATGATCATCTCAGAGTGTATCAGAAAAGAATATCTAGAGGCTACAACAAGAAAGTCAGACATATAGAATTTCAGGTTGGCGATCTAGTGTTGAGAGAAAATCCTAAAAATCAATCACTTCGAGAACACAAGGGGAAGTTCGAACCCAATTGGTTGGGTCCCTTTGTAATCACTGCTACTTTTGGCTCTGGTGCCTATCAACTCTCAACAACTGACGGAGAACAGCTCTGAGAACCAATCAACGTTCTCCATCTGAAGAAATTCTACGCCTAAGGCATTCAGTGCTTGGTAAATATCTTAAAAAAATCTTAAAAATCAGAAAAAGTCCTGAAAAAATGAACATCTTGGTGAAAAACTAGCAATAGGCGCCTTGATGATTCACAAAAAAATTGAAACATATCAAAAGTACAAAAAAATTGAAAAAATGAAAAAATACAAAAAAATGAAAAAGAAAAAAAAAGTGCCTTGGTGAAAACCTGGAAACAGGCACCTCGGTAGCAAAAATAGAATCTCTACCAAGATGGTGAAAACTTGGCAAACGGGCACCACTTGTTCCAAAATGCTCCATCTATCAGCACAATCTTGGTCTTTCCCAGCTTTCAGTCTTGCTTTAGTTTGTACATATCTCCCGGTTTGTTTCTGCATATCCTGGTTTAAATAAGTCGGTCTGTACACCAACCAGCTCAAGCGTCTGCATCCTATCAATGTTCACACTTGGGGGCAATCAATGTCATATCCTATGGTCTCCCATGTATCTTAGACGTGTCATATCCACTCAGAGTCCTTTGAAGCTTCAAGTTGAGTCAGTCAGTCAGTCTCGTCTCCAGAAAAGATTTTGCATCAACAACAATCAAACATCAAACTCAAACTGAAAACAATCTGTGCTTTTCATGCTTTTATCTCCTTGTATGCTTACTGATTCGCATTGAGATTTTTGCATATTGTGTCCCTTCGAGCTCTTCGATGATGTCTTTTATAGGATTTAGAGAGTGATGACTGGGGGCATAATCTTTTCTTTGTCTTCTGCTTGTATGTGAAAATCTAACATCTTTGGAACTTCTGGATTGAAATGGTGTCCGACTGTAAGAGCCTCTATCTCAAATTGGATGGCCATGCGTACCTCGACCATTGATACCCAGACAATTCAAGGAAGTTTGATCTAACTATTATCTTTTTGAGTAAGTTCTTTCTCCTACTGTGGAACGCAATCTTGCCTAAGGATGTGAACGATAAAGGGTCACTACGGGTAATTCACATTGGATTTAGAATGATCTCTTGACTGTTTGATGTGTTTGCAATGCAAGGCGTATTCAGGTCATCACGATGTTTATGTTTTGATGCTTGTACAAATTGCTATATCAAAATGGACATGATATTTAGGTCATCCTGGCGTTTGTGCCTTGATGCTTATATTTAATCCGACATTTCGAAAACAAAATCAATATTCATATATCCATGGTTGTTTGACCAGTGGGTGTTGTATTGATTCTTGCACATACAAATCGATATTCATATGTCTATGGTTTCATGGCTAGTGGGCATTGTATTGATTTATCCGGTTACCTAAAAGTTCAATGATGATAACAAATCGACACATGATCAGTGACTAGGTCCTAGGTCTTAGGTTGCATTTCATTTTGCATGTCTCATTGCGTTTTGCATGTTTACATGATCTCACAATGATTAAACGAACTTCAATGCTTAAATGATTCTTCAAATCGCATCTTCAAGTCTAACAAGAGCTGAATCTCACACGAAGGTTCCTCCAATGAAATAGCAAGTAGAATCCTTTTTCGGGATCAAAATTCAAATCTGAGATCATTCATATTATTAACTACTTGCATATTCGACCTTCAATCATCATAGAAATCTAGTATTCAACTTAACTGATTATCTTACATCACACTATCAAAATTTCAACTTGGTCAACCATGGTCAACTCATGGTCAAACCTAGTCAAACTTGGTCTTTTGGGACCTTCCAACGATGCAGAATGCGTTCTCGGATGTAAATAACCACTTCTCAGATCAATTAACATGCTTCTAAACTATCAACGCTGACTTTTCTTGTCAGATTTCAATTTTAATCCCGAAGGGGGCATGGTATTGCACATCATTCAAAGTCTGTAAATCAAATTCTATCGATCAAATCTATCAATATCTTTCATCAGTGATCAAGACAAACAATCACGTCTAGTTACTGATTCATCAAAAGTCCTCATCGCTCGGGGCAAATCTATCATCACTTGGGGCATATCAGATTCATCGATCCATATCAATCTGGTATTCTCTTAATCTTGTAATCTGTATCAGTTTTTGCAACCATCAGATCATAGTGTTATTTCCTTGGTTCTTTGGCAACTAAAGGATTCAGATGTGATACCTGCTAGTTTTGCTAAGACAATCGAGTCTAGAACGGGTCACTCACTTCTTATCAATCCTAAGGTTCAGAATCAGGCATTTTGACACTTTTTCACAATAATAGGTTCATTTGCTTCTACAGTGAACATTATCTTTGGTCATTCAAGACCTATTATCTCCATATCAATTCAATATCAATCAACTCCTATCTCAATATCTTTCAATCGGTTTCTATCTTGAGATCGGTTTATCTTTTGAATCAGTTTCATATCTTTATCAAACATAGACTATCTTTGAACCACTGCGCTTCGCACAGTAATTCAAAGAGGGGCAAAATGTAATACCCCAAAAATGGGCTATAAGTTCATTAACCTCCTATATCATCAAATCATATGAAATCGACATCAAAGTCCTAATCTAAGGCACATCTAAACATCATCAAATCTAATTGATTATCTTAAATTTTGCATCGGAGAATATTCCTAGTAATATTCCTAATTATCTTAATTATCTTTAATTTTATAATTATTTGGCAATAAATCACATTTATCCTAAAGTTTGATTAATTGAATATTTTCATATTTAATTAATTAGATTTAATATTTGCCACTTAATTATGTAATTAAATTTAATTATATCTATTATTAATTGTATTATTTAATTTTGACAATAAATCTAATATCATATGAATAATTGATTAAATTCTTATTTAATTAATTAAAGCAAGTTGTCATTATTTAATAATATAGTTTTTAATAAAATTTTGATTAAATAATTGATTAACCCATAAATCAATTATTTTATTTTTAAAAGCAGTTAAGTTGGAAATAAATCACTTTATTATTAAATTAATTCATAAATAAAACATGCACAATCATAAAAGCAAACAACTATCAATTATCAATTAAAGCTAAACTCTATTTTGAGTTAAAACTTAGCTTTTGCATGTTTTTGTGAGTTAATTATCTTTTATTTAAAAATAACTCAAAAATCAAGTTGAGTTATTTGAGTGATTTATGGCTTTTTCTCATGCACCTCCAAAGCCCTGGATTTCTATAAATTAAAGGCTCAGCTCTTCACAAATCATCTCATATTTTGCACAATCACGCTGGAGAATTGGAATTGAAGAATCAAAGCGCTTGCGAATCGACATCTTTGTGAGATCAATCTTATTTTTGCATTCATATTACATATCATTGTTAGATTCATAGCATATCTGTTTTCAATAGCATTCATATCATATCAGTTTTTATCATTCTTATTGCATATAAAATATCAAAAATATAGATTAATTGCATTTATTCCATATCTAGAATTGCATTCAAATCCTTCATTTAGGTGTCGTCTAGGTCACTGATCTCGATTACAATCTGAGAACATTAATCTCGCACCTATTAGAAGGCAGTAAATCACTTGGTTAGATAGCTTTCAATTTTGCACGATTTTGATTATAGCTAACCTCTAATGTTTTACTGAGTGTTGTGTCTACAGATCAGGTATAATTTTCACACACACAGGAAGCAACCTCCAAGTGTGGGACTTGACATGGGAGGTTGAATATATGGAGAAGGTTGACTTCCTTTACAATTAGGGTGCACCTAAAACTAGTAGCTTTGAGGGAAAAAGGAAGAAGGATATGCTAACAGGGAAATGAGGTGATGCACCAAATTGAATCTTGGATATCTTTACGTATAGCTGGACATAAGATTAATAAGGCCTCCCAAACTACATAGATCTTAACTCTAATCTACCCTCCAAGGACTCATATGCAGGTTAGAACAAATGAAATGTTGCAAGGGAAGACATATCCATAATGCAACATTCATGAGAGGGTTAAACACAACATAAAAAATTGAAATACTTAAAATAAATATTCACTATAGGGCATAGGTAATGCACAAGACAATAGAATGGTAATAAAAGGTAAAAATAAGAATATTATTACTGTGAGGCATAGGAAAATTATAAATACAGGGCATAGCCATTGCAAATGAACCAGAGAATAACTCAAAAAATATCTACAAGATTATCTTTTATAGAGTTGGAATGAATCTAACTACAAAATTTGAGTTCAAACCCCTCTGGGGTAGAGTTACAACAAGAGATCATATTAGAATAAAATTCAATCATTGCAAGTAGAGAACTCAAAAGTGATAGAGGACGTCAAAAGTTAATACCTCTACAACCAAGAATGATGGCCAACACACTACCATCTTAATGATTTTTACTCTATTGGTATGTGGAAGCAATCTTGGGAGCTATATGCAACCATAAATAGTCATGGGATGATTGGAAGAATATGATCAAGACCATATCTTAGTAATGACACTTTGTGAATTAATTGACAAGCGTAGAAATGTCATTGGATGTAATTGGGAGCATTAATGCTCTAATCCTCTATTGTTCCTCATCGGTGAGAGCTTCCCCGATGAGCCCTTTGTGCTCTTTGGTGCTAAAAATAACTAATTTGATAATCAAGGCAAGTCCCCCCAATAAAAAACCTCCTAAACTAAGTGGATCAAGCCACAGTTGAAAGCCATCAAACATTGGGGAAGTCACAAGAAAATCCTTCTGATGATATTCCTACACTAGGTGGCATAAAAAAGATTTCGGTGAAACATAGGAGATGTCCCTCTAACAAGGCTACTAGTGTAACATCCCCCATCAAACCGATAACTTTTATCCCTACCAATAACCAAAGTTTCCTCGATGGACTAACCTTCCCTTTGGACAGAAGAGAAGGATAGAAGAAACTATGAAATGGTGAAATTTTGTCATTTTGCAAGGTGTTATTTTGCCCCTTATGAAATGGGAAAATTTTTCTCATTGTGAACTCCACATGCTCAATTCGGTGGAACTTTCGTCAATGTAAAGCTTGAAGAGTGGCCTTTTCGGCAAGACCCAAATATTTCTTGTTGAAAACCTCACCCATCACTACTACCCGAACTGCATATCTATGAGACTCCTTATGATGCCACCCATCGAGGTAACATGGCCCTTCAAAATATTGTTCTCTCTTTCTTTCGACCATTGTAGCTACTTTGATGGAAAATCCATCGGTGAAACAAGGAATATGTTTCCTTGATATCACTTTTCTAGTCTCAATGAACATTCTGATTTAGAATTTCGGGGAGACAATGTGAATCTCTCCCCAAAATCTAGCCTTAGACCTATGAAGAAGCTCAACATGCTTATTTTAGTAAAACATGAGGAATGTTCCACTGAAATCCATGTTTTGAGATATTTCTCATTGATTATCTCAGAAGACCTACTCAATTGGAGCCCTATGATGGAAAATGCCTAAAGGGTTAATGGTGGCAAAAAAGTCAACAGATACCTAAGGGTGTGTTTTCTTCTGAATCAAAGTTACCAATAGATAAGATTATGTTATGGCACCAGAGACTTGGCCACATTAGAGAGAAGGGTCTAACGACCATGTAAAAGAAAAACCTTTTTGAAGGTTTGAATGATTTTAATCTTGACTTTGATTTTTATGGTCATTACATTTATGGAAAAAAATTTAATGTGTTTAGTTTTACTCAAGTTCTCATAAATCTTATGGTGTATTGGATGTTATTCATTCTGATGTTTTTGGTCATGTAGATGTTCATTCCATTGGAAAATTCACATATTATATTTCATTCATTGATAATTATAGTAGAAAGACATGGATATGTTTTATAAAGAGTAAATTTGATGTGTTTCAGTCAATTTAAATAATTTAAAGAAATTTTTGAATTGTAAAATGGAAGGAAAATAAAATGTTTGAGGACTGATATTAGTAGTGATTTTTTCTCTAATGATTTTGATATATTATATAAATATTGTGGCATTCATAGGCAGAAGACAACTCTCTATTCTCCACAACAAAATGGAGTTTCAAAAGGATGAATAAGAAATTGATGGAGAAGGATAGGAGTATGTTGAATGGTGTTGGCCTAGAATAAAGGTTTTTGGATAAATTTGTTGCCATTGCTTGCTACCTAATTAAAAGGTCTCCTACATTATCTCTTTTTGATAAAACTCCTATGGAACCATGAATGATGAGAAGTATTGGAACATTTCTATGGATGAAGAAATGACGACTTTGAAAATGAATGATACATGGGATCTTGTACCATTGTCTAAAGGATAAAAACCTACTGGTTGCAAGTGGTTGTTGAAGAAAAGGGTTGGTTTAGATGGAATCATTGAGAAGCATAAAGAAAGGTTGGTTACAAAAGGATACTCTAAGGTTGAGCGTGTTTCTTATGGTGAGATATTCTCTCATGTTGTAAAAATGGCATCCATTATATTTTTTATTTCAATTGTTGTTGCTTATGATTTAGAGGTTGATAAAATGGATGTGAAAATTGATTTCCTTCATGGTGACTTGGAGGAGGATATTTATATGTCATAGCTAGAGAACAACATGGTAAATGATAAAAGTAATTTGGTTTGCAAATTGAATTAATGTTTGCATGGCCTTAAGCAGAGTCTTAGGATGTGGTAGTATAAATTCAATACATATGTGTTGAGTTTGGGATTTGAGCATTCTAAATCAGATCATTATGTTTATTATAAATATTATGGTTGTTTCCTATACATTACATTGCATGTTGATGATATGTTATTGATTGGTAAAGGGAAAGTTATGATCATAGAAATTAAGTATTAGCTTGTTGCAAAATTTAAAATGAAAGATATTGGTGTAGTTAAACACATTATTGGGATGGAAATTAGAAGAGATAGAGTGAACATAAATGTATGTCTAGGTCGGAGTAAGTATGTTAACTTAACATTATAGAGGTTCAACATGCAAAATTGTAGAACATTATGTGTTCCTTTTACTTTTGGAACAAAGTTGTCTATTTCAATTTGTTCTACATCTCCATCAGAGATGGAAGACATGATTAGAGTACCTTAGCACAGTGCATTTGCAAGTTTGATGTACATGTTATGGTCTATATGTTGGCAATAGCAAGCTACACCACACAACTGAGAGGGGGGGGGGGTGTGAATCAGTTGTGTATACTAATTGTAAACTTTAAACTTATGAACTAGAACATTAATTAAGAATATAATAGTGTTAATAAAGATGAACAAGATAGAAAAAAACACCATAACACATATAGTTTTTTTTCTCGAGGGAAAAACCCCACTAAGGGAAAAACCCCAATGGGGATGGAACCCACTAGATAGTGTACTAGTATAAAAATGTCCCTATTAGGAGACCTAGCTATGTTAGGAGCTGATACAATACATCTAGTACAATAATCCCTATTAAAGGACAAAAACCTTGTCAGGAGTTGATGAGAAAAAAAGGCACACTGCTCTAAGGATAAGACTAAATCCACCTTTAGGGCTCACTGTCCAAATACAATGAAGCAAACGTACTGTTCAAATAACTGAACTAACTGATAGAAACTTACTTGCCTTTACAATTCTATTGAAGTGCATAAGGAATGATCATAGATTCCACTCAAACCTCTTCTCTTTAGCTCTGCTAACATGCATAATCATGCATACCTCACATACACATTTCTCACATTACATTCAAGAATTTACTCTCCTTTATACAAGTTACAAGTCTCAATTAGGTCAGCCTGTTAGGGCTTCCCCAATGCACAAACAATTAAATTACACAATGCTAAGGAACACACAATACCTGATACAAATATAAAAAAATTACAGATATTAATTTATGTGCCAAGATCCACAATTAACACTCACCAATCTATGGAACACGTTACACCACCTAGTTGGCTCCCAAAATCAATTATCCAAGTTCATATGATAGCATTGTCGCTAGTATGAGCCAATCAAGCCACAAATCCTAGAGTGTACTCCATCCTATGTTTTCTTTCATGCCTAAAGCTTACATAACATGATTCTAGCTCACAACCAACTTATGCTCAAAACTCAACAACTAACTCTGTCAAGTTCCTTGTCTCTGTCCTGTAACCAGTCTTCACCAAAATAATTGTAACTCTCTCAAATCATCATATTAAGTCATGCAACCTTATACATGACGTCTACACATCTTCATAATAATAAAACTAAACTCGTATACTCTAAACTATCATACAATGTTCTTACATTTATGTCCAACTTCCTATAGCAACCAGAAATACAATTTGTCTGATATAACCAACTCAAAACTAAAGTATATGTCATTTGTTGACATCAATGACAAAACTTGAATATCAACAACATCAACAATTCTAACCAATATCTAACAATCTCCCACTTTGGCATTGATGGTAACATATGAGTGAAAAAAAAATCAATCCAAAAGTATTCAAATCAATACAACCTTCTCAATATCTTCAACAATGATCCCCTTAAGATAGTAGGAGGTTTTTTACATAACTCTCTCCCCCTTTGACATCAATGGAAAATGGTGCGAATGGTGCCAACTCTGATCAAACAAATGTCTCCCCCTATAATGTAGCTTTTTCAAATCTTCATGCCTACCAGGTGCTTTGTTCACAAATACTTCATTAGTTCAACCTCTGCAACTACTCCCCTTGAGGAGTAGGACCAAGCATCAAGTCTAGAAGAATAATAAAGCTTTGATAATCACTAAACTCATGCATTCCTACATCATTTAATTGTCACAAGGTGAGGCCATCACCCCAAGCACACCTCTAAGATACTCAAAGGTATCTTTTGGCAATAGTTTTGTAAAAATGTTTGCAATCTATTCCTTTGTGCTAATGTATTCCAATATGACTTCCTTCTTTGCAGTTTTTTCTCTTCAAAAGTGATATTTAATTGATATATGCTTTGTCTTAGAGTGTAATACTAGATTCTTTAACATATTTACTGTACTTGTGTTATCATAGTGAATAACATTTAGCTCTTCAATGTTTACTCCAATATCCTTCTACATTTGTTTCATCCAAACAATTTGAGTGCAATTAATATCAACATCAACATATTCTAATTTAGTAGTAGATTGTGATATACATAATGCTTCTTGCTCAACCACAAAACCAATCTCTTTCCAAGGAAGAAAACTCCTCCACTTGTTCTTTTTATGTCATCCACACTACATGCCCAATCTGCATTAGTAAATGCATGTAAAGTAAAGTCATCAGATCTGTCATACCATAAAATGTAGTCCAAGGTTCTCTTTAGATATCTTAGTATTCTTTTCATGACAACAAAATGATTTTCCTTAGGTTCATCTTATAATCTAGCAACAATTCCAACTACACTGGATATATCTGGCCTTGTATGATTCAAGTACTACAATACTCTAATCATTGACATGTACTTTGTCTAAAAAACATTTGGTGAATCATTAGTAGTAGTTAGTTTACAACCTATAACCATAGGTGTTCCTAATGGATTACAATCCTCTATTCCAAATTTTTTCAATAATTTCTTAAGATACTTGGTTTGAGATATGAAAATTCCATCCTTGCTTTGAGTGATTTGAAAACCAAGAAAAAATTTCATTTCCCCTATCATAGACATCTCAAATTCACCTTACATCTCTTCAGTAAATTTATTACTCATAGCATCATTCCCACCAAATATGATATCATAAAAAAAAATCATAAAGTATCTTTCACCATAATATGGCCTTGTTCTTGTGGGACCTATTAGCACTTGCAAAATTTTTCATGGCTATATCATTTTTCTCTGGCCTCTGCAATGCTTTTCCTTGTCTCTGGCTTGAAACCCTAGGTTCAAATTCATAATTATAGCCATTGGAAAGGGAAAAACCCTAATTGTCTTGGCTGGTTCTAATTTGTCATTACCTTTTTCGGGTCACTTATGTCCCCTTTTTGCACGTGGTCATTTTCCCTCTTGGTGTTCGCTGAATCACTTAATAGTGTTTCATCTTTCTTTATCATTCAATGATTTAGCGAATACTGTTAGTCACATGTTCTCCAATTTCCTAACTGTTTAGTCATTTCATTTCACAATTGGGCGAGTGCTTTGGTCACCTAATCTCTTGTTCCGAGTGGTTACACCTGAATCATTCAGCGACTCTGCTAATGGTTTATCTTTTCTTAAGTCACTAGATCATATGACAATGGGCCTGACATCTTGATCTTTTTTTAATCCTACGGTGAGTGCATGATCTCATGAAATCTTAGTGGGCTATGAGATCATGCGCCAGCCATCCGAGCTTCTAGGCATTCAAGTCGATAGTAAGTGGGACCACCGATAGGTGTTTCAACGTGGTGGCTTTTCATCGGTTGAGTTAGATGGTGAGTTGGAATTTGTCAGCGGGGTCCTGCATTCAGTAGATTCAAGATCTAACGACTGATGTAAAAGCACATGGAATATTCTTCTTCCATAAGATCATGCGATGTCCACCGATTTGGTATCTGACCATAAGGGAAGGCAGTGGGACTGTGTTGCCAGGTGTTGCAGATTTGTTATGTTTTGATTGGCCATAGGTTTGATGACAGGGATGGTGTCAGTAGGCCCGACCTTCTTGGATGGTCAAGTATTGATGAGATTTAGCGGTTGTCGTCATACCATTGATATAAGATGCATGATTTTTAATTCAGCAGTATAACGATAGCCATCCGATTCTCTTTAGGGAATGAAGTGCTTAGTGGGTCTATTGTCAGATGGTGCTGACTTGCTTAGTTTTCATTGGTTGCGGTGTACTAATATGGCCGAAGGCTTTTCAAATGGCTTTGTGACTATTGCGAAAATTAACGAGGACTGCCCGATTTTTCGGGAAGGTGCTTGATCGACGGTAGTGTTTTAAACCTGAGCTTATTGCTATTGGAGCCCGATTTCAAATCTTTTTAGGGTTTTCTCTGCAGGGTTTTGTTGCAGTTGGCCGTATAAGACAAAGAGTTGTTTAGAATTGATTTCTTCAGGATAGTTGCAATTAGAAATTGATGAGGAAGGCATGGGTTGCCGTGCAGTTCTAATCTTTCTTTCCTAGGATGCCATGCTGAGTATTACAAAGGACTGTTACTTGACATAGGTGGCTAGGGTTTTGATTGATGTCAAAGGTCTCCATGTTATGTACACGCAAGATCTGCAGGCTGGCTCTGGCATTAAAATTTTGTTTTGCTTGTAACAAGAAATTGGTTGAATTTGTAAATGTAGTGAGCTTAGAATATGAAACTAAATATCTATACATCATATTTGATCTGATTCTTCCAGATTTCTAGGCTTTTCTATAATCTTTAATTTCTTGTTGTACTTGGTTGTTGTAGACATAATTTTTCCCTAAATGATCTGTAGCTTCTTGCAATCCTTGTTCCTATAAAAGGATTTTCAAGATCATTTAGAGGGGTTCGAGTTCCCGTTTTCTTCTGTGAGCTAGTTCCATTGAAGGGTCCTTTTCCTATAGATATTTTCCTTCTTCTCTGCATATAGGGTGTTCCCTCTTTCCTTTCTGGTTTGGAGAAGATAATATAAGTTGTAACAGGTTTGTCTTATGTATAAGAATTCAATATATTTGTACTGTTATTAGACTGTCTCCATTTGAATCTTGAACTTGTTGATTACAACATCAAGGATGTTTAATCTTTCTATTTGCATTTCCTATGTGTCTACAATAGAGTTGTCTTCACAGAGATAACTGAGTTCAAGATTAGTTTTCAGATGTGTATGAGATGGGGTATCAAGGGTATATCATGCTTGTCTTTCAGTAGATGCTAACTAATGTATTGCTTGTTTATAGGTCTCTTCTAAGGGGAGGGTTAAAATCCTTTGAATAGGTGATAGCATATCTGGGTACACAGGTGGATTATTTAAGTGAGGTCTAATTAATGGTGTATGTTTGATGTAAGGCATCAACATATTAGGATGTATTGTCTTCTTGTTTCATAGCTCTTTGTTACAGTGATGCATTTGACTTTGTTGCCCATTGGATAAGGCACTGGTCTATGAGAGATTTAGGGTATCTCAAGGGTCCTTTCAACCCAACATTAAAATCATTCAAATGAAGTATTTTTCCTTTCATGTTGGTAGTAGTAGTAGGAGGTCCATTCTAGGTTTTAGACTCATTCTATGCAAATAGGTTATTGCATAAGGCTTGATCTCATTGGGGTACAGGATACCTAAAGGAGTCTGAAAACTATTCCACAATAATCTATTTGCAGGCCTTTTGTTTACCAAGAAGAGTCATGAGTGTGCAGATAAGGCAATACCTGCCTGAGTGATGTGGAGCTCAAAGAATGAGGATGCTCTTTGTCCTCATCAATTGACCCTTTTTCCCTGTCAGACTTTGGAGTGGAGACTAACTAGTTTGTCAATCATAGTGTAAACCTGACACTATGTGGGAACAAGTTTAAAAGCCAACAAAATGGTGACTCTACTGGGGAGAACATTACAAAGCAAAATCTATTGAGAATCTTTGGTTGCATTACACAAATATCAATATCTTATTACCCAGATTGATTTGCCCATCCCAGTCACCGACAAAATGGTGACTCTACTGGGGAGGCCATAAGTATAGAGTCAAATAAACAAAACACATTTATAAAATCTTCTCACTACGTCCTCAGTGGCGACTCTGAATTCTCTATTTGATCAATACAGTCCCTAATAAACAGTGTGCAAATCCTAGTGAGATTTTTGGTTGATTGGAAGAAGATATAAGAATAAGTATAATATTTTCCTCTTCAAGGAGGTGGTGACTCTACAAAGAAAAGAACCTGATGGAGCTGCATGGTGAGCTCTAGATTTGCCCTGCCTTCCAGTCAACAAGCTAAGTTCCTGTTGCTGAACTTCCAGGTATTTTGGTTTTCATGTGTCTTCTTTTTATGAAAATTAGTTGTAAAAGAATGTGTCCCTATCAAGTGTTTAGCACTACTGTATAAAGGGATAAGTAGTAGTGGGTAGTTCCTTATGGAGGAATATAGGCCCTTTTGTTTTGATGGCATTGAAGGTGCCCCTAATGAGTTTTCTACTGAGAATGGGAAGTGCTTGCCTAGATTCATGGCTGATGGATCTGTTTCGATAAGCTAGCACATAGATGATGTCATGAGTCTTTTTGGTGAAATGGATATTGAACATGAAGATGTTGCTATGAGACTACTTGTGTAGACATTTACTAATGGTGCAAGGAATTGGTTCCTATCCTTGCCTTCATGTTCAATCCCTTCTTGGGATGTATTAAGAGAAATATTTGTAGGACATTTTGATAAGGTTGCTACTCTCAAGAAGATGATTGCAGAGAAAAAGGCTGAGATCTGGCAGTTAGAGGTGGACATGAGATTGCAAAGACTGGTGGTTCCTTATGTTGATCATGAAGAGGCTAGTGTTTCTAATGTTGATTCTCATTATGTAGAAAGTGTTGACTATGAAGTTGATGTTGAGGTCAGTGCATATGAGGATGCTGAAGATGAATCTGAGGTTGGCAATACTTCATTTTTGTCTGTAGATTTTTCTTCTATTCAGCATGAGAAGGTAACTTTCTTGTCCCGGTGTGATGATGTTTTGTGTGAAGGGAAGAATATTGGATATGATGCAGATGATGATTCCTGCAATGATTGCTTCACACAAGATGATCTAAGGCCAAAGATGTCCATTCTTATCTTGGATAGGGATGATGTTTGCAGCAATAAGGGTGAAGCTGAGGAAGATGAAGACAAGGCCCAAAGTCCATTGAGCAGTGAAAAGATTTCAGCACTCTTGGCTGAAGAATTCCAAAGGTATGCACCTATTGTGGACTTTGATTTGCAGCTCCCATTTGACATTATCTTTAACACTGATAATGAGGCTAGTGTTTAGAGTGACCAAGATGACCCATGTATACCAAAGATCCCCTCCTGTAGTGACTCTGCAAAAGAAGAGGTAGAAGGCCATGACAGTGTGTTTTCCTGTCATAAAAATTGCAGTGATTAACAAGTTTCTTGTTCAAATACTTCTCCTTCTTTTGCCAAATATGATAGTGATGGTGATAGTGTTGAGGACTTTGTCTTCAATAATTGGGACAAAAATCCTTTTGATGAAAATAATGATGCAGATCAGTTGTCCCACTGTCACAATATTTGTGAAATAGACTTTCACTTGGCTCATGATCCAGTCAATGATGAAATCATGGAGGAACCAAGTTGCTCAGTGGCTAAGACAATGTATGAAGATAAATTTGAAGATCCAAGCCCTTCTCAGCCAAGTACTTTATTAGTAATGCATGATGATCGGTATGCTTTATTTTCTGATGCATTACTAGATCAATTTTTTGTTTCCAGTCATCAGGAAGAAGTAAATGATGTTCCTTACTTCTTGGAATATGGGTATGAATGTAATGATTATGATTGGAAGAACATGGGTAGTGATCAGTACAATTTCATTTTTCAGCCCATGAATATTCACATATGTTGGCAGCAAGATGATCATGAAATTTGCAGGTGATTGGTCACATATGTAGATGAGAATCAAACCTTTGATTTAGGAGGGTCACTGATTTTCTTTTGGTGGTCTGGGACCACCAGGTAAAGTTGTAATTTTTATAAATACTTGTAAATATTTTTTGTCCCTATTGTGTGTTTCCCTTCCCATTTCCTTGGTTCAGTTGCCAGTTTTTGAGGTCCCTTGTTTTTTTGTTTTTTTTTTCCAGTAGGTGGTCTGCTCTCCCAAAAATTCTGAATCCTTGCTATGCTTGCAAGAGGCATACATCCCCAGATAGAGCCACTGTTAGCACCTACAAAATTTTTCATGGCTATACCATTTTTCTCTGGCCTCTGCAATGCTTTTCCTTGTCTCTAGCTTGAAACCCTAGGTTCAAATTCATAATTATAGCCTTTGGAAAGGGAAAAACCCTAATTGTCTTGGCCTAGTTCTAATTTGTCATTACCTTTTTCGGGTCACTTATGTCCCCTTTTTGCATGTGGTCATTTTCCCTCTTGGTGTTCACTAAATCGCTTAATAGTGTTTCATCTTTCTTTATCATTCAACGATTTAGCAAATACTGTTAGTCATGTGTTCTCCAGTTTCCTAACCATTTAGTCATTTCATTCAGTGACTGGGTGAGTGCTTTGGTCACATAATCTCTTGTTCTGGGTGGTTACACTCGAATCATTCAGTGACTCTGCTAATGGTTTATCTTTTCTTTAGTCGCTAGATTGTGTGACAGTGGGCCCAGCATCTCGGTCTCTTTTTGATCCTACGGCGGATGCATGATCTCATGAAATCTTAGTGGGCTATGAGATCATGCATCGGCTGTCTGATCTTCCAGGTGTTCAGGTCGATAGTAAGTGGGACCGCTGAAAAGTGTTTCAACGTGGTGGCTTTTCATCGGTCGAGTTAGATGGTGAGTTGGAATTTGTCAGCGAGGCCCTGCATTCAGTAGATTCAACATCTAACGGCTGGCATAAAAGCGCATGGAATATTCTTCTTCCATAAGATCATGTGACGTTTGTCGATTTGGTATCTGACCATAAGGGAAGGTAGTGGGACCGTGTTGCCAGGTGTTGCAGATTTGTTATGTTTTGATTGGCCATGGGTTTGATGACAGGGATGGTGTCAGTAGGCCCGACCTTCTTGGATGGTTAAGTATCGATGAGATCTGGTAGTTGTCGTCATACCATTGATAGAAGATGCATGATTTTTAACTTAGTGGTATAATGATAGCCATCTGATTCTCTTTAGGGAATGAAGTGCTTAGTGGGTCCGCTGTCAGATGGTGCTGACTTGCTCAGTTTTCATTGGTTGCGGTGTGCTGATGTGGCTGGAGATTTTTCAAATGGCTTTGTGACTATTGCAGAAATTAATGAGGACCACCCGATTTTCCAGGAAGGTGCTTGATTGATGGTCATGTTTTAAACTTGAGCTTGTTTCCGTTGGAGCCTGATTTCAAATCTTTTCAGGGTTTTCTCTACAGGGTTTTCTTACAGTTGGTCGTATAAGACAAATAGTTGTTTAGAATTTATTTCTCCGGGACAGTTGTAGTTAGAAATTAATGAGGAAGGCATGGGTTGCCACGTAGTTCTAATCTTTCTTTCCTGGGATGCCATGCTGAGTATTACAAAGGACTGTTATTTGACATAGGTGGCTAGGGTTTTGATTGATGTCAGAGGTCTCCATGTTATGTACACGCAAGATCTGCAGGCTGGCTCTGGCATTAAAATTTTGTTTTTCTTGTAACAAGAAATTGGTTGAATTTGTAAATGTAGTGAGCTTAGAATATGAAACTAAATATCTGTACATCAGATTTGATCTGATTCTTCTAAATTTCTAGGCTTTTCTGCAGTCTTTCATTTCTTGTTGTACCTGGTTGTTGTAAACATAATTTTGCCCTAAATGATCCGTAGCTTGTTGCAATCCTTATTCCTATAAAAGGATTTTCAAGATCATTTAGAGGGGTTCAAGTTCCAATTTTCTTCTGTGAGCTAGTTCCATTGAAGGGTCCTTTTCCTATAGATATTTACCTTCTTCTCTGCATATAGGGTGTTCCCTCTTTCTTTTCTGGTTTGGAGAAGATAATATAAGTTGTAACAGGTTTGTCTTATGTATAAGAATTCAATATATTTGTACTGTTATTAGACTGTCTCCATTTGAATCATGAACTTTTTGATTACAGCATCAAGGATGTTTAATCTTTCTATTTTCATTTCCTATGTGTCTGCAATAGAGTTGTCTTCGCAGAGATAACTGAGTTCAAGATTAGTTTTTAGATGTGTATGAGCTGGGGTATCAAGGGTATCTCATGCTTGTCTTTCAGTAGATGCTAACTAATGTATTGCTTGTTTATAGGTCTCTTCTAAGGGGAGGGTTAAAATCCTTTGAATAGGTGATAGCATATCTGGGTACACAGGTGGATTGTTGAAGTAAGGTTTGATTAATGGTGTATGTTTGATGTAAGGCATCAACATATTAGGATGTATTGTCTTCTTGTTTCATAGCTCTTTGTTGCAGTGATGTATTTGACTCTGTTGCCCATTGGATAAGGCACTGGTCTATGAGAGATTTAGGGTATCTCAAGGGTCCTTTCAACCCAACATTAAAATCATTCAAATGAAGTATTTTTCCTTTCATGTTGGTAGTAGTAGTAGGAGGTCCATTCTAGGTTTCAGATTCATTCTATGCAAATAGGTTATTACATAAGGCTTGATCTCATTGGGGTACAGGATACCTAAAGGAGTCTGAAAAGTATTCCACAATAATCTATCTGCAGGCCTTTTGTTTACCAAGAAGAGTCATGAGTGTGCAGATAAGGCAATACCCACCTGAGTGATGTGGAGCTCAAAGAAGAAGGAGGATTCTCTTTGTCCTCATCAATTGGCCCTTTTTCCCTGTCAGACTTTGGAGTGGAGACTAACCAATTTGTCAATCATAGTGTAAACCTAAAACTGTGTGGGAACAAGTTTAAAAGCCAACATGACCATAGAGATATGTATGTACCAAATCCAATCTCCCTTTTGCTGAATAAGTCTTGCTCTGAAAGCTAGTCCTTGTTTGTTTTCCCATAACACATTCTTTGCACAAAATGTTAGTAGGCTTCACAATCTTTAGTAAATCTCTGACCGTACTAGTGTTATTGACCTTCACAATGCTATCAAAATTTATATGACAAAACCTCTTGTGCCATAACCAACTATCATCTATCTTTACAATAAAATAACTTGCTTCAATTGAATCCAATTGAAACACATTTCATTTAGTCTTAGTACTTGGTGGGATCAGATTGCCTGACTGATCTCTGATAGTACATTTTCCATTCTTGAATTTTAGATGCTAACCTTTATCCATAAGTTCTCCAAAACTCATTAAATTATGCTTTAGTTCATCAACAAACAAAACATCATTAGTATTAGTTTTAACTATCAAGAGTTATAGATCCTCTTCCTATGATCAAGCAAGGAGTATTATCTCCAAATCTGACTACACCTCCATCATACTTGTTAAGCTGCACAAATTTTTTCTTTATCACCAGTCATGTGATGAGTGCATCCACCATCTATAATCCATTCAAATTTATTTTCTACATGTGAAACCAAAGCTTTTTATTCATGAATGGGATTTTCATCTTTAATAGAAACAAACTCAAAATCATCTTCATCATTCATATATTCATCATCAGAAGTACCCTCATTAGCAATATAACATTCCTAAGGATATTTAGACTGTTATGGCTTAGGTTTGTACTTTGGAACTCTAGTAGGACATCTAGAGGAAAAATGACTTATATAATTGCATGAAAAAAATTTCAAGGGTAATTTCCCTTCATACTTTCCCTTGCCTCTATTTTCCCTCTTTGTGACTAGGACTACAAGATCATCCAATTTCCTTTCTTCTTCCTTTATTTCTGCCCATTCCTTATCATATTATCCAAAATTTGCACACTTGTCACTTCTACTAGTGCTTGCATTATTTGTTAGCATCTTATTATCCTTATGAATATTAGCTTAAAAGAAAATTCAACTTTAGGTAAAGCATCTTTTAATTTAGAGGTTTCAATTATAGATAACTTACCAATCAAAGTCTCCCTTGTAAATACATTTGTGATTAGTATAATCTCTTCAATTTTCATGACCTTGGTGTCATATGTAGGTGTCAAAGATATCAGAATCTTTGCAATGATTTCATCTTTTGTAATAGACCCTCATGTATTTTTTATGTTAGTAACAGTCTCTGTCACTCTATGAACATGTGCTCTAATAGACTCATCTTCTTACATCCTCATGTTCTTCAACTTTTTTTTTCCAACATTGCAACTTGCCCTATTTAGTATATTTTTCTCCTTCATATAGTGCTTCCAACTTTGTCTAAATCTCATGTGCCAACTCAAGCTCCTTGACCTTTGTAAATTCTACCTCAGAAAGTGCACTGATTAGGGCCTCTAGCAATCATATTGCAAGTGAATTTCTTCCTTTCATCCTCTATACTATTTTCCAATTCATCCTCAGTCTTGACATCTTCTTTGTTCTTTGTAATCAACCATTATTCAATTCCCAAGAAGATCAAATGATTTATCATCTTGTTTTTCCATTTGTCAAAATTTTCTCCAACAAATTTAGGATTGTCCTTCCTATAGCTTTCCATTCTAGATCTCCTAAATCAATTAAGCTTTCTCCAAGAGGACCAAAAACTCTAATACCAATTGTTATCAATAGCATGCCACACCACACAACTGAGAGGGTGGGGGGTTGAATTAGTTATGTATAATAATTGTAAAATTTAAACTTTTGAACTAGTATGTTAATTAAGAATATAACATTACTCAACAAGATGCACAAGATAGACAATAACACCATAACACATAGATTTTTTGTTCTTGAGGAAAACTTTTTTAAGGGAAAAACCCAGGTGGGGATGGAACCCACTAGATAGTGCACTACTATAAAAATGTTCCTATTAGGAGACCTAATCCTATTAGGAGATGATACACTACATCTAGTACAATAGTATCTGTTAAAGGATATAACCCTTATTAAAAGGTCCTTCAACCTTGTTAGGAGTTGATGATAAGAAAAGGCACATTGCTCGAGCACACTACTACAAGGAGAAGATTAAACCCACCTTCAAGACTCACTGTCCAAATACAATGAAGTCAACTTAAAGTTCAAATGACTGAACTAACTGATAGCAACTTAGTTTCCTTTACAGTTCCATTTAAATGAATAAGGAATGATTATATATTTTACTCATACCTCTTCTCTTAAGCTCTTCTCACATGCAAAATCATGCACACCTTGTTGGAATCATTTGTCATTGCACCAAAATCTCAACCTATCAATGCTTGATACGAATGTCAAATTTAACCCAACCCACAAGAGGTGGTTAAGCCATGTCATGAATCTCCAAGGAGGTGTTGACCACCAAGTTAACAATCTCCCCCTTAGCACTGACCGAGCCTTCAACACACATTGATGGGAGACTCTAACTCATGACCCAAGGCTCTGATACCAATTGTTGGAGTAATTTTTCATTGCACCAAAAGCTTGAACTGTCAATACCTGATATGAATGTCAGATTTAACCCGACCCACATGAGGTAGTTAAGCCATGTCACGAATATCCAAGGAGGTGCTAACCACCAAGTCAACATACCTCCCATATGAATTCCTCACATTACATTAGATAATTTACTCTTCTTTATACAAGTTACAATTCTCAATTAGGTCGGCATGTTAAGGCTTCTCCAATGCATAAAAAATTACATTGCACAAAGCTAAAGCACACACGGTACTTGATAAAAATATAAAATAATTACAAATATTAATTTACATACCAAGATCCACAATTAATGCTCGCCAATCCATGGAACATGTTACACCACCTAGTTGGCTCCCAAAAGCAATTATCTAAGTTCATATGCTAGCGCTATCATCAACATGACCCAATCAAGACACAAATTAGAGAGTGTACTCCATCTTGTGTTTTCTTCCATGCCTAAATCTCGCATAACATAATTCCATCTCGCAACAAACTTATGCTCAAAACTCAACAACTAACTTTGTCAAGTTCCCTATCTCTGTCCTATAACCATTCTTCACCAAAACAATTGTAACTCTCTCAAATCATCATATTAGGTCACACAACCTTAGATATAAGGTCTATACATCTTCATAATGATAAAACAAAACTTTCATACTTTGAACTACCATACAATGTTCTTACATTTATGTCCAACAGCCTGTAGCAACTAGAAACATAATCTGTCTGATATAACCAACTCAAAACTAAAGTATATGTCATATGTTGCAATCAATGAAAAAACCTAAACATCAACAACAAAAACAAAAATTCCAACCAATAGCTAACACTATACTAGACTAGACCTTTCCCAAGCAGTGGGAGTTCTTTCCAGATATATGTCTAATCCTAGAAGAGTTCATTGGGATGTACTTAAAAGAGTCTTCAAATATTTGAAGGGTAACTTAGAGTATTGTTTGTTTTATCATGGTAATATGATAGGAGACATAATTTACCTTAATATTCATGGGTATGTGGATTTAGATTGGGCAGGTGATATTGATAGTAAAAGATCCACCAATGCTTTTATGTTTACATTATTTGGTGGTGCAATTAGTTTGATGAGTATTTAACAGTTTGTGGTTTTTTTGTCCACTATTGAGGTAGAGTATATGGTATCTACTCATACTTTTAAGGAATCCATTTGTATTAAGAGACCATGTTCAGATATTGGAATAAAATAAGGAGTAGTAACAATTTATTGTGACAATTAGAGTGTGATCTACCTAGTAGAGAACCCAACATTTAAAGTTAGAACCAAGAACATTGATGTTCAGTGTCATTTTTTCAGAGATATGATCAATGATGGAAGGGTGAAGCTATTTAAGGTAGAGACTTAGATGAATGTTGTATATTCATCAAAGAAGGTTGTGAGCATAGATAAGTTTAGATGTAGTTCAAATGCTATGGGTCTCACGACCCCTAGCACTTAAGTTATGGTGTAGATACCCCCTTTGCTCTTTCTTGCAAGGTTTCGACAAGTGGGAGATTATTGGGAAAAGTGTCTCAACCTTACATTTACATGAGGTTACTTTTTTTTAGAAAATTTTCATTTGAACACTAATTTTCTCCATTCTATTCTGGAAGGTTAAAAATGGTTACATAAGCATAGTGCTACATTTTCTTGGCAAGATCATGTCTAGTTTGGAAGATATTAATGTTTCAATTTTTGGGAATTGTTAGAAAAATGTCACAAATACAATTATGGAGGTTTTAGAGGCTTAGAAATGGGGTCAAACAATGGAAAAATTACATATAATTAGGTATGATATAGAGAACATCATGATATTTCTAACTTTTCAAATGGTTCATTAATTAGACACTTGGTTTGAAAGTTATGGCCACTAAAAGTTGGATCTCTTGACATATGTAAAAATATGTTGAACACATAAAATGAGTTGTAAAATGGAGTTACATGTGTTGGTATGTGTATTGACACATCATAGGGCATATTTTATTAGAGATAATATGGATGTCTCTTTTGGGGTGATTTTATACCATTCTTTTGTAATATCATTTGACATTTTTTTAATTGTATCTCCTATATATTAGGTGTAGGTGCGTGAGATGGAGGGTGTGCATAAGAGTCTTATAGGATTTTTAGTTACCTTGGATATTTGGTCAATGATACTCCCGAGAGAAGCTTTCTCTAGAAGTATATTGTAATTTGTAATTGATTGTTGAATAATATATTGGGCTATCTTTGGAGTGTAGGGTTTTTCTCCTGAAAGGGTTTTCCCCATGTAAATCATTGTGTTGTAGTTTGCATGTTATTTTTATTATTCATTTTAAGTTTCTATAAGTTTTATAAAGATCTGAATTTTTTTTACATAACCCTTTCCTCAAGTTTAATGTAGGATTTTGTTCCGCTACTTAACTTTCTTACAACATTGTGGTCTCATTAAAAAGTTAACTTAGTGCACTACATGTCATAGTGGGATTTGCTTATTTTTTTCAGTCTAAATAAATAAATCTTAAGATATTTTTAAATGATACGAAGTCCCTAGATATTTCAAGAAAAATGAAGAAGAAATTAAGAGTGATCTAGAAAACTACAAAGAGTAGAGTTTACTAGAATGCATAGGTTGAGTTCACAAACACAAGATATGTTCACAATCATGGATTAGTCTCATACAACCAAAATATTCCTTACATTAATTCAAAAAATTCTAATCTCAAATAATTTTTATTCTTTCATCTACTATTCCCAATCTAGATGTTTCTCATATACAAGTCTTCATTGATTCTTGTGCATATGTTGG
Source organism: Chamaecyparis obtusa (assembly GCA_027943335.1). Taxonomy (NCBI): domain Eukaryota; kingdom Viridiplantae; phylum Streptophyta; class Pinopsida; order Cupressales; family Cupressaceae; genus Chamaecyparis; species Chamaecyparis obtusa. Next base: position 946,648 of record BSBK01001200.1, read on the forward strand.
TTATTGAGCTAGGCAATTTTATTTTCTATTTCTATTCATATATATTTTTATTACTAAGCTCAATATTCAAGTAAACTTAACTCTTTAACTAATTAGTTTGGTTGTGTTTCATGCTATGCATTTTATTGGATTAGCATAAACTAAATTTACGGGAAGTTTATTTTCTTTAATGTTTAGGTGAACTTGCTGAATCTTACACAACCTATCTTTTCTCTAGGGTTCCTAAGCCAGTGTTAGGGATTTTAGGTCTATGTTTTTGTGTTTTGTATCATTCTCAAATCTAGTATGTATTTTGCAGTTTTGTGCTTCTTTGATTCATCTTTTTCATATAATTTCTTGTGCATATTAATGTCTTCTATTCGTAACCACCTGACCCACTCTTGCATAATCTCTAAGGTTTATATTTTACACATTTTTTACTTTTATTTTAGGATGGGTATTCTAATACTCAACTAATTATATCTTATTGTATATTCCTTTCTCATATCAAGGCTTTGAGTCTTTACTACTTTTGGTTTTGAACCTTGCATCTTTGGATAAAGCCTATTTTTCACATCATGGATCCTCATGGTCCTTTATTATTGACAACCACTCATGTTTATCTTAACAATTTTGACACATTTATATACTTTTTTCCATGTAATCCTTATGTCCTTGAAGCACACATGACTTTATATCATACAAATGAGATCATGTTGTGTGTGAGAGCATTATATATATATATATATATATATATATATATATATATATATATATATATATATATATATATATATATATATATATATATATATATATATATATATATATTCATTTTCTTTATTTAGGGTGTACCATCCTAAAAAGTAAGCACCCTTAATTAGGTGCTCATTTTAGCCCCATTTTAGTATATATGGGTTCCCACATTGATTTTACATTCTCCTAATGCTCATAGGACCTTTATTAATTTAAATTAATATTATGAGTCATCTCTTAATTTATTTTCACCAAAATTAATCCATCTCTTGACTCTAAGATGTATCTCACTGGTCTGAATTATGAAATTAGACTACAATACCTAGTGTGATACCCATGATATTGTCAAGTTCAATGTAAAAACCATGAAGATTAACAACAAGATTGCAAGAAAACAAGTGATCCATTCTATTCTAAATTAGAGTTTATACAAATCTGATGGATCCCAAGGGTCACTAGAACCCATTGGAAATGAAATGAAGAGTCCTCGTAATATTTATTACAAACAAACTATTAAAAATTATAAAAAATTATCAAAATAACTATATATAAAAATAGGTCCACTTGGAGAAGGCATAAATTTCTAGTCCTAGCTTTGAATTGTGAATCATTTACTCTATTGGAAAGGTCTTCAATAAATCTTGAATGAAAACTAGGAGGTCCCACCAAGGTGCGCTCTCCCCAAGGTGTCCAGGCCCTGAAATGCCCCAAAGACCTTCAAAATTGCACTTTACTGAAACATAGGAAATACTAAAAAATTGGATTTTATTATTTTCCCAACTATGCTCTGATCATTCCTCCCCCCTTGAGAGGAAATGGGCCCCATTACACTAATTTGCTACAATAGATGAGGAAATTGTTCTTGAATTTATTCCTTAGTTAACCACTTGCCTTGATGAGAATGTTGACCAACTCGAACTACCTGATAAAGATGAATGTTTTAATTTCTCAAAGTCTTTAAAATGACTTCAATAACATGGTCACACTAGACTAGAGCAGTAGTATACAAATTTAACTCTACAACTTGAATGTGTTTAGTAGCTTGGGAAATTTCCAATAAAGGAGGAAAATAGGGTCGCAACAATTCCACATTGAAAATTGGATGCAACCCCAAAAAGGATGGCAAATTAAGTTCAGAATAAGTCTCACCAACTTGTTTCACAATAGTATATGGGCCATAAATAAGAGGACAAAGCTTTCTATTTAGTCAGGGAAGGTGCTCTTTCTGAAGATGTAACCATACCTTTATTAGAAAGTAAAGTCTACCAAGATAAATGAGAGGAGGGTTGAATCAGTTATGCAATTAAAACCATTCTCATTATCTTTTTTAGATCTAAAACATGCAAGAAATAAGATCACCAACCAAAGAAATATAAACATACACAATAACACTAGATTTGGTTGACTAGGGAAACCCTTTATCAGAGGGAAAACCCCAATGGGAATGATGCCCACAAGATGATGTACTAATATATATGTTCCTTGTGAGAGGATGGACCTTTTTAGGAGTCAATGAAATAAATTTAGTATGTATGAGTCCATGTTAGGAGACTTTGAATCTAGGTTAGGAGATTCCAACCATGTTAGGAGTTGTGAAGAAGACAGAAGGACCCACTGTCAAACAATCTTTGTATTATCCTCACTGAATAATACAAGTAGCCAAAACAACTATAAAAAAAAATTCTTTTCCAAATATAGTCCTTTTTAATCTCATCATTCCTCACTCACACCAATCTCTGGTATGATCCAAAGATATTCGCTTTTAGGTTCACTGGATCTCATACACAAGTTTGCATCTTCCACAATGCAAAGATATAATTGTATATCGTACATACACACTTTCCATCCAAGGAATAATCTTTCCTTTATACCAAGTCCTAGAATAAGTTATTGAGTCAGTCTTGAGGCTTTCCTAATTTAGAATTATAATATAGGACCATTTTAGGATATTACTTTACATGTTACATTACAATATTTTATCTTTTTTACAATTACAAACAAATTGTTGCCTCACATTCTTTATAACTTTACACACACTACTCATCTAACTTAGTGCCCTTAACCACACCATTTCTGACTTGTGTTTATCCTCTTTCCAAGTCCTCTCAATCAGGTTCCATCTCCATTAGGAGATAAAATCCAAACATCAGAAGCCGCTCTCTGCAAACACTGCCTAAATACAGTCTTTTGTAAAACCTTCATATATATGTCCAAAATGCATAATTCCATATGTTATCTTAAGTGTAATATCAATAAATAATCTATATCATAATACCAAGTGCACATAGGCTGATCTTCAATCCTCAAACCACGCAAAGCCAAACTCTATCTGCTACACTGCCAGTCTTCATAGAATAACCAGTATGTTGACATCAATGAAAAACTCTATCATGAATGCAACACACAATCACTATAACATGTTTCCAACACTACTAGGATACTCCCCCATGAGAATACCATCAATATTCATGCTAACAATCTCCCCGTTTGGCTTTGATGGTAACATAGATGGAAAATATCTAAGTTCCATAAATACCAAACATACCTCTACTACATCTACTTTTCCATCATGCATAAGGAAGGTATTAATCTCCCCCATACATCAACATCTTTTCAAATCCTCTTCATTAATCATCAAATCCTCTTCTCTCCCATTGATATTAATCCATACATATCAAAGGATGTTTTTCATGTATTATTCTCTCCCCCATTGACATCAATGATAAATGTATCCTTATGTCAGTCCATCTTCTACATAAGATCTATAATAAGCTCAAGTGTCCAAAGACACTATCAAATTTTAGTACCAAGAGTCCTCAGTGACTCAGCTCAAATACAAATACTCCCCTATAAGAGAAGCATCAAGCATTTAGTCTAGATAATGAAATAGTGCTTTGATATTTCTGGACTAATGCAATTTCTTCATCAACTATTCAAAACTAGGCTGGGGCATAACCCCTAGCATACCTCGCAAATACTCAAATGTATCCTTCGATAAAGGTTTTGTAAAAATGTCTGCTATTTTCTCCTTTTTGTTGACATACTTCAATCTGATTTCTTTCTTTACAAATTTTTCTCTCAAAAAGTGATACTTAATAGATATGTGTTTTGTCTTTGAAAGTAATACTGGATTCTTTGACATACTTACTGCACTTGTGTTATCACAATGTATGATAACAGGCTCTATGAATTCAATTCCAATGTCTTTCAACATTTATTTCATCCATATAATCCGATTAAAATTGTTTGTTGCTGCTACATATTCTACTTCTGCCATGCTTTGTGAAATGCAGTCTTGTTTCTTGCTTAGCCAAGAAACCAATATTCCTCCCAAGAAGAATGCTCCACCACTATTTCTCTTTATGTCATCTAAATTTATTTCCCAATCAACATCAGTGTATGCACATAGTGTGAAATCATGTGATTTATCATACCACGGTCCATAATCAGGTGTGCCTTTCAAATATCTAAAAATTCTTTTTACTGGTGCATAATGTGTCTCTTTAGGGTTTGCCTGAAATCTTGCCACAATTCCAACTGCATTAGCTCTATCAAGTCTAGTGTGTGTTAAGTATTGTAATCCACCAATCATAGATCTGTACTTAATAGTAGGGGATTCATCTTTAGTAGACAACTTGCAACTAGTTATCATAGGGGTTCTAATAGGTTTAAAATTTTCCAATCCAAATCTCTTTAACAAGTCTTTAAGATACTTTTCTTGTGATATAAAATACCATCCTTGTTTTTCTACAATCTATAATCCCAAAAAGTATTTCATCTCACCAATCATACTCATCTCAAATTCCTTCTTTATTTCTTTAGAAAATATTTTACTTACTTCATCATTGCCTCAAAAAATAATGTCATCAACAAATACTACAACAATTAGCTATCCATTTTGATTCTTCCTCAAATATAAGTTACTATTACTATTACCTTTTACAAATCCCAATTTTGTCAAATGTTTATCCAATCTTGCATACCAAGCTCTAGGTACTTGTTTCACTCCATATAGTTCCTTCTTTAATTTGAAAGCCATATCCTCTTTATCTGTCAAAGGAAAAAAATCCGGTTGTTCAATGTATACCTCTTCTTCTAGTTCTCCATTTAAAAAAGCTAATTTGACATCCATTTGATAAACCTTAAAGTTCTTATTTTTTGCATATGCCTAAAACATTCTTACTACCTCTAATCTGGCAATAGGTGCAGAAGTTTCTTTAAAGTCAATTCCTTCTTGTTGTGAATAACCTTTACATACCAGTCTTACTTTTTTTCTTACAACTTCACCTTTTTCATTCATCTTGTTTCTAAATACCCATTTTTTTCCAATAACATTCCTATCCTTAGGTCTAGGGACCATTTCCCATGTTTCATTTTTATCAATCTTCTCTAGTTCTTCTTTCATAGCTTTTATCCAATGATCATCTTTCCAAGCTTCATCAACATTCTTGGGTTCAACTTGAGAGATCATAAATAATTCTTCATATACCTTGTTTCTTGTCATAACTCCTTTGTCTTTGCTTCCAATTCTCTGATCAGTAGGGTGATTCTTTATCAGATTTGTTTTAGGTGTCACCACTTAAATTCTAATTTTAGTTCTAGGTTCTTCTCTTTGTTCATCATTTTGAATTTCATTTTGTAAATTAGTGTCAGTCTCATAAAATAATTCAACATTTTCTCTATTAGTCCTTGGTTTAGTTTCTTCATCAAAATTATAATCAAGCATCCTTTCTTGAATTCTAAATTTTTCATCGACTTTCACATTAGCGCTCTCAACAATAGTCTTGGTTTTGTGATTAAAACATCTATAAGCTTTTCTTTTCAATGAATATCCAAGAAATATTCCTTCATAACTCCTTGAATCAAACTTTCCAATATCATCATCTCTTTTAATGTAACATTTACTTCCAATGATTCTAAAATATTTCACAGTAGGTGCATGTCCAAACCAAAGCTCATAGGGTGTCTAACCAATGCCTTGTCTAATTTGTACTCTATTCATAGTATACACTTTTGTATTTACTCCTTCTCTCCAAAAGATCTTAGATACATTATTTTCAAACATCATTTCTCTAGTTGCTTCTATGAATGATCTATTTCTTCTTTCTGCTATCCCATTATGTTAAAGTGTCTTAGGGGATGGAAGCTATCTCTTTATGCCATTATCTTCACAAAAATTATTAAACTTATTTGAAGTAAACTTTCCTCCTCTATCAAATCTCAAACATCTAATCTTCAAACCATATTCATTTTCAACTCTACTCTTAAATAACTTGAATTTCTCAAAAGCTTTAGATTTTTCTCTAAGAAATGCCACCCACATCATTCTAGTGAAATCATCATTAAGAATAATAAAATACCTTTCACCATAGAATGCTCCTGTCTTTGTAGGACCACTCAAATTTGTGTGCACATTCTCCAATTTCATTGAAGTAGTAAAGTTCTTGCTTGGAAATGAACATTTTTTCTATTTCGCCATTACACATTCCTTACATACCATGTTAGTAGGTTTCACAATCTTAGGAAAGTCTCTAACTACAAATGTAGTACTGATCTTCACAATGTTATCAAAGTTTATATGACAAAATACCTTATGCCATAACCAACTGTCATCCACTTTAGCAACTAAACATGTCATCTTAGCAGGTGTCAATTGAAAAACATTACCTTTAGATCTTATACATGTTCCAATTAGGTTACCATATTTGTCTTTGATAGTGCAATTGTTCTCCTTGAAATGTACTCTGTATTCTTTTTCCATAAGCTGTCCAAAACTCAAAAGATTATGTTTCAAGCCATCAATAAAGTAAACATCATCAGTGTTAGTCTTTCCATCAAGTGTAATAGATCCTTTTCCTTTTATATGACAGACTGCATTATTTCCAACTCTAACTATTCCTCCATCATAACTTTTGAATTCAATAAATTTATTCATATCTCCAATCATGTGATGGGAACAACCACTATCTATAATCCAATCAGATTTATTTTCAAATTGTGACACTAATGCTTTCTCTTCTCTAACTTCTTCTTTTTCAAGATTTTCTTCCTTAATAGCAACAAATCCTATTTCATCATCACTTCCACTCAAAGATTCTTTAGTATCAGATTCTTCATTATTTGCAAAAAGGAAATCCTTAGGTATTGTAGCTTTGCAATGTTTTATGGTCTTTCTTACTCTCTTAGGACACTTAGAAGAATAATGACCATATTCATTACAAGTCCAACATTTAAAGATTTTTTTACCTTTAGGCTCTCTTTTCATAAGCTGGGCAATTCCTTCCTCAATCTTCTTTTCTTCTTCAACTTTTGTTTGCTTGCAACTAGCATAGTCTCCACTTGTACTTTTACTTCTTGTCAACATAGGTTGAACACTTAATGCACTGAAAGTAGTCTCTATTCTAGGCAATTCTCTAGTTTGTCTCATCCACATTTCTACTGACTGTAATCTTCCAAGAAGAGTCTCTTTAGTGAAATCATTTGTGCGGGGAATAACTTGTTCAATAATTTGTGTTGTTTGTTTGAATGTAGGTGTCAAGGTTTTCAGTATCTTCCATACAACTTCATCTTCTAATTTGTTTCCTCCACAAGTCTTAATTCCTGTAACAATTTATGATATTCTACCAAAGTAACTTCTTATAGATTCATCTTCCATCATTTTAGCATCTTGAAATAAGCATATCCAATTCTATAATCTAACCTTTCTAGCATGATTATCACCTTCAAATGTATTTTTCAAAGCAATCCAAACTTCATGAGTAAGCCTTAAAGTTTTTACCTGAGTGAATTCAATTTCTGGAAGAGCTAATAATAGTGCTTCTCTAGCAAGCATATTGTGCATGAATATGTCTTTTTGACGTTCATCATAGTCTTCAAGTTTATCTTCTTCAATCACATCCTTTCTCTTTGCAATAATCAACCAGTATCCTACACCCATACATAACAAGTGTGTCTTCATATTTTCTTTCCAACTGTCATAGTTAACTCCATCAAACTTTGGACTTTTTGTCCTGAAATGTGCCATAGATCTCCTGAAGTTGTTAAGCTTTTTCTTCAAGGAACCGATGCTCTAATACCAATTGTTAGAAAGTAAATTCCACCAAGATAATTGAGAGGGGGTGGGGGGGGTGAATCAGTTATGCAATTAAAACCATTATCATTATCTTTTTTAGATCTGAAACATGCAAGAAATAAGATCACCAACTAGAGAAAGAGAAACATACACAATAACACCAGATTTTGTTGACTAGGGAAACCCTTGATCAGAGGGAAAACCCCGGTGGGAATGATGCCCACAAGATGATGTACTAATATAAATGTTCCTTATGAGAGGATGGACCTTGTTAGGATTCAATGAAATACATTTAGTACATATGAGTTCCTGTTAGGAGACTTTGAATCATTGTTAGGAGATTCCAATCTTGTTAGGAGTTGTGAAGAAGATAGAAGGACCCACTGTCCAAATAGTCTTAGTATTATCCTCACTGAATAATACAAGTAGCCAAAACAACAGTCAACAAAAACTTATTTTCCAAATATAGTCATTTCTAAGCTCACTGTGCCTCACTCACACAAATCTTTGCTCTGATCCAAAGATATAATTTACTTTCAGGTTCATTAGATCTCATACACAAGTTTGCATCTTCCGCAATGCAAAGATATAATTGTATATCGCACATACACACTTTCCATCCAAGGAATAATATTTCCTTTATAACAAGTCCTAGAATAAGTTATTGAGTCAGCCTTGAAGCTTTCCCAATTTACAATTATAATATAGAACCATTTTAAGATATTACTTTACACATTACATTACAATATTTTATCTTTTTTGTAATTACAAACAAACTGTCTGCTCACACTCTTTATAAATTTACAAAATCTACTCATCTAAATTATCTCCCTTAACCACGTCATCTCTAACTTATCTTTATCCTCAGTCCAAGTCCACTCAATCAGATTCCATCTCTGTTAGGAGATAAAATCCAAACATCAAAAGTCACTCTCTACAAATGTTGCCTAAGCACCGTCTTCAGTAAAACCTTCATATATCTGTCTAGAATGCATAATTCCATACACACTCTTAATTATAATAACAAGGCATAATCTGAATCATAATACCAAGTGTGCATAGGCTGATCTTCAATCCTCAAACTATGTGAAGCCAAACTCTGTCTACTACACTGCCAATCTTCATAGAAGAACCAATATGTTGACATCAATGACAAACTCTGTCATGAATGCAACACACAATCACTGTAACATGTCTCCAACACTAATAGAATACTCCCCCATAAGAATACCATCAGAATTCATGCTAACAACCTTGTCACCAATCTGAAACTAATGAGGAGTTCTATTTTTATCATGCCTTTCTTTATACTTCTGATTACTCTGCTCCAAAATCTCATGAACCTGTTGTTGTAGGTGTCTAATGTTATCAATGATTTTTTTTTCTTTATCTACCTCCTTGTCAACAATCAATGGAATATTAGATTTTAGAATTGGTAGTGCTACATCCACAGGTGCCAATGGCTAATACCCAAGATAAACCTCAAATGGATTATGCCCTGTAGTACTATGGAGTGCACAGTTGTAGCTGTGTTGCACATAGGGTAAGCTTTCATCCCATGTGTGATAATGTTTTGAATGATACATTTGTAAGATATGAATGATCATTTAATTTACCACTTCTATCTACCCATCTATTTGGGGATAAAATGTTGTGGACTTTGTCAACTTGGTGTCCATTTTAGCCCATAGTGCAGACCAAAAATTGTTGATGAACCTGCTATCCCTATCAAAAATAATGCTTTTTGGAAAATCAAAATGAACCCAAACATGTTCAAAAAATATCTTGGTAGTCTCTTTTGTAGAAATCATCTTTTTACATGCCACTATGATAGCCATTTTAGAAAACCTATCTACTACAACATTACACAATCATGCCCCCGCCTGGTAGTTCTAAGCCCATACATAAAATCCATTAAAACATACTTCCATGGGTTATCAAGAATAGGTAATGGTAAATATAGGCCCAACTTATAGTTTTTTGGCTTTACAATTGCACATGCTACACAAGCTTGTATAGATGAAATGATATCCTGCTTCATTTTTGGCCAATAAAAATACTTTTGAAGGATAGCAATAGTCTTACCAATACCAAAATATCCTACAACACAATTGTAGTGAGCTTCTCATATCATTTTCTTTCGTTCCTCAGTGGGTACACATATATGACCAACATAGAAAAGCAACCCACCCTACAAATGAAAATCAGAGATAGACTTTCCTTCTACCAAATTTCTATAGATGTTAAAAAAATTAGGGTCAATACCATATAGTTGTTCCCAAGTGGATGATTGATGACCACATGAATCCAACACCATTGTCAAACCTACAATTGGATGCCTACTCAAACAATCTACCACTTTGTTACTGCTTCCTTTTTTACGATAAATTTTGAGGTGAAATTATTGTAGATAAGTTGACCACCTTTGATGTCTATCATTCTTCAACTTCCCTTCTGTTTGCAAGAATTGAAGTGGTTTATGGTTTGTATGTATAATAGTTTCATTTCCCAGTGTATAATGTTTCCATTATTTATAGGCCTGAACAATAGCATACAACTCCTTATCATAGGTGGGGTACCTATGTAATGTACCAGATTTATTTTTACTATGATAGGAAACAAGATGCCCATGTTGCATGAGTATCACACCAAGAGTGTAATCATATGCATTTGTTTCTATCTCGAATGATTGTTGTAGATCTAGGAGGACCAGTACTGGTGCTGAACATAATATTTTCTTTAACTCCTTAAATGATCATTGCATTACCTCTGTCCATTGAAATTTTTCTTGTGATCCACCCCTTAGTGATTGATTAAGAGTCCATGATATATGTGAGAAACCAAACACAAATCTTTGATAGAATTTGGCTAAGCCCAAGAAGCTGCGAAGCTCTGTGAAAGTTTTAGGAGATGGCTAAGTTTTGATTATTTGAATCTTTTCTGGGTCAACATGAACACCCTAAATATTAATGATATACCCTAAGTATTGAATACTCTACATACCAAAAGAGCACTTCTCAATGTTGGCATAAAGGTTGTGTTGTTGCAGAGTTGAAAGCACTTGCTCAACATGCTACAAATGCTCAGACCAAGTCTTTCTAAAGATGAGTATGTCATCCAAATAAACAACCAAAAAAGAATCAATGAATGGTCTAAGCACATCATTCATTAACCTCATAAATATGGCTGGGGCATTTGTTAGTCCAAAAGGCATAACCAACCATTCAAATAAACCTTCCTTAGATTTTAATGTTGTCTTCCACACATCTGTTGGATCAATCGGTACTTGGTGATATCCAGACTTCAAGTCAGTTTTTATTAAGAAATTATCCCCCCTAATTTTGTCCAACAAATCATCAATTTGAGGGATTGGATATCTATTTTTTATAGAGATTTTGTTCAATGCCCTATAATCAATACAAAGTCTTCATGTCCCATGTTTCTTTTTAGAAAGGACAATTGGACTACCACAGGGTGAAGCCCTTGGATGAATGTGTCCTTTGTGAATCAACTCTTGAATTTGTCTCTTGATTTCATCATTTTCCAAAACTAACCTCCTATATATTGGCTCATGTGGTATTGGTGTGCCTGAGATTAAATAAATAGAGTTCTTGACTTGAGAGTGTGTTGGAACTCCCACTGGTGGTTTAAAAACACTATGATATTCTTTCAAAATTTTATCCATCTAATTTTGTTGATTTTATGTTATGGTTACCTTAGCATGTGCATTAAGGACAACTGACTTTGTTTGTTCAGGGCAAACCATGAGTAGAACAAAAGCTCCAGATTGAGAAATCAAGCATTTACATTTTTTAGCACTAATTAAACAAGTAGTTTGTGTTGGACATACCTCTAGTATTCGATACCTCTTCCCACCAAACTTGATTGTAATATTGTGTGGTCTGGATTCATACACCCCATGCCTCAGATACATGTATGGCTTCCCCAACAAGACATCACATACATCTAGTGATGCTACATCACATATCACTTCATCCTTGAAAGGCTTGATTGAATATGTTGGATGACACTATTGATTTATTTGAATATCTTTTCCCTCATTTACCCATCCCATAGAGTATGGTTGTGGGTGTCTTGTCAGTTTCAAATTTAATCTTTTGACTGTCTCCCTAGAGATCAAATTCTTTTGGCTCTCATTGTCAACAATGACATATGTGAATGAAAAAGTCTCTCTTCATCTACACGAGGTAATATTTTAGTAGTTGCAACTATGACATATGGGTTTTCTTCAATGACAAAATCATTCTCATTTTTCTTAGAAGTATCTATTGATGACGATTCAGGTTTAACTTCCTCTCCTCGTATTTCTATCATCATATTTTTTAATACTTTGACAATCCTTTCTATTATGGGTTGGGGAATTATGCATCTCAGACCACATGCCTATATCTATTTGTGTCTTTTTAGCAACCCACCATGTGTTCTTAGGTGAATTTGAATGAGGTTCCTTGGTCAATTTTCCTAGAAATTTATTGCCACCTTCAACCATTGGCTTATTATTTGCAAAGTAGTCCCTCTTCCCTTTCTACTTGAATTTATCTTCAATTTTTGTAGCATATTTATAGGAAGTTTCCAATGTCTCAATATTCAAAAATTCCATCTCTATTTGAATGTACCTGTGAATTCCACTATGATATTTCAGAATTCGATGCTTCTCTGAATCCTCAATACCAAGTTTTTCTGAAAGTGAATGGAATGTATTGGTGTAATCTTACATAGACTAATCCATCTTCTATTGAAGTAGCTTCCATTCTATGTATTTCTATTCATATACATCCTCAAGAAAATATGCTTCTTTTATGTATACCACAAATTCTCCCCATGTGGGCTTTTTATCAAGAGATATTAGACCAAGCCATCTTCAACAGGTAATTCTCATTCTTTATTTGCTAATTTTGTTTCCCATGCTAATTTCACATGGGTTTCATCTTTGAGGAGAGAAAATGTTATTTTTTTTACATCTGAGAAATTATTTACAAAAAATTATCTATCCAATTATGATAACTAGTTATCAACTGTTAGAATGATTTAGAATAACTGAGAGTGGGGGGGGATCAGTTATCCTCAGGTCTAGATGTACCAATTGAACTTTTCAGTACTTCAACAACTCAGATCTAATCAACAACTCAACTCGGTCTCTATAACATATATCAGAAACACATAACATGGAGTCCACTGTCCAAAAGTAATTAACTTGTAGAATATAACAACATTCACATCAAAACATTCACACAAGTATAACACCGAGATTTATAGTGGAAACCCAACTTGGGAAAAACCACTTTGTAATGTGCTACTGATTTTCACTCTTCTAATGTGAGCTCTATGAAAAGCCAACACTGTCAAAGGTTTACAAACACATTGCTAGGTGTGACCCTGTTAAAGGATTTAATCACCCTACTAAGAGTGGCCTTGTTAGAGGGCTTAAGAACATTCCATTAGAATGTCACCTTGATTAAAGGATTTATACAATGGCTGTTAGGTCAACCTTAATTAAAGGATTTAGATTGATATAATGGTTAGAAAGTAATAGTAGTTTTTGATCTGAAAAACATACAACTCACTTTGCAAATACAGATCCACTTCGCAAATATATGTTGATTTACTGTCTGATCTCCATTTCCATCTCCATCTTTGATTTGCTCAAAATTCACTTCAAGCAATCACAACTCTATTAAGCTCCTTCACAATTTACCTTCAGCCTTCTGCTTAGACTTATTAGTCAATAATATCAACTTCTTCTTCATACATAATAACCTCACAATTAGGTTTTCCTTTATACCTCTTCGATCAGGTCATTAGTACATTTGAGGCCAAATTTTGATGGCCATGTGTCAGATTCACAACGCCTATTTGTCAGAATTTCAACACGTGTCCATCAACATTTTTGCATTGCAAATGGCGATGGAAGTGATAACTATCGATATTCCAAAATCATTACCCGTCGGAATTGGGCACATAAATAGCAATTTTACTATGGGATCGATGCATCAAAAAATGATTTTTATGACGTTTGGTCAGTCAGAAAGGCAACATATATGCAATATATTCTGACAGGATAGTCTATCGGAGGTATAACAGTCCCATTGCACATATCTGTCAGAGCCTATTAGATATCTGATGGTCTTTAATATACTACCGACAGGACAATCCGTCGGACGTATGGCACGTTTGTCGAAAATACTTTACTATTTATAAAAAAAGTGATAGATTAGCATAGTAAAGAAAACAAAGCTCAAGAGACCATCATAGTTGGTCTTCATCTTTAGTCCATATACTAACAAAACATTTTACATTTCGTTAGCTCATTAAATGAGGAGATTTGAAAGAATTTAATAGAATATTTTCATGATAACGTATATTATTAAGTTGACCTTGCACAAATTTATCGACTCCGCACACTTGTAGACATAAAGCACAATGATAAAGAAGCATCTCCTCCCATGGCCTACATTACTCAAGCCATAGGAGGGGATGCTTCTTTATGGATGTGCTCGATGTCTGCAAGTGCGTGAAGTAGATAAATTCATTTAGCGTCAAACTTAAATAATGTACATTATACATGAAAATATCATCCATTAAATTCTTCCAAATCACCGCATTTGATGAGCTAACAAAATGTAAAATGTTTTGTCAGTATATGGACCAAGGATGGAGACCAACTATGATGGTCTCTTGAGCTCTGCTATCTTTAGTCCTAGCTACTAGGTAAGGGTTGGAAGACTTATACCTGTCGATCGTTGAGAATAATCACCGCCTTGCCTTTATGTACACTACACAGTATCCAATATAAGAGAAGGCAAAAAATATGAATGGATAAAAGAAATATTGAAAGATACAATAAAATTATCTTGTTTTTTACCTTCTCATAATTGATCCTAGTCTCGCAAAAGTAATTTTATATGATCACTAGCACATTTCGTGCATGGATGAGAAACAATATCCAAAGTTTCTAGATTCTGAGAAGAGGTATGAGTGGAGGCAAAAAAAGGGATATTTGTGAAGGTTTTATAAATGTAGTACTGAATCATAATCTCTGCACTGGTACTCAATCTGGAAACCCTCTCTAGCAAATCTCCACAAAAATCCCTTCTGGCCTCCACTACATATACGTCTTCTCAGTATCTAAGAAATCTCCATCATTGATTCTATCATTTTTCACCATCTTCGTGGACTGAGACCTTAAATTATTGAGCTTCTCTTTGTTTCGAGAATAGTTTAACATTCTCTACTTAACAGGGCCAACCACATGAAGGTGGAAGCTCATCTGGCCCCTCCTAGGAGCCTCTTATGACCTTTTACGACATTTTAAGACCTCTAAGATGTGTATTCTTAGGCGTTGTAAAGGGTCATAAGGGGTCCTGGGACACAACAGCTGAGAAACATAAATGTAGGCATCATCATCACAAGTTTTTGGAGACAACATAATTGAGTGGTATACCCAGATGATGCAAAGCAACCACTACTCCTTTGGAATTGGAGGTGTAGTAGTTTCTTTGCATCATTTAGGTATAAAACTCAATTATGTTGTCTTTAAAAAATTGTGACCATGATGCCTACATTTATGTTTCTCAGCAGTTGTGATATCTACATTTATGTTTCTCAGCTATCGTGTTTATGTGCATGTTTTTTATGTGTTTGGGAAGACACCTTTCTAGCATGGGCCTAGATCCTATGACAATTAGCTTCATAACAATGAAGTAGATGACATATGAGAAATTAGCTTCCCAAGAAAAATATGTCAAAGGATCCAAGCCCAGGCTAGAAATATGTCTTCCCATGCTAGCAGTACTCTTCTTCAATCTGTATTCGATGATAAGAATCTTCTTGTTCTTCCTAATTGTAGCCAAAGCTTCCTTTTCATCAAGATTCAAATCCAATTTTCCCATCTCATCATCCTTGCCACCCTCAGCTTCCATCCTAAGCCCTTCTTCCCTCTCCAATTCTTCAAGCCTCCGCAAGATATCTGGATCAATAAAGTCTACAACATTGTGTTCATCCATGATCTCAGGAATATCATCTTCTTTCCACTCTTCATTTTCCAAAATATACTGCTTCTTTAAGCTTGTAGAGTAGCCTCTAGTGGTTGCAAATCAATCTTATTACAAACTAAAATAAGAGGCTTATTGGAAAACAAAGGTTTTATGCTATGAAACAGAGCTGCTTGTTGCACAATACTATAACCACAGGACCCCAAAACATCAAGGAAAAAAAAAACAAATGCCTTCAAATGAGCCAAGGTAATAATATTGAGCATCTCTATGGTGTTCCTATCCTCCAAGGGGTGGTCCAAAATACCAAGGGTATCAATAGGGTAAATAGCTTCAAATTGTCATAGAGGCCTAATGGCTCTGCCTTGTAGCCCACAACATAAAGCACAATACTCAAAGCAAAGTACATGTCCATATTGTAGAAATGGAAAAGAAACAACAAGAAAATAAAGAAAAAAAATAAAAAATAAAATATTTCAATTAAATAATCACCAACAATGATACACATAATACTTTTGTATGCAACACATATTTAACATTTCAAATGCAAGAATGAAAGAAAACATGGAACTAAGCCCATAGTTCATAGGCCCGCAGATGGACATTTATCATAGTCATAGAAATATGATTATTTTTAAATGGAATACACCAAGGAGTACCATTAGAAATATTGACCATTTACAATCATGAATAGTGAATAATCAAATAGCTCATTTTTTTTATCAGCATGTGTAGTCTCTATGTATCTTAAAAATGAATGAAATATCAAGCTGAAATAAAATAGTGAACAAAAATTCAAATTCAAGGCCTAATTTATCAAGAGCAACAAACATTAGGATGAAAGAAAAATCACTAAGACTATAGAAAAATCATTAGAACTATAGAAAAATCATTAAGACTAGAAAATCAAGTTCTAGAAAAATCATTACGACTATAGAAAAATCATTTAGACTAGAAAATCAAGTTCTAGAAATGGATGGTTCTGATGCTTTTCCATTACAACAATTGATTATTCATCATTTTGTACTTCTTGGTGTATTCCATTTAAGTTTTTCAGCTGCCGTGTTTATGTGTATGTTCTTTATGTGTTTGGCTTCTCTCCCTTGCAAGGGATATGTCGATACGTAATTGATTTGAAAGCATAATGATTTGACAGCCTTTTTTCATGATAGGCGTAACCATCTCGCCAACTTTAATTAGCAACATTTGTGATATATGTCAAGTACTTATAATTAGTATGCCCAACAAACATAGACTTAGTAGTAAAAGCACGTCCTTTGGTTTACTAGTTTACTTATAATCAGTATGTCCTTTGGTTTAATAGTTTAATTTGGTTTAAGAATGGTTTGTTTCATGTTTGAATGTACCATTGAATGAAGCTTGGCTATATTAAGTACAATCTTAAGACTCGTGACTCTTCAAATTCTCTTGTTTCCTTCAAACCTCCAAACATGTGTACTATGAGATTTCCTCCAACAAATGGACTTGTGATGATTTTCACAATAGTACATGTGTTGGAGGAATACTCAAAGTACTACTTAGGAAAATCTGAATGTTCATCACCTATGCATATAAGAGTTGATCATAGAAGGTATATGCACAGGTGAAAAACATGCATATTTGACCAAGCAATACTGGGAGCTAGACCCAGTAGCAAATATATTTGTGGTGATTTTCACAATAGTACATGTGTTGCTGGGTAAGCTCCCAATAGCGCTTAGGCACTCTTCATCATTTTCTCAAGATATTTCCTAGCTTGACGATAGCCAGCTTTCCGCTCTATGCATGTTCATCACCTATGCATATGAAGTAGCTCTAATGGAAGATACAATCATTAAATTCTACATACTCCTTATTTTGTTTTGGGTTGATATTGTTAGACATGGTCTTTCTTGAATGGAATGACTCATTACTTGTACATTGACTAGAATGCTGGTGGAAGAAGGATGATTTGTTTGCAACCATTTTTCAACTCTAATTTTCTCAATACAAAGGGACATTTATCATAGCCATAGAAACATGATTATTTTAAAATGGAATACACCAAGGAGTACCATTAGAAATATTGACTATTGACAACCATGAATAGTTAACCTTAATCAAATAGCTCATTTTTTTATTAGCATGTGTAGTCTCTGTGTATATGAAAAATGAATGAAATATCAGGTTGAAATAAAACAGTGAACAAAAATTCAAATTCAAGGCCTAATTTATCAAGAGCAACAAACATTAGGACATAAGAAAAATCATTAAGACTATAGAAAAATCATTAGGACTAGAAAAATCATTAAGACTAGAAAATCAAGTTCTAGAAAAATCATTACGACTATAGAAAAATCATTTAGACTAGAAAATCAAGTTCTAGAAATGGATGGTTCTGATGCTTTGCCATTACAACAATTGAGCATTCATCATTTGGTACTTCTTGGTGTATTCTGTTTAAGTTTTTTAGCTACCATGTTTATGTGAATGTTCTTTATGTGTTTGGCTTCTCTCCCTCACACGGGATACATCGATAGGTAATTGATTTGAAATCATAATGATTTGACAGTCTTTTTTCAGGATAGGCGTAATCATCCTGCCAACCTTAATTAGAAAAATTTGTGATATATGTCAAGTACTTATAATCAGTATGCCCAAAAAATAGAGACTTAGTAGTAAAAGCATAAGGTGTTGGAATTAGGAGAGATAGGTACTGAGAGGGGAGGGGTGAATCAATACCTTCAAAAACTTTACTTGTAAACCTTTCAGATATATAACTGTAAACAGTAATAACTTACCAAAATAACTTGAATCTAACTACATGTATCAATCATTCATTTAACTTATGAAAGTAAACAACATGAAATCAATATGACAATCACATAACACAAGTATTTTGGTAACGCAAAAACCCTTGTTAGAAGGTAAAAATTGCGGTGGGGATGACACCCACAAATTCTTTACTACTGCAGATAGAAAAGGTTTGCCTATCAGGGCTACAAGTTTTGATCACTTTTGGTGATCTCAACCTGTTAGGAGTGACATGTTAGATCAGCTAGATCTACCTAATTATAGGATTTTAACAACACTAATGAAGTGTGCACTCGGTTAAGAGATTTACACAAGACTGTTAAGTCTACTCTGTTAAGAGATTTTATCCAAAACTCTATTACAATGGTCAGAAAGCAATAGGTAATTATTTGCTAATTGACAACTCAACTGTCTGATACAGATCTATAAGTTCTAATAAAATATCACCTCACTTGTGATGAATCTCTGCTCTGAACTGCTTGGTAGCCTTTTTTGATTCTACTCAATCTGAATTCCTCTGTACTTGGTTCTGCTCTATTAACTAATAGACTTGAAGTTAGGCAATTGCTTCAAGTGCTCTGTGATTCATATATCAGCTCACACCAAAAATGATGTGAACACACAAATATATAGTGTTCTATTTTTGCCTCTTTAACAAAATTAGGTTACACAACATAGTCATAACCCTAAGATCTACAGTGTACAATAATAACCTAGATCAACTATTACAAAAGATATACATTACATTTAATGAATA
Source organism: Chamaecyparis obtusa (assembly GCA_027943335.1). Lineage (NCBI taxonomy): Eukaryota > Viridiplantae > Streptophyta > Pinopsida > Cupressales > Cupressaceae > Chamaecyparis > Chamaecyparis obtusa. Next base: position 966,017 of record BSBK01001200.1, read on the forward strand.
TCATCACATTAAATATTCCTTGATCTTGGTAAAATGTTATATGAATCATTGTAACCATTTGCATAGAAGTATGTGCCATTTCATATTACTATGCCATTTTTTGTGATCCTCAGTAAACACTATATAAACTACTCAGTGTATACTGCTATGCTCGGTGTTTACTATCTATCAGTGTCAGTGTTTACTGGTGCTTGGTAAATTGTCTAATGCTCAGTGTAAATGCTTTACCGACTAGTCTGTCTTGCTTCTAGTTACCGATTTGCTCAATGTAAGTGACCGACCGATATCTTTTAAAAAACCTTTGATACTAATGACAACCATAAATGCTCAATAGAGATAACATAAGGCTGCACATCCACATCTACCCTAGTAAGTATTAGAGCCTTTCAAATTTGTAAAGAACACAAACTTTGCAAATCAAATTGATATTTCATTAAAACCTATGTTCTTGATCAAGTTCTTAAAGCTTAAAATACGAAACCATCAAGTTCTTCACCTATGTTCTTCATGGTTAGGGAAGTTGTGATGGAGTTATATGTAACCTCTGGAAGTCATTATATGATAGAATTAAGCCTGGAGTGTACGACAGGAACAAAGATTCAATAAAAATAAAAGTTTAAATCTGCAAGTCCATTGTGTTATGCATTGTTGAAAGACTTCTTTACTTATTTTTTTGGTTTCTAAATTCAAGGATGGAATAGTAAGAAATCTCCAAGCATTCATTTCATCGTTGAATGTATTGTGAGCACTTTAAAATTCTGTTCCTTACGTTTTGACTTGTAAAACCAGTGACTGTTCCAAGTAATGTTTTTAATCCTTTGAAGTTTCTCATGATCCTGATGTAAGTTGATTAGATTAAGCAATTTGGGGATCCAATAGGACTTTAGGGGAGTTTAATAAATGTTTTGGAAGACTTAGAGGAACTATTAGCATGACTGTTCCTTCATCTACAAGGAGTTAGACTGATTTTGCTAAGTTTTTCCTTTGTTTTGAAGAGTATTTTGTAATATATTTCCTTTCCATGGACCCAAAGGCCTAGGACCCATGGAAAGAGGATAATAAATTTTTTTTATACAAATCTAATGTTCTTGACTTGCAGAGATTTTAGAAAGTAAAAAGAACACTGGCTAGAACAGTGTGTTCCTTAAGGGAATTGATAGCTAGGGAGCAGCAGTGAGAGTTTGGCCCTAAGGGCGAGGCATTTTTATGATTTGGATAGTCATATATTGGTATACTAATGGTCTAAACAATCATGATAAGTGCCTCTCAAACCTCTCCAAACATGTAAGATTGTCTTTAAATACTTTATTGATCTCTTCTAAACATTAACCAAATCAAAACTACATTTTAATAAGTGAATAAGTCAAACCACTAGTCTCCAAAGCATTCAATAAGTGAATATGAATTTTTGAAAACTACTCCCAACAATTCTTAAACAAAATAAAGTATGTTTAAGAATTGTTGGGACTGGTCCTTTGGTGTGTTCATTGTAAGTGCCTCTCAAACCTCTCTAAACATGTAAGATTGTCTTTAAATACTTTATTGATCTCTTCTAAACATTAACCAAATCAAAACTACATTTTAATAAGTGAATAAGTGAATAAGTCAAACCACTAGTCTCCAAAGCATTCAATAAGTGAATATGAATGTTTGAAAATTACTCCCAACAATTCTTAAACAAAATAAAGTATGTTTAAGAATTGTTGGGACTGGTCCTTTGGTGCATATTAAACATAATAGAATTTTCAGCATATTATTATCATTCTATTTCTTTTAATCTACTAGTGTCATGCCCTAGCCCATGCTTTATCTCCATTACTTGATGTTATTCACTATTTTGAAATGTTGACCGTGGTTATCAAATGGAAAAAATAGAAAAAAAAAATTAACATGATTTTTTTTTTACAAAACTAAACCAATGACATGTTTACAACAAAGAAATAGAATGATAATAATATGCTAAAAATTCTATTCTGTTTAATACATGCCAAAGGACCAGTTGTATGAAATTGTCAATCACATAGCACATCACTATTGTATGAGTGGATTGTGTAGGAATAGTTAACATTAAACAAGGAGAAAACTCCTCAACACATCTTGGAAACCATTGAATTCAATAATAAATGAAACCTAACACCAACACTATTCCTTCCATTCACTTCTACCAAGAATAAATCATTTAATCCATTCAACATTACATATAATCATTTGACAGTTACAAATCTTGACTGTGTAGAGGAACAGTCATGACCAAAACAATCAAAAGTACTTTCACCCTTGCACAAGCTATTCCAAACTTCAAGTAAAATGAGAAATATGCTATATCAAATCATTCATATTTATAGTAACCATTCAAAGGATCATTTTGTCAATGAACCCTCTGACTGTACCCCTACGACAGAGAAAGGAAACCTCAAAATAGAGAAAGGAAACTTAGTAAAACTAGTCTATGCCACTGTTTGTGAGGGTACAGTCATGATAAGGGCCTCTCAAACCTCTCCAAACATGTAAGATTGTCTTTAAATACTTTATTGATCTCTTCTAAACTTTAATGCATGGACAGTCAAACTAGTAGTCTCCAAAGCATTCAATAAGTGAATATGAATGTTTGAAAACTTTCCTCTCAACTTCTCCAACCACTCCTAATTGGTTAGAGGGGCTAGTTGAGTGTTTAGACACTAAAACTTCTTAAACATACTTTATCTGATATGATGAATTGTAATATCAACAAATGTGAATCCAAACATTTCAAAATAGTGAATTGATATCCTTGAGCACAAGCACCAATAACATCAAATAATGGAGATAAAGAACGGGCTAGGGCACGACACCATTAGAATGCGGTCATTTCAGTGAGCATTCATGATCAAATAAAATGCAATGCATTTGAAATTTGTGGTTGAATATGATGCTAGAGGCTCGGAAGACATTGCCCGTCAAAGATACCAATGAAAGATGAAGAAATCACATACCTTCTCTCATGCGTAGCTTGCACGAAGGAAGATTTGATAGCCAAATCTTCCTTGTACCACATGAAGAACATGCCATTGGTTCAGTTTAGCATGTTATTATCATATTAGATAAAGTATGTTTAAGAATTGTTGGTAAGGATAGGAATAGTGGAGATTCTAGAAATATCCCTCTAACCGATTAGGAGTGATTGAGGAAGTTGAGAGGAAAGTTTTCAAACATTCATATTCCCTTATTGAATGCTTTGGAGACTACTGGTTTGACTGTCCATGCATTACTAGTGACTGAGATTCGTTAAAGGATACAAAACCCTTCATTTTGGGTTATTGTGTGTGGATTCATCCACTTTAGCCAGGAAGATCAAGAAGATGGGGCATGAGGACATTGTGGTAGAAGAAGTATTTAAAGATATTTACATGTCCCCTATCCTTGAAATCGAGACTATAGGTGATGAAGACCATGTTGAGGATGAGGGGGGTCTTAATTAGGGAGGGGCAACAAGAAGCAACATAAAAGTTTTCAAGAGTTTGGAACAACATTTCAGAATCCATGAATGGTATGGGTAAGGTGACCTTCATTCTTGGCCATGACTTTAATGAAACATTGGATATGGCTGATAAGAAGAAGGATCACTTGTTGATATTTTCCTTGAGGGAAGGGGGATTGTGAAAGACTTGTTATCATTGTATTGTGTATTTCCAATATGTTTGGATGTAGGGAAAACCAGGAGAATGAAGGATCACTCACTGATTGCATGATAACCCAATTTTGAAGGGTCATTGGTTGAGGGGACAGTCAAGGTCCAGATGTTGATAGTGTTCATTGAGGGAAGGGGGATTGTAAAAGACTTGTTATCATTGTATTGTGTATTTCCAATATGTTTGGATGCAGGGCAGAATAGGAGAATGAAGGATCACTCACTGATTGCATGATAACCTAGTTTTGAAGGGTCACTAGTTGAGGGGATAGTCAAGGTACGGATGTTGATAGTATTCCTTGAGGGAAGGGGGATTGTGAAAGACTTTTTATCATTGTATTGTGTATTTCCAATATGTTTGGATGCAGGGCAGACCAAGAGAATGAAGGATCACTCATTGATTGCATGATAACCCAATTTTGAAGGGTCACTGGTTGATGGGATAGTTAAGGTCTGGATGTTGATAGTGTTCCTTGAGGGAAGGGGGATTGTGAAAGGCTTGTTATCATTGTATTGTGTATTTATAATATGTTTGGATGAAGGGTAGACCAGGAGAATGAAGGATCACTCACTGATTGCATGATAACCTGATTTTGAAGGGTCACTGGTTGAGGGGACAGTCAAGGTCCAGATGACTAGGCCATTTGAGGACCCTATTTCTTTGTATTAATTGCTATTCAAATTGGATGCATGGATTTCTTATGAATTATCAGTTGCTATGTATCCTGCAATTGCATCCGTAAATCTGCATATACTTCTCTAGGGTTGTAAGCCACTTAGGGATCAAAATAGAGAAACTAAATCAAAATCATTCTTTGTCCTATTTCCTTTTAACAAAGTCTCAACTATCAATGATACAATACATTTGATGCCCTAAGCTATCAATACAAAGGGCACCTAGCTAGAAGCTCATGAGCTATCCATTTGATAACCACAGTCAACATTTCAAAAAAATGGATATCCTTGAGCACAAGCACCAATAACATCAAATAATGGAGTTAAAGCACTAAATCAAAATCATTCTTTGTCCTATTTCCTTTTAACAAAGTCTCAACTATCAATGATACAATACATTTGATGCCCTAAGCTATCAATACAAATGGTGCCTAGCTAGAAGCTCACATGATGTCCATTTGATAACCACAGTTAACATTTCAAAAAAATGGATATCCTTGAGCACAAGCACCAATAACATCAAATAATGGAGTTAAAGCATGGGCTAGGGCATGGCACTAGTACAATGCGGTCATTTCAGTGAGCATATCAGAAATATACAATGGCATCATTAAACATGCCAGTAATATCAACAAACATGAATCCAAACATTTCAAAATAGTGAATTGATATCCTTGAGCACAAACACCAATAACATCAAATAATAGAGATAAAGCACTGGCTAGGGCACGACACTAGTAGAATGCAGTCATTTCAGAGAACATTCATGATCAAATAAAATGCAATGCATTTGAAATTTGTGGTCGAATATGATGCCAGAGGCTTGAAAGATGAAGAAATCACATACCTTCTCTCGCGCTCAGATTTCTCTCATTTTCTCCCACTCCTTTTCTATGCCAATCGAAATAAAAATGATTTGGCACTTCACTTTTTTTTTGTATGTATACCCAAAACTGTCAAAATTCTGATGGTCAATTTAAAACCCGTCGGAATACTGACACCATCGGGGCCTATTTTTTTTAAAAATAACAAATTCATTAAAAAAAATTTACTCGTCAGAAGTGTCTGTCAAAATTTGGCCCCAAATTTAGTAGTGGGTAGATTAATCTTTTGCCACTTAATCTCCTCCATAGATCTTAGGTTTAGGTCAGATTCACCAAATCCTTCCATCATTATGTTCTACATCCTTCCTTCTAAATACATCTCCAAACTTCTCTTTGAATTCATAAGAAAATGATTTACCATGCATTAAATGCTCCATACAACTCGTTAATAATGTTAACATGTTTTACATATCCCAAGAATTCAACTATGTCAGCTGGGATTCTCAATTCTTTTTTCAAATGTAATTTACTAACACTCGGTCAATACTATGTTCATTTGCTCGGTCATCATTGTGTATCTTGGTCATCACTACAAACTGTCTTCCTCAGAAAACACTATCTTTGCTCGGTAATTTCCTGTTGTTCAACAATTATAGATGTTCGGTCAACACTAGATTTACTTGACACATACTAGCGCTTGGTCGAAACTAACATCACTCAGCTTAAACTATATTTCTTCACTTTTTCTTGGATAAGCCTACCTTTCTAGTCTTTATTCTTACTTAGATAAACAATACATTATCTTATCAATGTGCCAACTAATCAAGTACCCATTGAAGTATTAAATAACTCAACCTTTTCTTAGGTTCTCTTGTTATCTCCTTTTCCAAATCCTCTTCATCAATCAATAGATATGGTATTCTCCTAGATAGAAAATGTCTTACCAGTTAAGGTTTGACCTCAATGACAATATAACAATTGTTTCAATTGTAGTTTCCAACAATCTCCCTCTTTGGAATTGATGGAAACACCACATGAATAACACATGATTTACCAAACAATCCAAAATATCTGTGCATCAGATTTTTATAATATCTTTAGCTTCATTCTGATTCACAACTTTCTTTTTCCTTGCTTGACCGCTTGCTCAACTACTCCCTCTAAATATTTTCTATATCTCTTTCTCAGGTTTCATTGAATCTTCTCCCCCTATATTTTCATTTGAATCTTCTCCCTATTTGACAACAATGCCAAAGCTGTATCTATCACTTACATATTCCACATGTAGATGTATTCATGTCACTTTTTTATGTTGTATTCTCCTTCTATCATCTTTCTTATGATTGATTATCATCTCTTCTTCACTTCTCACAACTCTAGGTAACTCCTAAAGTGTGACCTTTTCTGCATCAATTTGTCAAATATTCTGATTAGCACATTTGATGGAGTGCTCCTAGTTGACTACGTAGCCTTAGTTAGGGGAATAACCCCTAGTTTACCTCTAAGATATTCATGAGCATTCTTAGGTAAAGATTTTGTGAATATATCTGCTAATTGTTCCTTTTTATTCACATATTCTATTCACTTCTTTGTCTTGAACTAGCTCTCTCAAGTAATGATACTTGATAACAATATGATTAGTCTTAGTGTGCATCACTGGATTCTTTGATATATTAATAGGACTTATGTTATCATAGAAAATAACAACCGGCTCAGTGATTTCCTCCTTCATTCCTTTTAATAATTTCTTAATCCACACTAAATTTGAACAATTCACTATTGCTGCTACATACTCAGCTTCTGCTATAGATTGGGAAATGTAGTTTTGTTTCTTGCTTGTCTAGGAGACTAATCTCTTTCCTAGAAAGAATGCTCCACCACTTGTACTTTTTCTATCATCAACATTTCCAGTCCAATCTTCATCAGTGTAAACTCTCAGTTCAAATTTGTCATTCTTCTTGTAGTATAATCCATAATCCTCAGTTCCTTTCATATATCTCAAGATTCTTTTCACTACCATCATATGATTTTCCTTAGGATAGGCAAAAAATCTTACCACAATCCCAATAGCTAGGGAAATATTTGGTCTACTATGGACAACATATTATATCTTTCCAATCATAGATCTATACAAGGTTTGATTCACTTCAATAGTATCATCAGTTTTGGATAGTATCTGTGTAGTAGCCATAGGAGTACTCACTGGCCTAGAGTTTTCCATACCAAAAATTTTCAGTATCTCTTTAACATATTTAGATTGAATAATGTAGATACCTTTCTCCATGTGATAAACTTGCAAACCAACAAAGAATTTGATCTCACCAAACATAGACATTTGAAACTCAGTTTGCATCTCATTTGAAAATTTTTGACATAGGGCATCTTGTCCTCCAAATATGATATCATCAAAAAATATTTGAGCTAACAAAATCCCTTTACCTTTGTCTATCTTCATATATAGATTACTATTGTCATTTGTCCTTGCAAATCCAATCTTTATCAAATAATTATGCAGTCTCTCATACCATGCTCTGGGGGTTTGTTTCAATCTATACAATGTCTTGTTCAACTTGCAAACCATATTTTTCTTTCTTGGGTCAACAAATCCTTTAGGTTGTTCAATGTATACCTCTTCTTCCAATATACCATTAAAAAATGTAGATTTGACATCCATATGATATACTTTTAAACCTTTATATGAAACATATGCAAGTAGAGTCCTCACTCCTTCTAATCTTGCAACATGGGCAAATGTCTCTCCATAGTCAATTCCTTCTTCTTGTGCATACCCCTTGCATACCAACCTTGCCTTGTTTCTTGTGACCTCTCCATGTTTATTTAACTTATTTCTGAATACCCATTTTGTTCCAATAACATTCTTATCTTCTAGTCTTGGCACCAGAGCTGAGGTATCATTGTTTTCTATCTAATCAATCTCTTCATTCATGGCTTGTATCCAATCATCATTCTCTAAAGCATCTTTTGCAATTTTAGGCTCAAACTCACATAATAAGAATTTATGATCTTTCAACTTACTTCTTATCATGATTCCAGAATCTTTATCTCCAATGATTTGTTCAGGCTTGTGATGTCTTCTTACATACTGTGCCAATGTAGGTTCAAATTTCTTTTCTTCTTATTTTTGATCTTTAGGTTCATCATGCAAATTATCTTCTTCTTCTTTTGATTGCTCAACAACACCCTCCTGATGCTTGACAACATCCTCCTAATGCTCAACATTACTTATCTGTGACTCTGCATCTAGTTCAGGTGTATTACTTACCTCTCCTTCTTCCATTTATATAAAAGATCTGTAATCTTTAGGTTCTTTCTTGCACTCCAATTCATTTTTTTCTGCATATTCATCAACTCTAACATTTACACTTTCCACAACTTTGTTAGTGTTAGAATTCAAACACTTATAAGCTTTTCTCTTAGCGGAATATCCTAGGAATATGCCTTCATCACTTTTTGTATCAAATTTTCCATTCCTATTGTCTTTCAGTATATATCAATTTTTCCCAAAGACTCTAAAATACTTCGCATTAGGTGCATAACCATGCCATAACTCAAAAGGTATAGCATTTGTACCTTTCTTGATTTGTACTGACTTTAAGGTATAAATAGTTGTACTTACAACTTCTCTCTAGTACTTTTGTGCAACATTCTTTTCAATCATCAGTGTTCCAACAAAATCCATAATTGACCAGTTTCTTCTCTTTGTTATGCCATTCTGTGTAGGTGTTCTCAGTGTAGACATCTATCTCTTTATTCCTCTATCATTGCAGAACAGATTGAACTCATTTGATATAAACTCTCCACCTCAGGCAGATCCCAAAAATTTCAAGCTTCTACCTGTTTCTTTTTCCACTTTTGCCAAATACCACTTAAACAACTGAAATGCATCAGATTTCTCTTTCAAAAACATTACAGTCATCATTCTAGTGTAGTCAACAACAAACAAAATAAAATACCTATCACCACAATAACTTTTACACCCATAGGTCCATAAAGGTCAGTATGAATGAATTCCAAAATATTTTTAGAAATATGTCTTGCTCTTAAAACTAGACTTTGTCATTTTTCCCAAATGACACTATTTACACATCACATTATCAAGTTTCTTCAATCTCAGAAAACCTCTAAATTTATTCTTTTTACTAATAGTTACCAGATTGTTAAAATTCACATGACACAGCCTCTTATGCCATAACCATACATCATCAAATTGTGAAAACAAACATGTTTCTTTAGATAGGTCTAGATAGAACAAGTTACCTCTTCTCTGTTCTCCACTTCCAATTAGTTCACCAGTGGCATCAAATATTTTAGCCTTTCTGTGATGAAATTCCACTTAGTAACCAGTACTGTTCAACTGTGCATCACTCATCAAATTATAGCTAAGACCTTCAACCCAATAAGCATTTTTACATGTGATCTTATCAGTCATCTTAATTAATCCTTTACCTCTCACATGACATGGTGCATCATTAACAAACTTAACACTTCTACCTTTGTAATGATTTAGGGTCTCAAGTTTACTTTTATCACTAGTCATGTGATGTGAGCAACCACTATCAATAATCCATTTATCACCTTTGCTCACATAAGAAATAAGTGAATTTTTATCATCTTCATAAGAGTCATCATTCATAGCAACATAAACAACTTTAATGTCACATTCATCAGATTCACTAGTTTCACTATCAGTTTCCTCTTCAACAATATAGTAGGATTTCTTTCCTTTCTCTTTGTAGTCTCTATACCTTCAGTGATCTCTATCATTTCTCTTGTCTTTGTACTTTCTTTCCCTTCTCTCATCCTTTTTAGTCTTGTTAGGGCATCTTGCTGCAATATGGCCAACTTTGTTACATGAAAAATAGATTATATGAAGTTTACCTTTATATTTCCATTTTCCTCTTTTTAGCCTTCTAGCCATGAGTGCCTTAAGATCATCTAGTTCCTCATCAGAAGAGTCACTATCACTATCACTATCTCTATCACTTTTCACACACTTTTCTTTTTCCTTCTTAGACTTATGCAGTACCATTTGTGACTTGAATGTAGATTCAACATTAGGAACAATGTAGTTATCATAGTTAGATAGCTCAAAAGTAGTAAGCTTTCCAACAAGACTTTCCAAAGTTAGAACATTACCAGGGTTACATCTTGATTCTTGTATTGCAAAATTATGATAGCATAGATAGGAAGTAAATTTCTCAATACTTTACCAATAATAGTTTCATCATCAATGTTTCCATTAGCTCCTCTAATAGCATTCACTACCTCCTTAATTCTACCATAGTACTGAGCAATATTTTCACCTTCTCGCATTTTCATTTCATCAAACTTACCTCTCAAACTTTTAGATTTTGCTCTTAGTACATTTGTATCTCCACCATAGATAGTTGTAAGAGTGTCCCACATTTTGTTTGTAGTAGTGCAGTCTTTTATATCTTCAAATTAAGGATAGCTTAGAGTAGATGCAATCTCCAACATTGCTTGATTGTGTTCTTGTTTTGCTTTCATCTCCTCAGTAGTCAAAGATGCAGTAGGTATAACATAGTTGTGTTCCACATAGTACTTTGCCAAATCACCAATACCACCTAGATGCAATTTCATCAGACTTTTCCATCCAGGGAAGTTCTCTTTATTCAACTTCGGTACCTCCTTTTTATACATCTTGATCATTAGCTTCAAGAACCTTTAAAATTTTCTTTGTAAGCACCAACAACTCTGATACCAATTGTTAGAATGATTTAGAATAACTGAGAGGTGGGGGGAATTAGTTATCCTCAGGTCTAGATGTACCAATTAAACTTTTCAGTACTTCAACAACTTAGATCTAATCAACAACTCAACTTGGTCTCTATAACATATATCAGAAACATATAACATGCAATCCACTGTCCAAAAGTAATTAACTTGTAGAATATAACAACATTTACATCAAAACATTCACACAAGTATAACACCAAGATTTATAGTGGAAAACCAACTTAGGAAAAACCACTTTGTAACATGCTACTGATTTTCACTCTTCTAAAGTGAGCTCTGTGAAAAGCCAACCTTGTTAAAGGTTTACAAACACACTGCTAGGTGTGACCCTGTTAAAGGATTTAATTAGCCTATTAAGAGTGGCCTTGTTAGAGGGCTTAAGAACATTCCATCAGAATGTCACCTTGATTAAAGGATTTATACAATGACTATTAGGTCAACCTTGATTGAAGGATTTAGACTGATACAATGGTTAGAAAGTAATAGTAGTTTTTGATATGAAAAGCATACAACTCACTTTGCAAATACAAATCCACTTTGCACATATATGTTGATTTACTAACTGATCTCCATTTCCATCTCCATCTTTGATCTACTCAGAATTCACTTCAAGCAATCACACTTCTATTTAGCTCCTTCATAATTTCACCTTCAACCTTCTGCTTAGACTTATTAGTCAATAACATCAACCTCTTCTTCATACATAATAACCTCATAATTAGGTTTTCCTTTATACCTCTTCGATCAGGTAGATTAATCTTTTGCCACTTAATCTCCTCTGTAGATCTTAGGTTTAGGTTAGATTCATCGAATCCTTCCATCATTATGTTCTACATACTTCCTTCTAGATACATCTCCAAACTTATCTTTGAATCCATAAGAAAATGATTTACCATGCATTAAATGATCCATACAATTCATTAATAATGTCAACACATTTTACATATCCTAAGAATTCAACTACGTCAGCTGGGATTCTCAATTCTTTCTTCAAATGTAATTTACTGACACTCGGTCAATACTGTGTTCATCTCCTCGGTCATCACTATGTATCTCGGTCATCACTACAAACTGTCTTCCTCAGCAAACACTTTCTTTGCTCGATAATTTCCTATCGCTCGACAATTACTGATGTTCGGTCAAAACTATATTTACTCAGCATATACTAGCACTCGGTCAACACTAATATCACTCACCTTAAGCTAGATTTATTCACTTTTTCTTAGTTAAGTCTGCCTTTCCAGTTTTTATTCTTACTTATATAAACAATACATTATCTTATCAATGTGCCAACTAATCAAGTACCCATTGAAGTATCAAATAACTTAACATTTCCTTAAGTTCTCTTGTTATCTCCTTTTCCAAATCCTCTTCATGAATCAATAGATATGGTACTCTCCTAGATAGCAACTATCTTACCAGTTAAGATTTGACATCAATGACAATATAACAATTGTTTCAATTGTAGTTTCCAACAATCAACAACTTCAACATCGACTTTTTCTTCAAAATTTGGGTTGTCAAAATTGACCTGCACTTTGAAAGGGGTATTTCCATGAAATGATGTTCCTGATCTAGAGGGTTTTTGATTCTATAGAAGGCGTGAAAATTGACTCACCATCTCCTCTTGTTTCTTATTTAAAGCCTCTTCCATTAACTGCTTGATAGCATCGTCTGACATCTTCGATCATGTGCATCTCAAAGGTGGATATTTTGATAAATCTTGTGTATCCAATCCTAATCTTTGGTAGGAGGACCTTGTGTAAATTGGCATAAAGGATCATTCCTACTCTGATACCATTGATCTTAATTATGAAATTAGACTACAATACCTGGTGTGATACTTGCAATATTGTCAAGTTCAATTTAAAAATCATGAAGATTAATGACAATATTGCAAGCCAAAAAGTGATCCATTCTATTTGAAATTGGAGTTTATACAAATTTGATGGATCCCAACTATGCTTTGATCACTCACCTCATTGTAAATCTCAAGGCATGATTTCTACATCTATCGATCTTATATCATTGCATGGCTCATCTTTTGGAACCTAGAAACTAATATCTTTCTCCCCTTAAAATTTTATTGAATTTTGTTGGGTACAAGGCAATTTTTAGGTATAGGGTGAGTTTTTAGGTATAGAGTTGTTTTTTGGGTACATGACAACTTTTTAGGTACAATTTCATAAAAACCAAACTGTCCTCGACACTTTTTCTTTTACATTTTAAGAGCGGGATTCAATGGTTTCACATTCCCCAAAGGTATGCTCCATAGGTCATTATCACTTTTCTAAGTCAGCCTAAAGGTAATTTTACTTTGAGATCTCTATATAAAGGCCTCCCTTTCCATTCTTTCATAAGAAAAAAGGGGACAACCAATCTATCAAACAATCAAGCAATTAGGTTTCAAGAGCATCCTCAAGATCTTCAAGGCATTTTTCTTCTTCATCAAGCATTGTGGAAAACTACAACATTCATCATCCATGACTTATATGTCATGATTTACTTTTGGATTTTTGTGGATTCCAAGTTATTGCATTAAAATTTGTGGTCACATCCAAATAAGCATTACATCATCAAGGTATAAGGTGATTTATGACTCAGATCTAGCTTCTATTTCATCTCTCCTTATGCAATTTACTTTCATTTTTAAGGTTTATTACTAAATAGGGGTTTGACTAAGAAAACCCCCTTTAGCCAACCTTCTCCCCATTTTTTGTGTGTGTAGGAAAAGGTTATAGAGTTGTCAAACAAGATCTGGGAAGATTAGGACTAGACAAAGAACCCCTAAATTTTTTTAGCTAAATCACCAGGTACAGAATGCCATTGGCACCTTTTCTCCTATATTTTAAGCTTAGATTTGGTAGAGAGTTAGGTTATAGTTCTTAGGTCCTAGATTTACAGTTATAGGTATTTCCAAGATTCTAATAGTCAGGAATTTGGATATGAAAACTCACTTCTCCTATTTCATTTTCGGGTACATTTAAATTCCTCCTTATTCTCTTTTAAATATTCTTTTTAGTTGGATTAGATCAGATATGTTCTTATTTAGTCTCTTGTATATCAATATCATTCCTCTCCTTCTTAATTATATGCAAAAAAGGAATAAAATCCCTTCAAGCACATATATTGCATTGACATTTTTCAAGTGACGTTAATCATATTTGTATTGGGGTGGTTTTTTATTCTAGTGTGCCACATGGATTGGGGAAATTAGTCCTTTTATGTGATCCCCTTTTTATATTGTATATTTTGGTGAACCCAACTTATGACATTTCCTCTTTTCATTTTGGTGGTTAGATATCTTTTGTATGCATGTTGTGCTTCTAGGCTCATCCATTGTACATTTTGGCGAACTCAACTCTTCTTACATACTTTTTATATTGGTAGTTAGACCCTCTTTGAATGATCTCCTTTTTATGTATTGCAATAGTCAATAATTACATCATACTATTTCTATATTATATGCATTTTGATAACTAGTTTCACATATTGTACATTTTGGTGAACTTGACTCCTCTTACATACTTTTGATATGGTGTCTAGGTCTACTTTGTATGCATTACATTAATCACTATCTACATACTCCTCATTTTTGCAGTTAGATATTCTTTGTATGCATCTTTTCTACATCTTGCATTTTCATTTATAAAAAAAAGTACAAAAATAAATATTTCATTTCATGTTGTAAAAATTGTTTAGGGAATAGTTCCAAAACCATTCCATCAATTTTGAGATAAAACAACATCCTCCCATCGACTTACCTTTACATTATTTTTTCACTAAAAATAATCAATTTAATACATGTGATGTTGCTTTGGCTTCTCTTATATCACTTCATAAGGATATATTAGAAGAGGAAGATGTTTTAAACCTTTCTCTTTGGGGAGACACATTGAGTATTGATGTCAAATCTTCTCCTAATATAAGCCTCATATATGATAATACCTTGGTTAAGGATTATGATTTCCCTTATGATAATTCACCTTCTCTTTCTTTCAATGACTCCCCCTTTAGGGATGAAGCCTTAGTGAGTTATGATTACCTCTCTCCTTAAGTTTTCTTTATTCATAAAGATGTTTTTATTCTTGATGATCTTCCTATTTGGGATTAACCATTAGATAATAATGTTGATTATTATCTCTCCTATGAAAGATCTTCTCTCAAAGAAGATGATATTTTTCTGAAGGAGACTAGTATAACCAACATTCCTTCTAATATTTCTTCTACCAATGATGCATTAATGAGTTGTGTTCTTCCCTCTTCTAAAGTTTTCCTACATCATGAAGATACCTTTAATAAAGAGGATAATACACTTGATTCTCTCCCTATCATAAAAAAACCTTTCAGAAAAAATAGCCTAACTAAATTAATACTGTCAATGTTTTGGGTATTGAAAATAATAAGGTTGTTGTCCATCTTCATTAGGATACCCCTCTACCTCAAAATAAACCAATCATTATGGTGAAAGGTGCTAAAAAACTATACTATCATGCATTTGATCAAACATATAACACACGAACTAATAGATAACCTAATCATTCATTTGTTCCTCCTATTCCTACTTCTCAACTAGTGATTCCTCTTGCACTCCATGTCCCTTAAAACCTCATAAATTAGTATGATTTAGTAGAACAACTCTCTGCTACTCCTACCAAGATATATCTTTGGGAGATTCTTCAAACTTCACCTGCTTATAATGAAGTGCTACTATAAGCCTTGAGAAACATGACTATCCCACCTCCTAGGCAAGACAAAATAACTTGCATATTAGAATGCATGAATGTGACCAATAACAAAGCTTAAATTGTTTTTTCTCAAGATGAGTTTCCTCCTAATAAAATTCAAGATCAACATGATTCTCTTATGGTTGTTGTGATTGTCAATGATAATCTTATTTGAAGAAATTTAATTGATAATGTATTTAAACTTTATGTTTGTAGCATTGACTTGTTACACAAGATAAATGTAGATGTTTATTTAATCAGACCCAATTCTATTCCTATCTGTGGCTTTGAAAATGTTTCTAAAGAAACCTTGGGTATTATCACTTTTCTTGTTAATTTAGGTCCTATTATTTTGACCATACCTATTCATCTGATGCCTCGTGCTCTTAATTATAATCTTCTCTTAGGAAGACCATGACTACATGCCATGCATATTGTTCCTTCAACACTTCAATGCAAAGTGATGAAGTTCATCTATAAAAATAACATGTATATCCTTGTTGTTGACGATAAGATCCAAAATTTCTTACTAACTAAATCTGATTCTCCTTCCATTCTGACACCATTTCAACAAAATGTATCTTCTCCTCCTAAAGATGCTTCTTCTCATGGAAGTTACCTTTTATAAGATGATTAGGGGTCATTATATTTCATGCCATCTTTTGTGGGTGAATAGAAACTTCCTAACTTTAACATGAGATCCTTCAAAGGACCTAATGTGTCATTTGTCCAACCTAATTCTCAAAAAAATTCAACTTAAAATCTACAATATAGTTTATGATGTGTGTAACAAATCTTTGAGACTCATGAGAAACCCACATTAATGTTTAGTCTCAAACCTCCTTATTTGTCAACTTCTTTACCATATAACATTTCCTCTATACCTATCTTGAATCAAGAAATCATTTTGTTGAACCTTCTTTGTGCTAAGTTGATTATTCAACCTAAACAAAAAAAAAGCATAGTCAAAATATTTTGAATCTCCCTTTTTGCATGTATCGTCAAGATCATGACCACTCTATTAATGAATGTCAATCTTTGCATTAAATTTTTTAGAAACTCATTGATTATGATATCATTCACATAACATATCTCAATGAGTTAATTTTCAATTCTTATTTCATCAAATAATATTTAAGTTCCTATTATGTTGCTCCACACTATGTGACATTGTTAGCCTATCCTTTGGGGGCTCAATGTCATGCATAGTGGTACAATTTTTAGGTACAATCATCATTTGCGAGAAAAATAATAGTCCTCCTTAATCTTATTCTTGTCTCTACACTTTGGGGGAAAGGGTAGTCTCTTCAATCTTTCTCATCATTCTCTTAAGGATCCACTTTTATTTTGGTTAAGTTGCATTTGTTTATCTTGTGATATCTAATCTTACATGGAGTTATTTGTTTACATTATGGATTCTCACTTATACACAAGATATGTATCCTTGATCATAAGATTTTAATTGCTAATTATTGGGTATCTATGGTAAACAAATCCATTACCTTGGGGGATACAAGCGTTTCATCCTTCCTCAAGAATCTCTTTACCTAGCAATTGGGAAGGTGTGAATTATTCCCTTCTTGTTCAACGTCTCTTTTTGATATCATTCAAAAGGTTTTATTTTACACTTCTTGCATGGTATCTCTTTGCATTAATCCTTTCCTTAACCTCATAGGAGTTGTGACCTCTTTATCTTGGACTGGGTGTTTCTTGTGAGATACCTCCCTTATGTTAAAGGTAATTTAGCTGTGTTTCTCTTTTCCTTAATATGTCAAAATAGTTCTCTTTTTCCATCTTGGAGGGGGGGGGGCATATATGGCCTCCTTATTGAAAATATGTTGTTTACTTTAAGCATGTTAGGTAGAGTACACTAGCATAATACAATTTTATAGGTCCAAATATCTCTCCTTTATACATTTTTGGTGTATTTCCTTGGATACAATGCTTTCCTTGGCTATCCTTAGGATTGGTTGAACTATCATAACACAAATTGATAGCCCATTTTACCTCTCCTTTGCATACATTTTCAAGATTGGTTGACTAACATAACACACTTTGCTAAACCATTAATCAACCTCTCATTCAAATAAATCTTCATGAAATTAATAGCATGTGCTAGACCGTCAACTCTCTCTTTACACTCTTTGATGGGTGGAACCAGCATAACATAATTTTATAATCTATTTCCCCCTCTCTTCTCTCCTCTCTTTCTATCTCTCTCTCTCTCTCTCTCATTAATCACTTAGCACAACATATGGCTAGACTATGTTATACATGGTTGTATTTTACTCTCCTCCATGATTCCATAGGATAACATGCTTTTCTATTTGATTGGATCATGGAGTCTTATCTTATCTTTTATGTGTGCTATTTATCTTTTTATGTGATCACTTGTGCTTTTGCAATAGCTTTCTAATCATGATGCTAGCGGTTGAGACATTTTCTTTAGAAAGGTATCTTCAACTAGTTGACTTGGAATCTTTGTAAGCTTTAGGATTTTTCTTTTGTTTTATGTCTCCTTGCATATGGATGTACAAGTTAAGATCATTCATTTGGGGGCTTGTGTCCTTAAACTTAGTGATATATTATCTCTTTGTAGTTTTCCCATGATCTTCATCTTTCTCTCTCTTTCTTCTACTTTACTGTGAGCATGAGGCAGATTCACACTCCTATTAAAGTGGGGGATACATGTACTATCCTAAAATTAAGGACCCTTAATTAGGTGCTCATTTTAGCCCTATTTTAGTATATATGGGTTCCCACATTGATTTGACATTCTCTTAATGCTTATAGGACCTTTATTAATTTAAATTAATATTATGAGTCCTTTATTAATTTATTTTCACCAAAATTATTCCATCTCCTCACTCTAAGATGAGTCTTAACTCATTGTAAAGTTTGAAGCATGATTTCCACATCTATCTATCTCATATCTTCATGTGGCTCTTCTTTTAGGAACTAAAAACTAATATCTTTCTCCCCTTCAAATTTCATTGAATTTTGTTGGGTACAGGGAAATTTTTAGTTATAGGGTGGTTTTAGGTACAAGGTTAATTTCTATGTACATGGTGGTTTTTTGGGTACAAGAACACTTTTTGTGTATAGTTTCATAAAACCCAAATTGTCCTCAACACCTTTGCTTGAAATTTTAAAAGCGAGATTCTATGGTTTCACATTCCCCAAAGGTATGCCCCATAGGTCATTATCATTTTTCTAAGTCGGCCTAAAGGTAATTTTACTCTGAGCTATCTATATAAAGGCCTCCCTTTCCAATCTTTCATAAGAAAAAAGGGGGGACAACCATCGATCAAGAAATCAAGAAATTAGATTTCAAGAGCATCCTCAAAATCTTCAAGGCATTCTTCTTCTTCATCAAGAATTGTGGCAAACTACAACATTCATCATCCATAACTTATCTTTCATGATTTCCTTTTGGGTTTTTGTAGAGTTCAAGCTATTGAATTAATATTTGTGTTCACATCCAAAGATGCATTGTGTCATCAAGGTATAAGTTGATTTACAATTCAGATCTAGCTTTTATTTCATCTCTCATAATGAAATTTCCTTTCATTTTAAATGTTGATTCCTAAATAGGGGTTTGACAAAGGAAAACCCATTATCTAACGCAAGGGAGGACAGGGAGAGGGGCCAAAGGCACACCCTAACCAAGTCCACCTTGTAGAGATCACACGCGGAAGCAACAAACACACAAGTGAGAGGGAGAATGCAAAAACTTTCATATATTAACTTCAATTTGATTCATACATGCTGGGCTGTAAGGCCTTCCCAATTTAGGCCAGATATTACAATCAAGTATAGAATTCCTCCAACATGCAAGGATTTTCCAATAATCTCTAATCTTCTAGCTTCTATCTTCTTACAAAACTAACTCCCTAAACTTCTAACCAAACAACTACATTTATACAAGAGGCTACCAAACAAGTCAGCTTTTAGATCCACCATCAATGGAAGGAATGACCAGATCTAGGTCCACACGCTTCCCAATGATAGATACCATCATTAAATTTGTGACCAAAATTAATTGCAAGGGTTAGCCTCAACAAGAATCCAAAATAAACAACTTGGTAAGCAAGGATAATCGAGTGCTAGATAAGAATCACTGAGCACCAGGGAAATTAATCGAGCACTAGAAAGATAACCAACCAACACTGGTAAACAAAGGAAATTGAGCAACATCGAACCAACTCAGTCAAAGCAAGAGCCGAGCAACATAGGAAAACACAAACATGTTTTTGATGACACAAGATTGCCAAGGACCCAAGATGCTCCTGCATCAGACACTTGGGGTTATTTGAAAATGATTCTTTGAATCATGAAATAGGTACGGTCCGAGCTACATCCAACTCAGATTGTGAAATCCATAAACTGTCTTCAATTGATTTATTCTTCCACTTTACTAGATATTCCATATACTATTTTCCTCTTGTACTTCTACCAATTCTTTGCTCCAAAATATGCTCAACTTCTTCTATTGGTTTCTTAGGATAATCATTCGATATTATCATCTCTTCATTTGACTCATGATACTCATACAAATCAACAATGTTGAAAATAGGTGATATATCCATGTCATCAGGTAACTCAATCTCATAAGTATTTCCACTGTCAAATCTCTTCAGAATCTTACAAGGTCCAAACTTCTTCATTTTCAGCTTCCCATATGTTCCAATAGGAAATCTACCTTTCTTCAAATGAACCATTACTTCATCACCAACATCAAAAGTCTTATGTCTTCTTGATGTAGGGGCATTCTAGGGTACTCAGTGAATCTGCATGAGAGGTGTATGTTTGGCCAGTGTTACTCGGTTGCAACCTTGACTGACGATCTTAGTTATTGAAGGAAGCTCGGTTGCTGAAGGAACTTGGTAATCTTTGGCACTCGGTGAAAGTGTTACTCGGTGATGGTTGTGATGCTTGGTTGACATTGATGCTCGACGATGCCTAACATGCTTGATTATTTCACTGTTGCTCGGTAGTTCTGGTTTACCGACTAGAGTTTTGTGTGATTTATTGGCCTGACTTGGTGCATTTATTGTTGGGAGCTATTGTTATAGGCCAACATGTTGGATTAAATGTTTGTAAGGCTATTTTGATGCCAACTTGTATTGCATTTAATAATTGTTGGGGGGAGTTAATGGTTTCATCCAGCCAACTTGTGGCTGATGATTAGTATTTATAGGATGTTTGGGTAGATGTTTAGGGATAATCAAGGTATCATAAGGAGATCAATAAAATTTCATGACTTGGAAGGCTTAGTGAATCAGATCTGAGGTTCTGAAAGCTGGAGTTGGCGAAGTTGTGGAAAAGATCTTGCATGATCTTGAAGATCAGATTGTTATCTGATAGTTTGTAGTTGTAGAGCTAGTGGTTTACACACTTGGAGACAAGGAGATTCCTTGGAGGCTTGTGAGCTCAAGTTTAGATCTTCCTTAGGGTTTCCATTAGTTGCTGATTGTTTTCAGAGTTGAACTAGCTAAGATTGTATTGGATCTATTTGGATCTTGTAGAATTGTTTTTGATTGTAATTGGCCCTAACCCAGAAGGCCTTATAGTCGAGCATGTTAATGAAAATCAGAGTTAAACAATTATTTTGTTATTGTGTTGTTGAGTATTTCGCTGTGTTGTTCTGAAGCTGCAAGGCTTGGATTGTCCTTAATTGGATCCACCATCCTTGACTGCGTCAGGTGGTATCAGAGTGAGTGAAAGCTGATCTTGTGGAGTGAAGGTTGACCTAGCAAGGCTGATCTTGTGAAGTTGATCTTATTTGTGAAGAGATTGTATGATCTAGATTATAGATCCATAGCACTGAACTTGTGGACCTTTCCCTGGTTGTTTGTTCAAGGTGGTAGGTTGAGATCTGACTTGCATACAACTTGGAGATTTCCACAAGGTGGTCGATGTAGGGTTTGTTGTAGAGGGTTTTTCTTATTCTTTAAGGATGCCTCTGAGAAAATTAGACCCTAAAGTTATTTTTGATCTTTGTGATATTGTGGAATCCTAGATCATAGAGAAGGTGAAATCAGATTTCCAATCTAAGATGGAGTTGATGAAGAATGACATGGTCATCGAGATCATGAGAGATGTTGCTTGTGTACCTTAGAATGTTGGTACTAAAGATGGTTATGAGGAAGTTGCTGAAGACTTTGAACCTATTGGATCTAGTGGTGATGACCGAAGGGATAGATCTACTAAAGATAGAACTACTTAGTTGTCTAGATCTGGAGCTCGGTTAAGTAGTAGTTATCGAATGGAAGTTTCTACTTTCTTTGGTACTTTGAAGCCTGAGAACTTGATTGATTGGATTGGTGAACTTGAAGATTTCTTTGAGATGGAAGAAATTGAAGATCCTCTTCGGGTGAGATTAGTACAAACAAAGTTGAAAGGAAATGTTTCTCTTTGGTGGAAAGAAATACAAAGAGATAGAGAAGATGAAGGTGAAATGAAGATCAATTGGTGGAGGTTGATGGTGACTAAGTTGAAAGCTAAGTTCATACCTTCTGACTATGAGCTTGACTTGTTTAAGAAGTTGCCGAATTTGAAATAAAAGGATCTGTTTGTTGAAGATTATACCAAGGAGTTCTACAAACTTACTATTCGGTCTAGACACTGAGAGCTTGGTAAGGAAAAGGTAGCTTGATATGTGAATGGTTTGAGATTCAATATTCAGGATGAGCTTGGTATGTTGAAGATTGATTCTGTTGAAGATGCTTATCAGTATGCTCTGAAAGAAGAAGATAAGTTGAAGAGGAAACAACATAGTAATCCTTGAGGGAAGGAAAAGATTGATCACTCAGTGAAGGATAAATCAATTGATGTAGAAGATGAATAGAAACTTATGGAACTGAAGAAGAAGACAAGAAGAGCTATCTTTAAGGGTACTTGCTATAACTATGGAGAGGAAGGACACCGTTCTTTTAAATGTACACAAAAGAAGCTTGGTGACGACAAACTGCTATGGTGAATGAGAATGAACCTGAATCTGAGAACTTGTTGCTTCAGTGAACATTGCTTGGTACAAAGGAGGAACCTTGTCAGAGGAGTAAATTGTTTAGCACCCAATGCAAGTCTAGAGGTAAACTCTGTGATGTTATTGTTGATACTGATAGTACTGATAACCTTGTTGTTGAGGACATAGTTCAGAAACTTGGGTTGAATAGAATGAAGCATCCTTGTCCTTATATAATTGGCTGGTTACAAGATGTTCATGCTCTAGAAGTAAGAGAAAAATGATTTATTGATGTTCAAATTGGCCAGTATAAGGATCTTGTGCTATGTGACATTATGAAGATGAATAGTTGTGATATATTACTCGATAGACCTTGGCAATATGATTGTAGAGCTGTGTATGACTGTGTAAGGAATGTGTTTACTATTGAGAATGATGACATGAAGTTTTCCCTGATGCCTTTGCTAGATACAACACTCAGTAGGAGAAGCCTGAGTATTGGTAGCCGGGTTGAGTTGGTAGATCTAGAGAAAATGAATGATCAGTATGGAGAACAGACCTATGTGTTGTTAAGGAAAGACTTGAAGAGATAGAGAAAGATGAAGTGGAAGAGTATGCAAGCTGAAAAGGTGGAGGACTTGTATGTGAAGAACCAGTTTGGGGTTTATGTGCTGAATCTTGAAAGATGTTCTTCTCACATATGAACATCTTTTCAAATTTGGGGTGTCTGATGCAGTGGCATTCTAGGGTACTTGGTGAATCTGCATGGGAGGTGTATGTTTGGTTGGTGTTACTTGGTTGTAGCCTTGACTGATGGTCTCAGTCATTGAAGGAAGCTCGGTCACTAAAGGAACTTGGTAATCTTTGGCACTAGGTGAAAGTGTTACTCTTTGATGATTATGGTGCTTGATTGACACTAATGCTCGGTGATGCCTAGCATGCTCAATTATTTCATTGTTGCTCAGTAGTTCTAGTTTATTGACTGGAGCTCTGTGTGATTTTTTGGGCCAACTTAGTGCAATTATTGTTGGTAGCTATTGTTATAGGCTGACATGTTGGATTAAATGTTTGTAAGGCTATTTTGATGCTAACTTGTATTGTGTTTAATAATTGTTGGGGGGAGTTAATGGGTTCATCCAGCCAACTTGTGGCTGATGATTAGTATTTATAAGATGTTTGGGTAGATGTTTAGGGATCATCAAGGGATCATAAGGAGATTGATAGAAGTTCATGACTTGGAAGGTTTAGCGAATTAGATTTGAGGTTCTGAAAGCTAGAGTTGGCGAAGTTGTGGAAAAGATCTTGCATGATCTTGCAGATCAGAGTGTTATCTGATAGTTTTTAGTTGCAGAGCTAGTGGTTTGCACACTTGGAGACAAGGAGATTGCTTGGAGGCTTGCGAGCTCAAGTTTAGATCTTCCTTAGGGTTTCCATCAATTGTTGATTATTTTTCAAAGCTAAACTAGCTGAGATTGTATTGAATCTGTTTAGATCTTGCAGAATTGTTTTTGATTGTAATTGGCCCTAACCCAGAAGGCCTTACAGTTGGGAATGTTAATGAAAATAAGAGTTAAACAATTATTTTGTTGTTGTGTTGTTGAGTATTCTACTATGTTGATCTGAAGCTGCAAGGCTTGGACTATCCTTAATTGGATCCACCATCCTTGCCCGCATCACTTCTTGATCTATCAACACTATCTTTGTCTTTTTGATTACTTTTCTCCAACTTGTATTTCACATCTTCATGTACTTAGAAAACTTTAATCCTTTATCACTTCTCTTTATTTCATCAACAATATCCCTCAAATCAGATATACCTCTCGGTTTTATGCCATTTACAATCTCAAAAGGTGTTTTTCTAGTACTCCTATTCACTAAATTATTGTATGCAAACTCTTCTTGTGCCAACATAGAATCCCAATTACTCGGTGTGTCTCCAACTAAACATCTCAAAAGATTTCCCAAACTTCTATTCACAACTTCTATCTATCCATCGGTCTGTGGGTGAAATGTAGAACTATATTTTAACTCAGTGCCAAAATTTCTCCAAAGGGTCTTCCAAAAGTATCAAACAAATTTACTATCTCGGTCAGAGATAATACTCCTTGGTAATCCATGCAATCTGAAAATTTCCTTAAAGAAAAGATCTACTATATGTACTACATCTAATGTCTTTCTACAAGGTATAAAATGTGCCATTTTAGAAAATCTATCCACAAAAACAAATATAGAATCATTACCTCTTACTGTCTTCGGTAAGCCAAGAACAAAATCCATACTGATATCAATCCAAGGTTTCTTAGGAACAAAAATTGGTGTATACAATCTAGTATTCTGACTTACTCCTTATGCAACTTGACAAATCCCACAACTTTTCACAAATTTTTGAACATCTTTATGCAACTGTGGCCAAAAGTATTTCTCCTTAAGAAAATTCAATATTTTGTCAACACCAAAATGTCCATCCAAACCACTACTATGTTTCTCTTTTATCAAATTATTTCTCATTGGTCCTCTAGGTATACACAACTGAATACCTTTAAACAACATACCTTCTTGAATGAAATATTCTTCCCATTTAGTACTCGGTTGATCTTTAATAGGTGCTCTACACTTTCTCCACAACTCAGAAAACCAGGATCAAATTCATAAGAATCTCTCATGTCATCAAAGCCAAGAACTTCAATTTTCATCTCGGTCATCAAAGATATTCTTCTACTCAATGCATCAGCGAATTGGTTAGTGACTCCACTCGTATGCTTTATCACAAAAGTATAACTCTAAAAATACTCAACCCATTTCATATGTCTTTGATTTAACTTATTTTGACTACCCAAATATTGTAAAGCTTTATGATCGGTATACAACACAAATTCACTCGGTATTAAATAATGTCTCCATTTCTTCAGTGCTTGAACAATAACATAGAATTCTTAATCATACACATAGTATTTCCTTTTTACATCATTCAAATTTTCACTAAACAAAGCAATAGGTTTACCTTCTTGACTCAACACAACTCCAATTGCACTACCACTTGCATCACATTCCACTTGAAATACCTTATTGAAATTAGGCAATGCCAAAAGATGCAATTCAACAACCTTCTACTTTAGAGTTTAAATTTTTTATCAACTTCATGTGTCCACTTGAATTCTCTTTTATCTCCTCTTATAGTCTCAGTCATAGCATTACAAATTGAACTGAAATTCCTAATGAACTTTCGGTAAAAACTTGCCAAACCATGAAATGATCTTACCTCACTAGCATCCTTAGGTGTAGGCCAATTCAAAATAGCTTCAACCTTTTGAGGATCCATCTTCAAACCATCAACTGAAATAAAAAATCCCAAATACACAATCTCCTCTTTCATGAATGAACACTTTTTCAGATTTATCAACAACTTTTCCTCTTTCAACCTCTGCAATACTTGTTTAACATGCAAAAAATGCTCTTCTCTAGTCTTACTGAATATTAGACTATCATTAAGGTATACAATCACAAATTTACCCAATAATTTCTTAAAAAATTCTTTCATCAGCCTCATAAAAGTACTCGGTGCATTAGTTAAACCAAAAAGCATAACCAACCACTCATACAAACCTTCTTTTGTCTTGAAAGAAGTCTTCCACTCATCACCTTCTCTGATTCTGATACGATGATACCCACTTTTCAAATCAATTTTGGTAAAATACTTTGCTCCAGTCAATTTGTCCATTATATCATCCATTCTTGGTATAGGAAACCTATATTTCACTGTTATCTTGTTAATTGCTCTAGAATCAGTATACATTCACTATTCTCCATTCTTCTTAGGTGCCAATGCAATAGGCACTACACAAGGGCTTAAAATTTCTCTGATTAGACCTTTCTGCAATAATTCTTGAATTTGTTGGTTCAATTCCTGATTCTCAGTAGGTGTTAGCTGATGTGGTGCCTTATTTGGTAAACTAGCTCCAGGGATTAGATCCACACAATGATCAATGTTTCTCTTTAGTAGAAAACCATCAGGTACATTATTAGAAATAATTTCACTATATTTAGTGAGTAACCTATCAATCTCCTCAGGGATACTATCCTCTATTTTCTTACTCAGTTTGTTAGGAATCACATTAAAACATACATCATTCTTCTTCAAATCCTTAACAAACTTTCTTCCTCCAGTCAAGTAAACTTTCAGAGATGTGCAAACATTACTAACAGGTTCTTCAATAAAAGGTAATAAGATTTGTCTTCTTCCATAAGCCCAAATAGTATATTTATGCAATCTCCCATCATATATAGCATGTCTATCATATTGCCAAGGTCTACCCAACAAAATATGACAACAATCCATAGACATGATATCACATAACACCTTATCATAGTACTTTCCAATTTTGAAATTCACATAACATTGTTCACTTACCAAGAGTGTATGCTCATCTTTGATCCATGAAATCTAATAGGGCTTCAGATGTTCCAACCTTTTCAATTGCAACTTTGTAACCATTTCCTCAAATGCCAAGTTCTCTGAGCTACCACTGTTAATGATTACCTTCCAAACTTCATCAGAAACTCTACATCTGGTCTTGAACAAACTTTTCCTTACTGGATCTTCCTTATTACTTTCACTCCAAAGTTCTCTCCTTACCATCAAGTTCTTCTCCTTCTCAGGTTCATTCAGTGACTCTTCTTTCATCAAGGCATTCCTACTATTACCGACCTTCTTACTTGCATGTGTACACTCAAATGATCTATGTCCTTCTTCTCCACAATTCTAACAAGTTCTTTAAAAACCACCTATGTTATAACCACCTCGGTAGTTACTGCCTCTGCCTCTAGATGAAATTTCACCTTTCCACTCGGTCTTGCCTTTATACAGATTTTTATTTTCAGGTTCAATCTACTATGTTCACCATAAGATCTACCTCTTCCTCTAGGGAATCTACCACCTCTACCTCTTTGTCTTTTCTCACGCTTCTTGTTCAATTTCTCCTCATCTTTCAATGCAAATTGATAAGCCTCTTCAATGTTCTCCAATTTGACCAAACTGATTTCTTATTGGATGAAAACTCTCAAACCATTCAAGTATCTAACAATTCTTTCCACATCATCTTCATCATGTCCAGATCTGATATCTAATCTATAGAATTCCTCAGTATATTCTTTTACTGAGCTATATTTCTGTCTCAAACTTTGCATTCACGTAAC
Source organism: Chamaecyparis obtusa (assembly GCA_027943335.1). Taxonomy (NCBI): domain Eukaryota; kingdom Viridiplantae; phylum Streptophyta; class Pinopsida; order Cupressales; family Cupressaceae; genus Chamaecyparis; species Chamaecyparis obtusa. Next base: position 993,848 of record BSBK01001200.1, read on the forward strand.
TAGGTTAATTTGATAATCACAAGGTAAGAACTTTTCTTTCAATTTATTCACCATTTTGTTCCATACCTTAATTTTGTCTTTGCCTTTCCTCTTTCTGTCCAACTGCAGATGTTCCCACCACAATGATGCATGAATCTTCAACTTTGTGCTTGTAATTTTCACCTTCTTTTCCTCAGGTACATTTTCATATTCAAAGTACTTTTTCATCTCGGTGATCCAGTTCATCAATTCATCAGAATCCAATTTTCCACTATACTCAAGAGGATTAAAGTGTGGTGTAGACTTTGGATTTGTCAAATCCTTCAACAATCTTTCCTCACCTTGATCCATCACTAGTGAAGGTTCTACATCACCTTCTTCTTCCTCAATTTCATCACCACTAACATCTTCAAGATGTCTTCCTCTTCTCTAGGATGTTTCAACATCTTCTAATCTAGCAGCAAGTTGTCTCAACATGTTTGCTAGTCTTGGATCCACATCTTGCCTCCCACGAACCATCTTGAAACCCTTTGCAATTGCAGGTCAAATCGCAATTTGCTACCCCACAAAAAATCAACTAGGGTTTGACAAGAAGGAACCCTCAAACCTAGATTCATAAACCTAGATCCATATCTGACCTCGCTCTAATACCACTTGATGCAAGGGAGGATGGAGAGAGGGGCCAAAGGCACACCCTAACTAGGTCCACCTTGTAGAGATCACACATAGAAGCAAAAAACACACAAGTGAGAGAGAGAGAATGTAGAAACTTTCATATATTAACTTCAATTTGATTCATACATGCCAGGCTGTAAGGCCTTCTCAGTTTAGGCCAGATATTACAATCAAGTACAAAAGTCCTCCAACATGCGAGGATCTGCCAATAATCTCTAATCTTCTAGCTTCTATCTTCTTACAAAAATGACTCCCTAAACTTCTAACCAACCAAATATATTTATACAAGAGGCTACTGAACAAGTTGGCCTTCATATCCACCATCAATAGAAGGAACGACCAGATCTAGGTCCACACGCTTCCCAATGATAGATACCATTATTAAATCTATGACCAAAATTAATTACAAGGGTCAGCCTCAATAGGAATCCAAAATAAATAACTTGGTAAGCAAGGATAACTAAGTGCCAGATAAGCATTACCGAGCACCAAGGAAATTAACTAAGCACCAAAGAGATAGCCGACCAACACGGGTAAACAAAGGAAACTGAGAAACACCGAACCAACTCGGTCAAAGCAGGAACTAAGCAACACAAGAAAAAACAAACATGTTTTCAGTGACATAGGATTGCGAAGGACCCGAGATGATCCTGCATCATTATCCAACCTTCTTCCCTATTTTTATGTGTGCAACAACAAGTTACAAAGTTGTTGGGAAAGATCTAGGAAGATTAGGACCATACAAAGCACCCCTAAATTTTTTTAGCTAAAATCACCAAGTATATAATGCCATTAGAGTCTTTTCCCTAGGTACAGTGTGATTTATCACCCTATCTCATGCATTTTTAGCTTAGATTTGGTAGAGATTCATGTTACAGTCTTTAGGTCCTAGATCTGTAGTTATAGGTCTTTTCGAGATTCCAACAGTCAAGAATTAGAATCTCAAAACTCACTTCCCCTATTTAATTTCTAGGTGCATTCAAATTAATCCCTATTCTCTTTTACATCTTCTTCTTAGTTGGATTAGATAAGATATGTTCTTATTTGGTCTCTTGTATATCAATATCATTCCTCTCCTTCTCAATAATAAGAAACAAAGGAATAAAAACCCTTCAAGCACAAATATTTCATTCGAATTTTTCAAGTGGTGTTAATCATATTTGTCTTGGGGTGGTTTTATATTCCATTGTGCCATATGAATTGGGGAAATTAGTCCTTTTATGTGATTCCCTTTTCATATTGTACATAGGAATTTCATCATTACTTTATCTTATGCATTAGATACTCTTACCTTAGTCAATGATTATTGAATGTTACATACTTCCTTTATGGAGACTGATAATGATGTGATTGACTATAATTGTATTTTTCCTTTAAGCTCTTTTCCTTCATGTGATCTATTACATACCACAAATTGTGAAAGACGCGTATGATATACTTCCACCCTCCATTGTTTTAGAGGATACATCATATTACAATAGTGTGTGCATTTTTTACATGTAAATGATATTGTTACATATTATGATGAAATTCCTTCTCTACTTCATGATGATTATATAAAGTCATAGTCTTTTAATAGGCTACCTTATTTTGTACATGTTAATTATTATTCCACCTCATGAGAGCTCTACGAATATTCATTTTAGCTTGTCATATAGAGATCCCTCCCATTTTAAAGTAATACGGATTGATTATTGTCATTAGTATTCCATTTATATTTCATTGATGCTTGATTTCCTTCACTTACATGATAACATTATAGGCTTTAGTGAAGATCTCCTACATGATGATTATGATGGCTCTAGAAATGTATTGTTGTACATGAATAGTTTTTTTTTGTTAATTAAAAGCATGTTACTTATGACATTCTATTGATTAGAAATTTTAGATTATATAAAAGTGGTACAACTTTATATTGGTTTGATTCATTTTTCTCCCTAAAGTTATTTTTCTAGTTTTATTAATTATTTGATATTTATTTTTTACCCAATCCACATGAGAATAGTGTGCACTTAGAGATGTGTTGGCATAAAATAGATAATCATCTATCATATGATCCTCTTTTACTTTATTACACTTAAACTAAAGTTAGTATTTTTTTAATTATTAGGTTATATGGTTTTTAGTCACATTGCATATAATGAGGACACTTTTCCTAATCTAATTTAATCTTCATCTAGGGTTTCTTTTCCTATTCACGAGGATTAATCATTATAATGAATAATTATTCAAGAAGCTTTATGCATTAATGCAATTATTTGGTTACATAATAAACTCTTTTTTTTATTACTATTATGATAGGTATTTTGGTTGCAAGTGATTTATAGGTGCTACAGGGTTCACTATCAGCTCTAAATGGTCAGAATCTCAAATCTAACTTATTACCCATCTTTTGAAGGGTCTATGAGAAAGAAATTGGTTTATCTTGGAGCCAAATAAACCTTGTCATTACATCAAGAATATCCTAAAATCCTAATATCATTTGTTCATTTGTCAAGTATTAGCAATAAAATTTTGGGTATTTTTTTATGGGCATAATCTTAAGGTTAAAAATATATGAAATAATTTAAAATTCATATATAGTACCCTATCATATGGGTATGACCATCATTGCTAGGTCATGTGCATGATTTGACTAGAAAATATAGCATGTTTACCTCCATATGTAATTTTTTAATGTTCATACATTTTATTGATGATGACATGATTTATCCACATATTCACATGATTTAACATTCAACAATATTTTATGTGATAAGTATATTTTAATGAAATATATTGTTCCTTATTGTCGTTGCCTTGGCATAAATCCCTAATTAGCTATGTTCAATAGTTAATATTTATAGTAAGTTTATCTTTGAGCATGAATTGGTGTAAAAAAATTGCTAAAAATTTAGATTGGCTAGATAAGCATGCAAGTAAATTTTCATTACAAAGTCTTGTCTAGATTTGAAGATATTAAAGTTTTTTTTAAAGAATTGCAAATGAAAGTTTTGAAGTCAATTTTGGAGGTCTTAGAGGATCTTAAATGGACTAAAAGTGTAAATAACCAGCGTAGAAAGTTATAGCTTGACAAAGTATGTCACAAGCTATTTGGTGCTTCTAGCACTTTGTCAATTGAACACCTAGTTCAAAAGTTATGACCTTTGGAAGTTAGGTCTCTTGAAATAGGAAATATAAAAAATGTGTTAGACACATAAATGAGTTGTAAAAGGGAGTTTCATGTATTGGTGTGTGGTTTCACACATCACAAGGTATCTTAGAGTAGAGAGAAGTTGCATGCCATTTTTGGGTGGTTTTAGCCCATGGTTTTGTAATACCATTTAATGGTTTCATGTATTGTGTATCCTATATATTACCTACATGAGATGGAAGTTGTATGTAAGAGTATTATAATTATTGAATTACTTTCAGATATCTAGTTGGTGATACTTCTATGAGAATCTTTCTCTCAAAGTATATTATATTATATTTTTGATTTCTAAATAATATATTGGGTACCTTTTGGAGGGGTTTTTCTTTTGAAAAGGTTTTCCCCACATAAATCACCATATTGTTGTATGCATACTATTTATGTTCATTTCTATTAGGTTTCTATAACTATTATAATGATGTGAATTTTATTTTTTACATTACTCTCCTCTTAATGTTAGGGTAATAATTTGTTATGCTACTTGAATTTTCTTACCAGTGGTAATAAATCTTGATCACCTTTGATTTTTGTTCTGGGTAATTGGGGTTTTTGAATTAATCTATTTTTTAGTGGGATCTTGTGTAGAAGACATAGGCTTCTAACAAGGCCTATAGTCCCTTAATCATGAATGAGACACTATATGCTTGTAACAGGCTCCTAACAGGGTCAACATCCTTAACATAATACTTTTGATTAGTGGATCTTTGTGGGTACCATCCCCACCGGGGTTTTCCCTTGGCCATAGTTTCCTTGAGAAAAAATAATGTGTTATGAGTTCATTTTCTTTATTGCTATGCATGTTATTTATTTTACTATGTTATGCATGTATTAAGATAATCTGTTATATCCATAATTGGGTGAAAGCAAAAGTTTGTAGAATACTGATTCACCCCCCCTCTCAGTATTCCCTATTTCTAACAATTGGTATCAAAGCTTAGTTACTCAGAAAAGAATTATTCAAAGAAAGCCTAGCAACTTGAGTAAGATCTCTATGGATATGGATCAGCTACAGAAGAATCTTGAAGAAGCTCTTGAACATATTGATTTACTTACTGAAGAAAGAGATACTCTGAAAGGAAAATATGATGATGCAAAGAACCTCATTGAAAAGTTGAAGAATAAGCTGGAGGAATTAAAATCAGAAAAATAATCTACAATTCAAGTTAAAGATTGTGATGATAATTTGGAAAAATAAAATGAGATCCTTAAACATGAACTGAAGATAGTAAATCTGAAGTGAGTTTGAAAGATGGAAATAGCAAGAATGAAGCAAATCTGAAATATGAGAATGAAGATCTGAAATCTAAACTTTGTAAAGTGACATCTGAACTTGAGAAAACCAAATTGTAGTATGTTGAACTTGAAAAGTACAATACTATTATGAAAGGTAAATTGACTCAGTCTAAGCAACAACTTGAGAAGCTATATTCTACTAGTGAGAAGATTGATGAATAAATTTTTTATCAAAAGCCATTCTATGATAAAACTGGTCTTGGATTAACTCATCTAAAGTGAGTAAAGAAAGCAAGGAACCAGATCTGAAAGTTTTTGAAAAAATAGAAGAAAAGAAATCTGATGAAGTTGACAAATCTGAAGATACACCTAAAGAAGAAGAATCACCTAAACAAGAAGAATCACCTAAAGGTATGCAGAGATAATTTAAAGGTAGATGTTTTGCATGTAATACTTTTGATCATATGAAGAAAGATTGTACCAGTAAGAAATTTAAACCTCTTAATGGTTATTATTATAATTGTCATGGTTTTGGACATAGAGCTATTGAATGTAGGAAGCCTAAATTTAATGAGAATAATAATAGTAGTAGAATGTTTAGAGATACTAACCATGTAGATAAGAAACCTACTGAAGATATGAATAGAAGAAATGCAGTAGTATGTTATAGATGCAACAAGGTTGGACACATTGACAAGAATTGCAGATCACATATCAATCAGATTGGACCAAGATATGGAAATAATGGAGTAGTTTGTTAGATATGCAACAAATTTGGTCATACAACAAGGTTTTTCTGGATGAATAACATGAGAAACCCTAACCCTAGAAGTCATGCAAGGAGAAATGAAAATGCAAGCAACAGTCATGGAGGTTGCTGTAGTAATTAAGAAGAAGTGAAGTTCATTAAAGTCACAGATCAAGGAGATACATTCAGCACTGAAGGTAATCAGAAAGGTGAAGTATCTAATGGTAAGAGTGAATCTCTACCTAACCCATCTCAAAGTACTTAATTCATGAAAACATACAGTAGAATAGGAACTTAAGATAGTGTAGAAGTTAGTATAGGATGAATTGAGTCTTGCATAGTTAATGCAAGATAGTATATGATGTATTGATACTATGGTTAAGAGCGCATAAGTTAACATGATGTTATGTGAGATCACAAGAAGTTTTAAGTTTTGCAAGTAAGCAGGAACAACTTTTTGGAAAGAAGTGGCAAAAGAATTGAATGTGATGTCAGAATCTAATGAGATTGAAAGGTTAAAAGGTTATTGTTGTCACTAGGGATTGCACTTGAGTATGGCTAAGTGTAAAACCCAACAATCTCATGAAATATGGGACTATTCTCAGGCTATGGGTAACCTATCCAAGAATAGACCTCCGAATTAAGGGCCAACTTCCCTTTGGATCACTTGAAACTTACTAACTTTTAGGAGGAAAGGGAGAGAGTGCACAAAAAATAAACAACTGCAACTAAATGAAAACAAAGGTGTTCCACCGAATTCAAAAGAGATCTACAACTGAAATAAGTTTACTCCAACAACAAAACAAACTTGAATCATGACTTGATTCCACTTCCTTAAACTTCTTAATGAAACCAGGTACTTGAAATACAGAAAATGAAGAAAACTCCACAACTCTGATATTCTCAATTGCACAAAAGTTACACTACTGAATTAAAAGGAATTCCTGAGAACTAAATTGAATCAACATATAGATTAAGGACACAAAGACATCACAGTAGTCCTGTATATGATTCAAAAGAAAATATGGAATTTTAGGGGAACAAGAAGGATCAATTTTATTGCTAAAAAGAAACTAAGTACAATTGTGTCTCTCACAGCTACAACACTCATATCAAAGAGAAAAGAATGAAGAGCTAACCTCAATCACCAAAAGTTAGAGGTATATAACTAAAACCTAGGAATCTGCATTCAAATTCCACTACCTCCTAAGAATAGAAAAAAAAGTTAATAAAGGACCCATGAGGTTGTATCATAATTCAAATACTAGATTCCCAGATTTCTAGGGGGTGAGGGAAGTGGGGTCCCTAAAAAGAGCTAGTCAAAGAAGACTATTCAATCCACTAAGTCATGCATCAAAATATTCAGGCAATGGTTTATAAAACACCACTGTCAAAATTTACAATGGAATGTGCAATGACTGTTACATTTTAGTACTAACCCCTATATCAATAAATGGATTTAATGCACATTCTAAAATGGTCTCAACCCAAAATGGGGAGACACATTTTAAAAAATAATCATTAAAAAAAATAATCCATTCATATCTAGAACAAACTATGGACATCAAGAAACCAACCTAATGTTTTCAAAATATCCTATCAAAAGAAAACCCCCATGCTTAAAATTGGATACATAGCAAAAATAAAAATGGCAAATAAATCCTCAACCCTACAAAAGGGGAGAAAATAATTCAATAGCTGTTTTCATCAAAAACCCCTCTGCCGCTGGCTTTGTGGACTTTCTCCCTTGACAATTGGCAAGTTTCCCATGTCTACTCGCAGTTCACTGATTTTGGATTTGGAAACAGCTATTCATCTGTCAGCATTATGCTATCGAGGTAGGTACTGGTGCTGTTCATTTGAAGTTCTATGCATTATTGTTTATTCTCTCTGAATCCATGAGGGAACTGTACTTGTATCCATTGTTTACATGATACCCATGAGAAAATAAGGCTAGGGCATCAGTTTACTATTCATTGTTTTTGAGATTGTACTCAAATTTCTTCATTTCGAAGGCATACTGGTTCAATTTCCTCTTTGTGTTTTCGGCTTATTTGCTTTACTGTATCACTCCCTTTCTATATCATTCTCACGACATCTAAATTTACTTTGAAAGCACCGTGTCTTTGATATTATTCATTACTTACAACCCACCATGGCATCCCTAAGTGTACTAGGGTGTGAACCTAACAATTCTTGGTTATTTGTCAGCTTGGGGAGGCACCATGATTTTGTGTTTGTACTGTGACGATGCGTATCTCTTCCCTTTTTGATCTTGTTGCTGTAGATATACCAGTGGTAAATTTAGGGCATTGCTAGGATTGTTTCCTCCTTTTAATGCCGGCTAGGGCACGGGCTTTGTATCTATTCACTATTTTATCTTGCCCTTGTGTGGCCTATGAATGAGCCTCCTATTTTGGTTACTTTCACTAATTTTTGTGTTTGGGTGACCTGCGGTTAGGGAATCATTAACTTATTGCCTTCTTTGTGCACGGGCCCGTGAGGTGTTGAAGCATCACCAATTTTTTGGAATACACATGCTGTTGTGCCATTACTCATTTGATAGTGCCATTGTTTAACGTTGCCTATTGTCTATCCATTTACAGGAACCATTCAATTACTGCTATTGGTTATTGCATAGCCCCCTTGGTTCATTTGGCATCATTTTCATGGTGTTTAGATGCTCGCCTGCTCATGACACCCACATTTGAACAATGGCATCATTTGCCGATGATCTCATTATCTTTTGAGGGTTTGTGAACAAGCTAAGGGCACCAATGTCTTGGCATAATGTTTATTTTATCAAGATTTCCCAATGCTATTTATGGCCCATGAGCCCTTATGCTATATATCTCTTCCCATAGTGACATGCTCATTGTTTTATGTATCTTGAGTTATGGCCCGTATATTACTGCTGGCACTACTGTCCATATTTTATCAAGATGCATTGCTGCTAGTGTATCCATTGAGATGTCACTATTCATTTACTATTTTTATGATGACATGCCATCTTTGAGAGGTATTGCCACTAATTTATCAACTGGAGATCCTTTGTATTTAGTTCATCATGCAGAGTGAATATGCTCATGCCACTGTTATCTTTTCTTTACTCACTATTTTCTTGTATCTATTTGATCACTGATGTATGATTTAATGATTGATTCAATCTAGCCTGATAACATCACTCCTTTTTCTGGCACCGGTTTGTCTTCAAAAGGTTCACTTGTCATTTATTGAATGGCATTGCATATGCTTTGTCATTGGCACTCTCTGTTCCATTTTGAAGACTCTATCTCACTACTTGTATCATGTGAACTCCACTATTTGTACATCATCGACCATGCTTAGAATGTAGCCATGCTGGCGCTGCTTTGTTTAGATCAATGTCTTTGATTTCATTGTAGCTTACTGTGGTCAAGGCCCAAGATCATTACAAGACATCATGAATGCATTAAGGGCTCGAGATTTGTGACATGTGTGCATCTCCATTGCTATCAGGGCAAGCTAGTGAGCTATGGCATTATACCATCATTTTGAATATGCTTTCTATCATAGTATTATATTTGAACAAATCAAATGCCAAAGTAAAGGTGATACTGTGTAGATTGTTTATCCTCCGTATGAAAAGAGCCCTGTATATGATAAGATGTGCTGTTATGTATCAAGTATTTTTGTTTGGGATACTATGACATGTCCCTATTGATCTTGGTTCATCACATCTGTCATGTTCATGCTACAAGTTGATAGTCTTTGTTACTCATTTGGTGCCAATATTTGACTTACTATGTCATGCTACAACACACATACTTTGCTATGTCCATGCCATAATATCAATGTATTGAATGCATCCTTGGAGTATGTTATGCTGTGGTGTGCCCCTTTTGACATGTAGAATTGTACTCTTATTTCTCTACTATTTGCACCTCATGCTTTTCTTTGCTTCCATGATTCTACTTTCATGATCCTCATTAATGCTGCATCATCTGGATGTCCCTTTTTTTTGTACGATGGGTGCTCTTGGCCCTTGATGCAATCATTGATAGAAAACTTGAGGTTTTTCTATCATGATCCGCATCAAGGGCCCAGGTCATTCATTGGATTTATTGTTGGATCAGCTCCTCCTATATTTGCACATGAAACAACACGTCAGTGAAAATATGGTGCCTCTTTTGTTCTTTGGAGCATTGATACACATGCCCTGAGCACATCCTTTGTTAGAGGTGCATGGCTAAGTGTATGTATGCATTCTATGAATATTGTGATACCAGCCATTGCTTAGATCCATTGGATCTAACCATATCCCCCCTTCTCTTCTTGCAGGTTCTGGATCATAGGAGCTCTTTGGATAGGACCAGATCCAGACACCACTACCAGACAATGTCTAGTACTCTAGTATTTAATTAATTTTCTTTATGTATATCTATACTCATTCATTCAATTCTAGTAATGGCTATGCTCATGGCTTGTGTGAGCTCAGATAGATGCTTTTCTCTTTCTAGTTCTTTCCCTTTTGTATAGCATACATATCACTGATACATGCATGTGTAATCCTTAGATGTAGAAGTTTATTTCCTTTCTCTTTCATGCAATTCAAAAATGAAATGAACACAAAATTAAATAAGATCACCTAATAACACAAACTAGGGTATGTAGCATCATCTATTAATTAGGTCTCCAATGTAAGAATGAGTAAAAATATGATAACATTCTGGTGACCTCTTTGGAGTGCTTGCCTGCTAAGCATCCCGACCAGCTGCCTTAAAGATCCATTGGGCACAGAGTCTTATAAGCTTTAGATTGAACCTAGTTCCTTTGGAAAACCAATCCTCCCCACTGACAAAACTTCTAACTACTAGAGATGACCTCTCTGGCTTATTACTACTCACACCAAACTGAAAACCAAACTGAAAGCAAACTGAACTGAAAACTGAAAATAAAACTTGTGCCAGACACTTAGGGAACACAAAAAATTGGAAACTTCTAACTTACTAATGTACAAGGGTAGAAATAGACCTCAGAAATAAGCCTTGAGGTGAATCCCATTCGCTGGAATGGGAAACACTTCTCCATCCATACTAGCCAGTTGGAAAGCATTATGGGCTTTACATCCAATCACCATGAAATGCCCACTCCATATGTCATAAAACTTAGTATGCCTCCCTAGTTTGTATTTTTCTTCATCCCACTTGAGGACAAGGTCCCCTTCCTTGAAAACCTTAGGTGTGGCTTTCTTATCAAAGTTTCTCTTCATTTGAGAGTGATGAGCTTCTAGGTTCTCTAGTGCTAGTTTTCTTGTTTCTTCAAGCTCAACTAATTAAGCAAGCCTGACTTGCATAGCATCTTCTTCCATAAGATCAATTTCCTTGATTAAAATCAAAGTAGGCAACTCAGTAGACAAAGGAAACCTAGCTTCTTTTCCATAAACAAGTGTATAGGGTGAGTTACCTGTAGACCTCTTAGGTGTTATTCTATCTGCCCATAAAGCCAACTTCAGCTTGCTGTGCCAATTCCTTTGGTTTCCTTCTATAGTCCTTTTGGTGATTCTCAACAAGTTCTTGTTTGTTGATTCTACCTGACCATTACCCTGAGGGTAATAGTTAGAAGAGGTACTCAGGAAGATATTGTGCTTGAGTGCCCATTTTGAGATTTTAGTTCCTAGAAATGCCATAGCATTGTCTAAAATGATAGAATCTAGAGTGCCAAATCTAGACACAATGTCTTGATAGAAGTTTAGGATAGAGGTCTCATTTACCTCCTTCAGTGCTATAGCCTCTATCCATTTGGTAAAATAGTCCATAGTAGCAAGTATCCATTTGTGTCCAGCACTGGATGGGGGGTTGATAGGTCCAATGAAATCCAATCCCCATTTGGAGAAAGGCTACTCCACCTTGATGGGATGTAGAGGGAGGGCTGCTAACTTTTGTTTTCCAGTAAACAGAGCATAGTTCTTGCACTTCCTTACCTAATCAAATGCATCTTTTTACAAGCTAGGCCAATAGTATCTAATTCTCATCACTTTTAGAACAGTGGTTTTGGTTGCAAAGTGTCCTCTGGAACCTCCATCATGAAATTCCTCTAGTATTCTGTCTACTTGGCTAGTCTCAACACATCTCAACAAGACACCACTATGATCCCTCCTATATAGAACATCATCAATAATGATAAATGGAATAGCTTGGAGTCTAAAGTAACTTCTTTTACTCCTTTCAAGGCCTTGAGGGCACTGACCAGTTGAGATATAATGTTTCATCTCTATTGTCCAGCTTGCACTCTGCTCTGCATTTTGGTTCATCAGGACAACCTCCTCCTTCTATTGGTTTTGGTATGTTATTCTCTCATTCATTTGTTCACACATCCCTTTTCCTCTAATAAACTTGGTCACTTTGATCTGAATGTCATACTCCATGACTTTGTTGACCCAACCAACCCTCTTATGGCCCAGGTCTTTATTCAGCAAGAAATCTTTTATGCAAGGGTGAGCAACCATTAGGTGCATTGTGTTATTGGATAACAAGTGTCTAAATTTCTTTAAAATTCTCACAATTGCTAGGAAATGCTTTTATATAGGAGTGTAATTAAGTTCATAACCATCTAGACCTTGGCTGTAGAAAGCTACTGGCTGCTCTTGCTTCTCAACATTCTGCTGGACTAACATGGCAGAGATACTATTAGAATCCCCAAAAGCATATAGGATGAAGTCTTTAGAAAAGTCAGGGTTTACCAGAGTAGGAGCAGAAGAAATCACTTCCTTGACTTCTTCAAAACACCTCTTTCCTTCATTTGTCCAATGAAAGGTTGAGTTCTTCTTCAGCATCTGGGTCATAGGCTTTAGTAGTGTTGCAAGATTTGGAATGAATCTTCTCAAAAAGTTGATTCTCCCAAGGAAACTCTGCAGTCCCTTCTTATGAGTTGGTAGGGGTAGTGCCATGATGACCTTTATCCTCTCAGGATCAATTGTTGTCCCCTATTTAGAAACAATGTGCCCTAATAATCTACCTTCATGGACAACAAAAATGCATTTCTTAGGATTCAACAAAACTTCAAACTCTCTGCACCTCTCAAAGATCTACCTCAAATGAGCCAGGTGATCATTAGTGTCCTTTGAAAATATTGTTATATCATCCAAATAAACTAGCACGAACTTGTCCATCAAACCAGCAAATGCCATCTCCATGGCTTTTTAAAATGTAGCACCAACATTAAATAGCCCAAAAGGCATCTTCCTGTATGCCATGGTGCCCCATTTGGTGGTAAATGCTGTCTTATTGATGAAGGGCCACACCACCCTTACCAACTCATAACCAAATACATAACAACATGGAGATAAAAAGAAGACAAAATGCTTTACAAAGCATAAATTAATACTTGAAAATCATTACAACTTGAGAGATCTTACAACATGAGAGCTTCCTCCAAATATGAGATCTACAACATGAGAGATCTTACATCCTCCAAGCTTACAATCCAAGAGCTTCTACCACTTGAGAGCTTGCAATGAGAGAGCTTGAACTCCAAGAGTTTGCAACTTGAGAGTTTGCTTATGAATGCTCCTATGCCTTCTTTATATAGGCATTTACCACCCAAGATATTACAACACAACCAATGTGGGATAAAAGATAGATGCAACTACCTTGATACAAATATTAAATATCCACCCAATTAGTATTAAGCACCACCATGTGGGTCAATTATAAAATTACATTGCCTTTGTGGGCCAATAAGAAAATAGAAAGGTGTAACTACCTAGCTACAAATATTAAATGCAAGAAATTTTTACAAATTTCTAAAATGCCACCTACACACCTCGATAAATGAAATGATTTTTTATTTTTATTATTTATTTTATTTTTCTTTACCACCCATGCACCTTGGTAAATGAAATAACTTTTTTTTTCTTTTTCTTTTTATTTTTTCTTCTTTTTATTTTTCTCTTTTTTTTTCTTCTCTTTTTTTTTTCATTTTCTTCACTTTCTCTCTCCTCCATTTTTTTTTTTTTATCATGCCCCCTTTTAATTTTGTGATGCAAGATGCTCTTGCATCAGACACCCAAGGTAGGAAAATTTTTATGAATATGGATTCACAAAATGAAGTAGCCGCTGCTGATATATATATATATATATATATATATATATATATATATATATATATATATATATATATATATATATATATATATATATATATATATATATATATATATATATATATATATATATATATATTTCTTCTCTTCCAACACTTTGCTGGAACAAGTATTCGCTGCTGACAATACTCCTCTATAATCAACTTCATCTATTTGTAACTCTCATTCTCCTCTAATATTCTAAGATCTAATGCATATGTAATAAACTCTGTAATGCCATAGAAATCTTCTTTTGCATACCAAAAATCATTTGCAAGGTCCTCATATAAACCATCATCATTATCTTTCAAATCCATCTCAAAGTTAGCATCCCATGATTCATAAAAATGTACCTCATTCATATTTTCATCTTTGATTTCTTCTTTCATGTCTTCAACAAGGCATGTGATGGCTTCTTTCCTTTGATCTCCTATCAAGGTATTCCACTTTTCCTCTACTACTGCAATCTTCATTATCAAATCATCTTCATCAACTTCAGGTTTGAAAATCTTTTCATCTTCATGCTCTCTATCTTCTTTTGTACCTCTTGCATGATACTCCACTGTAACTTCCTTCTTTCCTTCATCCAAAGAATTATCATCATATTTTTGAATCACTCTTCTCTTTTTTAGCTTCGCTTCTAATTTAGCCACTTGCTTCTTCAAATCTAGTATTGCAACTCTTGTCTCTTCTTAATATCTCTCTCTAATTTTTTCAAGTCTAAGAATTCTAAGAATCTATCCAATCACAAAAGTCATCTTCTTCTTTCTCCTCTCCATACTCGTATCTTTTTACGAAAAAAAAAAACTTCACCCAACCCAAGGTCCTGGTGCAAACTACCTCACGCTCGACAATCTGTCTACACACTTAGGAACTCCAGCTTTGATATCACTGATGAAGGGCTACACCACCCTTACCAACTCATAACCAAATACATAACAACATGAAGATAAAAAGAAGATAAAATACTTTACAAAACATAAATTAATACTTGAAAATCATTACAAATTGAGAGATCTTACAACATGAGAGCTTCCTCCAAATATGAGATCTACAACATGAGAGATTTTACATCCTCCAGGCTTACAATCCAAGAGCTTCTACCACTTGAGAGCTTGCAATGAAAGAGTTTGAACTCCAAGAGTTTGCAACTTGAGAGCCTTTTTATGAATGCTGCTATGCCTTCTTTATATAGACATTTACCACCCAAGATATTACAACACAACCAATGTGGGATAAAAGATAGATGCAACTACCTTGATACAAATATTAAATATTCACCCAATTAATATTAAACACCACCATGTGGGCCAATTACAAAATTACATTGCCTTTGCGGGCCAATAAAAAAATAGAAAGGTGTAACTACCTAGCTACAAATATTAAATGCAATAACTTTTTACAAATTTCTAAAATGCCACCTACACACCTCGATAAATGAAATAATTTTTTTTTCTTTTATTTTATTTTTATTATTTATTTTATTTTTCTTTCCCACCTATGCACCTTGGTAAACGAAATAACCTTTTTTTTTTTCTTTTTTTTTTTTTTCTCTTTTTTTTTTCTTTTATTTTTTTCCTTCTCTTTTTTTTCATTTTCTTCACTTTCTCTCTCCTCCATTTTTTATTATTATCATGCCCCCTTTTAATTTTGTGATGCAAGATGCTTCTGCATTAGACACCCAAGGTAAATTTTTTTTTGTGAATATAGATTCACAAAATGAAGTAGTCGCTGCTAATATATATATATATATATATATATATATATATATATATATATATATATATATATATATATATATATATATATATATATATATATATATATATATATATATATATATATATATATTCTTCTCTTCCAACACTTTGCTGGAATAAGCATCTGTTGCTGACAATGCTCCTCTATAATCAACTTCGTCCATCTGTAACTCTCATTCTCCTCCAATCTTCTAAGATCTAATGCATCTGTAATAAACTTTGTAATGCCATACAAATCTTCTTTTGCATACCAAAGATCACTTGCAAGGTCCTCATATAAACCATCATCATTATCTTTCAAATCCATCTCAAAGTTAGCATCCCATGATTCATAAGAATGTACCTCATTTATATCTTCATCTTTGATTTCTTCTTTCATGTCTTCAACAAGGCATGTAATGGCTTCTTTCCTTTGATCTCCTATCAAGGTATTCCACTCTTCCTCCACTACTGCAATCTTCATTATCAAATCATCTTCATCAACTTCAGGTTTGAAAATCTTTTCATCTTCATACTCTTTATCTTCTTTTGTACCTCTTGCATGATACTCCACTGTAACTTCCTTCTTTTCTTCATCCAAAGAATTATCATCATCTCTTTGAATCACTCTTCTCTTTTTCAGCTCTACTTCTAATTTAGCCACTTGCTTCTTCAAATCTAGTATTACAACTCTTGTCTCTTCTTGATATCTCTCTCTAATTTTCTCAAGTCTAGAAATTCTAAGAATCCATCCAATCACAAAAGTCATCTTCTTCTTTCTCCTCTCCATACTCGTATTCTCTTAAGAAAAAAAAAACTTCACCCAACCCAAGGTCCTGGTGCAAACTGCCTCACGCTCGGTGATCTATCTACACACTCAGGAAGTCATGCTTTGATATCACTGATGAAAGACCACACCATCCTTACCAACTCATAAACAAATACATAAAAACATGGAGACAAAAAGAAGACAAAATGCTTTACAAAGCATAAATTAATACTTGAAAATCATTACAACTTGAGAGATCTTACAACATGAGAGCTTCCTCCAAATATGAGATCTACAACATGAGAGATCTTACATCCTCCAAGCTTACAATCCAAGAGCTTCTACCACTTGAGAGCTTGCAATGAGAGAGCTTGAACTCCAAGAGTTTGCAACTTGAGAGCTTGCTTATGAATGCTCCTATGCTTTCTTTATATAGGCATTTACCACCTAAGATATTACAACACAACTAATGTGGGATAAAAGATAGATGCAACTACCTTGATACAAATATTAAATATCCACCCAATTAATATTAAACACCACCATGTGGGTCAATTACAAAATTACATTGCCTTTGTGGGCCAATAATAAAATAGAAAGGTGTAACTACCTAGCTACAAATATTAAATGCAATAACTTTTTACAAATTTTTAAAATGCCACCTACACACCTCGATAAATGAAATGATTTTTTTTTCTTTTATTTTATTTTTATTATTTATTTTATTTTTCTTTCCCACCTATGCACTTTGGTAAATGAAATAACTTTTTTTTTCTTTTTTAAAAAATTTTTTTCTTCTTTTTTTTTCTCTTTTTATTTTTTCTATTTTTTTTCTTCTCTTTTTATTTTTTCATTTTCTTCACTTTCTCTCTCCTTCATTTTTTTTTATCATGCCCCCTTTTAATTTTTTGATGCAAGATGCTCCTGCATCACTTATATTGGTCTTCTTCTTTAACCAGGGCCTGGTTGTAGCCAGAAAAGCCATTTAACAGAGAAAATCTGTCAGACCCTGAGACATACTACAAAATCTATTCCATGGATGGCAATGGGTGATGATCTTTGAGTGAGGCTCTGTTAAGGTCCTTGAAATCCACACATAACCATATTTTACCATTCTTCTTCCTAACTGGTACTAGGTTGGAAACCCAAGAGGTGTGTTTAATGGGAAAAATAATATTGGCTTCAATCATTTTCCTCAACTCTATTTTCATCAAGACCTCTAACTTAGGATTGATAGGTCTCTGCTTTTGTCTCACTGGTTTGGCATGGGGTTCTAGCTCAATGGTGTGCTGGGATAAATGGGGATCAAACCCTTTCAGATCATAGTATTCCCATGCAAAAATATCACTAAACTCCTAATATAATGAAACAAAGGCTTGCTTTTCTGACTGAGGCATACCTTCCCTAACTTAAGGGATTTATCTTTGAGAATCTCCATAGACTGGTAGTGTTCTTCTTTGATTGTCATATTGGCTTTGTCTCCTTTGAGTTGATAATTGGAGTTAAAAATGGACTCAAGGGCGACCAGTCCCTTGGGTAGCTTGTTACTTTTCAATTGTAGCATCTGGTCATTATACTGGTGAGTATGTTTGTTTTGGTAAACTTTAGAGAACTCAGCTTCTTCTATCAAAAAGTTAAAAATCTACTCATCATTTTCAAAGACTTGCTAGCTCACCTGATTGTCTGGTATAGATGGCCTTACTAGAACTTTCACATGCTACGAGTCAGGACTCGTGATCTCTTTTGGAATATCATATTATGCTCCCATGGTAGCCATCTTGTCTGCCTGTTTGTTCTGATTTCTTGGGACAACAACTAGATTAAAAGCACAAAAATATTCCATTAAATCCCAAACCCTATGCTTATACATCTTAAGTGTATCATTCTTTGTGAGATTAGTGCCACAAATTTGATTAACCACTAACTCACTATCACCTGTAACTTTTAGGCACTTGATTCCTCTTTGTCTAGCCCATTCTAAACCATGAATCAAGGCCTCATACTCTACTGTATTGTTAGTACAACTGAAAGAAAAATGAACTACAGAGTAATACCTTTGCTCTTCTAGAGAAATTAGGACAACCCCTCCTCCCGAACCAACTTTGCTTCTGGCACCATCAAAAAATAACTGCCACAAATCATCATTCTGATCTTCAGAATACTTATCTTCTTTCTTCATCAAATCTAGAATCACAACACCTTCTTCATGAATGATATACATTCCAATACCAGAAATCTCCATGTTTCTAAAAGGGTTATCATCCTCCAAATCTCTTTCAGCCCACTCATCTAGGACAATATCAGGAATCTTTTCAACAGTGGGTTCAGGTTCAAAATCACTTGGATCTTGTTCATGAAACATCAAATTGGCATTTATAGGGCTTGGGGTATAAGGTTCAACATGATTTTTTACAAAAGCCTCATACTTGATTCTAACCCTAGTCTTGTACCTAGTTCTAAAATATAGGTGGGACTAATCAGCTGAGAGATATCCCCCTAACCTGGTAGTGAACTCTCTACTTAGACAGATAGAAAAGTGAGGAGGTAGATCTATGATATAGACATCTTGGGGAATGGAGAAGTTAGGAAATTCATGTAAAGTGAGGCTTAGGTCCTTAATGACTCCAATGGTGCTAACTGATGACCCATCCAACTGAATAACATGCCTATCTATTGGCTCATAAGACAATCCTAGGAGGTCTGCTAATTGTTTAGAAATCACAGAACTACTTGCTCTTGAGTCTATCATAGAATTATGAACCAAGAAGTCTCCAAAAATAAGAGTTACATAGAAAGGAGGAGGTTTAACCTATGGGGAAATAATGTGTTGTAAGCTGGCTTCTTCAATTTGCTACTCCTTTTGAGGTGTTTCAGCCACTAGGACCCTGGGCTGTTCTGAAACAACTTCTTGACTTGATGAAAGCTTATCCAACTTGCTAAGTATTAGCTCCTTTTGTCTAAGGATCACCAGGGTGTCCATTAAAGACACATTAATAGAGGTCTTCTTCATCTGCTCCACAATATTAAAGATCCCAAACTTACTTTAGACTGCCCCTTTGGTGCAACAGTCTCTATTTGTGTAGACACCAACTGTGCAACTGTCTTGACTGGTTCATTAGCCTTTTTTGACCGGTTTGGGACTGGAGTTTGAACCACCTTGGGTTGTGTATTCACAATAGGAGCTTGCTGACTGGTAGAGGCCACTTGTTCAACCTCCAAAGCCTTCTTTTTAGACCTTGTGTTGGCTGCAACTGGAACATAATTCAGGTTATTATTTGGTGAAAAATTCACTCCGCAAAAATCTTCTTTCTAAAAATTAACCAATGCCACCTCAGGTGTCTGCAACTCATTCGAGGTAGCAACTGGGCCTTGTTGAATCTCTGGTTCCTAAACCATCACCCGTGGCAACATCACATTACTTTGTACCATGAGGGCCTGAGCATAGCCATTAGGACACATCCCTTGGATATGTTGCTGATTACATGGGCAACCCCATTGATATTCTTGTGCCATGTTATTCTGGGCTACAGGAACCATCTCTCTAAAAGTACTAGGAGTGTTAGGATTATAAGGCTGGCTGGATTTTTGATTGTAATTTCTTGCTTGGCCTTGTTGGCCTTGTTCGTACTGGGGTCTATTTTGCTGATAATGATTTTGATAGGGCTGCTGATAAGGCTATTGATAGGGTTGTTGGTAAGGTTGGGACTGCTACTT
Source organism: Chamaecyparis obtusa (assembly GCA_027943335.1). Taxonomy (NCBI): domain Eukaryota; kingdom Viridiplantae; phylum Streptophyta; class Pinopsida; order Cupressales; family Cupressaceae; genus Chamaecyparis; species Chamaecyparis obtusa. The sequence continues at coordinate 1,014,020 of BSBK01001200.1, forward strand.
CTTCAGACTAACTAGCTCATTAGTGATAGTTTGTAAGGCCTTTTTGATCTCATTCAACTCTTGGGATTGGTTCACAATTGGGTTAACAACTTGTTTTGAAGGAGCTGGGAGAGGTGGAATAGATGCCAAGGCTGGAATTGCTTCAGAAATAGGATGAAGCTCGAGAAAAATAGGCATTGGAGGCCTTGGGGCTATCTTTCCTGCTTGGATTAGGCTATTTTTAGCTCTTATGGCAAGATCATATGTTGCTGGTAAATTAGTTCCTCCAATGGATTGGATCATAATAACGATATCACTATTAAGGGCTCTTAGATAGTAAAGAAAAGCATGCTGGCTTGAAGGCCTAACTGTGGCTGGTATTCTAGTCCATGTCCTTTAAAATTTAAAATTAAAATCCATCATGTATTCTTGGGGTGATCTTTTAATAGTAGTTAAATGCTCAACTAATAAGAGGTGATCTAATTTATCTTCAAATTGATTGGTCAAGGCTTGACCCAACCCATGCCAATCAGCTATAGAACCAATTGCTAAGACTCTAAACCATTGCAAAGCTTTGCCTTTGAGGGAAGCTACCAACAACCTCACAGCCACACTATCTTAGGTTATATTATCAAGGGCACAAAGGGATGCTACATCTCTTATATGCTCAATAGTAGAGGTCTGATCTTCTCCGGTGAAAATAGGCAAAAATTTTAAGAGCTGATATAGGTATATCATTATGCTGCTACAAATTCAAGGGGCTGCCTTGATTGAAGGCTATAAAAGGATGTTGTCTAGCCATTAGAGGATTAAGGGGAGCTTGAATTGCTGGTACTGCTTACACTGGCTGAATTTGGGAAGTGGTTGCAGGAACGCGAGTAGGATTAGGGGTAGGACTAGGAGTAGGATTTGCAGGTTTTGATGCACTATTTTGGGCTTCTTTAGACCTCTTTTTGATGGATGAGAGCTCCCTATACACAAAAGGATTCTTACTCTACCTAGTTGGGATCTTACTCATAAACATAAGTACTGATCTGCATGAAACAAGATTAGAGTCGCTAGGTATGATTTCAAAACATTGTCACTGCTCATACCACACAATAACTTGCATAAATATTTCTTAGAAATCTGACTCACTAAGTCTTCTATCCCATCGGGTGTGCCAAAAATTATTGTCACTAGGGATTGCACCCGAGTATGTCTAAGTGTAAATCCCAGCAATCTCATGAAACATGGGACTATTCTCAGGCTGTGGGTAACCTATCTGAGAATAGACCTCCAGATTAAGGGCTGACTTCCCTTTGGATCACTTGAAACTTACTAACTTTTAGGAGGAAAGGGAGAGAGTGCACACAAAATAAACAACTACAACTGAATGAAAATAAAGGTGATCCACCGAATTCAAAAGAGATCTACAACTGAAATAAGTTTACTCCAACAACAAAACAAACTTAATCATGACTTGATTCCACTTCCTTAAACTTCTTAATGAAACCAGGTACTTGAAATACAGAAATGGAAGAAAACTCCACAACTCTGATATTCTCAATTGCACACAAGTTACACTACTGAATTAAAATGAATTCCTGAGAACTGACTTGAATCAACATACAAATTAAGGACACAAAGACATCATAGTAGTCCTGCATATGATTCAAAAGCAAATATGGAATTGTAGGGGAACAAGAAAGATCAATTTTATTGCTGAAAAGAAATTAAGTACAATTGTATCTCTCATAGCTACAACACTCATATCAAAGAGAAAAGAATAAAAAGCTAACCTCAATCACCAAAAGTGAGAGGTATATAACTAAAACCTAGGAATCTGCATTCAAATTCCCCTACCTCCTAAGAATAGAAAAAAAAGTCAATAAAGGACCCATGAGGCTATATCATAATTCGAATGCCAGATTCCCAGATTTCTAGGGGGGCGAGGGAAGTGGGGTCCCTTAAAATAGCTAGTCAAAGAAGACCATTCAATCCACTAAGTCATGCATCAAAATATTCTGACAATAGTTTATAAAACACCACTGTCAGAATTTACAATGAAATGTACAATGACTGTTACATTTTAGTACTGACCCCTATATCAATAAATGGATTTAATGCACATTCTAAAATGGTCTCAACCCAAAATGGGGAGAAAATTTTTAAAAAATAATCATTAAATAATAAAATTCATTTATATTTGTACACACTTAATAGTGCACTTCTCTAAGTCATTACTTCTGAGGGAATCCATGAATGGGAAACCTTGAGAAAGTGACCTAGAGCTCCCTAGGCATGGAGTCACAAGGATGTTGATGGTGCTCTCAGTTAGAGCTATTGAAGCATGCAACCTTGCTAGTAAACCACACAATGGGAGATTCAAAGAGACAAGGGAAAGAATGCCAATATCCTTAAGAATCAATGAAAATGCAATGCAATGAAAGCCATGCTAAGAATGAAGATGAAAGCTAAGCTATGAAAGGAAATTATTACAAACCCTTGCTAATTAAGCTATGTGAGCTAATCTAGAGCATAAAAGAAACTAAGCTAGATGCCATGAAAGCTATGATGCAAGAAAGAAACTAGAATGGAAGAAATGATCTCCAAAAGCTCCAAAGTCTCCAAGAAATCCTGCAGCATAAGATTAGCATAAAAAGTTGGGGTCTAAGAATGAGAAAAGAGCTCTCCTTTTAAAGGAATTGAAAAGGAATGGACCATGGAGATTAAGAGGCAAAAGATTTAATCAAGGGTGGAGCTTGAAAGAGGAGCAATCCATGTGTACAAATATCCTCCAATGAGAAAATAAGAGTTGACTTTTGTGTCTATATGAGATAAAAAGTGCTTTTCTTCTTTTTATAAAATAAGAATAATGCTTTATTTGTGCAACTTAAGATAAGAGGAAAAGTGGGGGCTTTTATTTAATAAAAGGGGAGGAAAATTCCTTTTAAATAAATAAAGAATTTAGGATAAAATGGTTAGCCAATGGAATAAAATCAAATAAATGATAAAATAGGATTTGATCAAGGAAATTGATATTTGAAAAATGTTGATTTTTGAAAATATTGATTCAAAAAATAGAATTGAAATGTGAGATCAATTTGGGATCACAAAACAATCCAGATGTGTGTTCGACGGATGGGAACACATCAAGACAAGTATAAGCAAAAGCTGACAAAGATAAGTTGAAAGACAAGACCAACACCTGTATAGCTAGGTGATAATCAAGTCTCAAATAAGAGATAAGAATCTCAAGCAAGGTTGATTGATAAGCTGAATCAAGAATTAAAGCTTATAGGTACTACCCCCTCAGAATTGAAATTGAAATGAGATAAAGGAGAAATAGTAAATTGATAAACTTGATCAAATCACTAGAAATCATAATCGAAGGTGAAAGATGATAGGATAACTATCAAGAAGTGAATATATGCCCTAGTTTGACTGGGAAATATATAGGATAAAAATAAAGTCAAACCTCATAGATATGGATCGAATGAAAATGAATGAAAGACTAAAAGGTTGAAAGAAAGGGGGATAAAAAAATGAAGATGCCCCAACAAAGATCGAAGGATCAGGCCTCAAATGGTCAGCCAACTACGTAGGAGAAGTAGAAAGGTTTGAAATGTGATTTTGACTAAAAAGATGAACTCAGATTTCAATTTCAATCCCGAAAATGGATCCAAGACGTCGAAATTAGCTAAGGGTGCAATTTTTGCGCAATTCTAAGGTGTTTTGAAAATTAGGTCAAAAAGTCAAAATGCTATAAAAGGGGTAAAAATGTCATTTTCAAAATCATTTGTCTTTTAGTGATTTGAGACTTTCGAGAGCTTAGAGAGAGAAAATGGCCTAGCAAGCAGTGATTCTGATCCACAAGCATCGATTTGAGTGCGCCCGATTGCACAACCGGCCTCCGCAGTATGGTGTCCCAATATGTTTTCAGAAAAACTCACCTTGTAGGTCATTAATGAGCATTTATGTTAATTTAAAACACATTTTTTTTATGTTTTTTAAATTTTCAAATTTTTAGCCGTATGAAATTTCATACGATAATTAGAAAGTATCGCTCTCTTTGATAATATCTATCATACGATAGTTCATGGGTCAAAATAGTATCGCACGGGTATGTAATCCAGTATTGCATGATACCAGACAAAATATCATGCGATCCTATGTGAACTATCACACTCAAATATATTATCGCACTGCTATTGAGGAAAGTATCGCATGATACTTAATCAAAAAATAGTATCGCACAGTGTAAAAAAATTGACATGTTTTAAATTTTGAGCACTTATGACATGGGTCCAGACAATGTTTGCATTTTAAGTTGTTTTGTACTGATTTTATACATGCATCATGATATGTTCTGACATCCAGTTTGGGTTAATGGCTTGCAGGAGAACTTTCCTACACTCCTCATTAGAGCGTCGAGAGTTACCAGGCTACGGTGTGTTCGAGATCTTGATGATCCAGGATGGGCAGACTTGAGGGAGATGGGCTTTGATTACTTGCTATAGATGCCCCACATTCATGTTGATCATGGATTACTGATAGCATTGGCTGAGAGGTGGCACAGTGAGCATAATACCTTTCACTTTCCCACTGGAGAGGCTACCATTAGCCTAGAGGATGTCTATCAGATCCTTTGAGTTCCGAGCCAAGGAGATCCTGTGAGTATAATCATGTTTATAGATAGTCATAGATGTAAAGTTTCCATATGATAGAAACTGACATGATTGTTTGTTGGCATAGGTGTACTACGATCAGGATCTAACTAAGGGGTGACAAATTATGCAGGATATGTTCCAGGATGTCACATTTGTTGATAGACACCTCAGCTAGGATTGGCTGATGGAGGAGTTCAGCAGGGACTTTCTAGTGCCATGCATTGTATGTTCCATAGTGGCATAGGATCTCATCATAGATAGGAGCCAGAGAGGGTTCCCATTGGGCTGGGGTCAGTTAGTGGTAGATCTGATAGCACACCCATGGCGGATGACATGGGGCCCAACCATCCTTGCTGATATGTACCATGAGCTCCATGATATTATCTTTCGGGAGAGAAAGACTTGGGCGTGCAGTGCTATCCTAGCACAGGTATGGGCATGGGAGCATATCGCCATTGTGTGTCCATGTGTGTAGCTGAGGGAGTGGAGATGCCCCTATATCTATAGATACATAGGATTCCTATCACAGCCACATAGCGGGGATGTGACATATTATAGGAGACTACTAGATGAGCTCACATCATTTCAGTGGAGGCCATACAGGGCTTGCGAGTAGTGGGGTGATCGGGAGGAGAATTTGGGTTACATGCTATACAGTCGGCCATTGGTAGGTTAGCACTCTAATATCGTAGAGCATTTTGTGATCACTCGGGTTTGGAGATAGTTCAGGTGACAGTAGAGGGTGCCCAATGAGACCACTACTTATGCTCGGGTTAGGGATGAGGAGAGACAAGGATGGCTGCTGATGCTAGACTACCAGCAGACAGTACATGATACAATGACCATACGCAGGGAGCCATGGGACTATCTCCCAGACATGGTAGATGCAGGGGTAGATGCGACATACAGGGTAGAGTGCAAGAGACAACTCTTCCCTAGGTTTACTGTACCTGATGCACAACCAACAGCACAGGGGGATGATGGAGATGATGGGGATGGAGGGGATGGAGGAGGTGGAGGGAGAGGAGAGAGGAGACAAAGCTCTTGATTAGGTGGCTAGAAATGGTCACAGAGATAGGGTTCTGCTGATGAGGGGGATGATGCTGCGAGGCCATCTTGTTGACGGGTGGATGATGGCCAGGATTAGCCTACAAGGGGAGAGGATCTCAGAGTGAGGATCTAGGCTCTAGAGATAGAGATGCAGAAGCTACAGATCACCATAGCTGTCATAGACCAACAACTGACTGATCTAAGAGCTGATATCAAGCGGCGGGGGAGGGTGGGACATGCCGATGCAGTAGAGATATAGCGAGAGGTAGCACGGGCTGCATATTATCATGGACTCTACATACATGCTATATTTGAGGGTCAGAGAGTGCCATTGTACTCTCAGAGGGTAGGCATGTTGGACATGGTACCCGATAAGGCGGCGACACCACCTCCACCACCACCACCAGATGATGGGGCTAGCTAGACTTAGGTTTAGGATAAATAGATGTATAGAGACATACCCTGGGACATTATCTAGATTTTGGATCCCACATTGTATTTGTATCATGACATTTATATATATGAGATTTATTGGATTTTGATAGATCTTGTGTACTTGTCCCACTTGTGATGGATGTTTCAGTTTTTATATTGTCTTGTCATATTGCTCAAAATGTATGTTATATATGCTCATGTATAGTCTCTCTCATAGATTTATGTTTAGTTATCATGTTTATGATATAGAATCATGTTTCTAAAAATGATCTCTTTGATATAGGTATGATGATAAGATTAACTCCTTGTGATGATAGGAATAGGATGTGATGTGAAAGACAAGGAGCGAAAGACATGATCGAGAAAAGGAAAGGTGAGTGCAGTTGATTGATAGGTCCATGAAAGATGAAAAGGAGAGCTCTCTCCATGTGCAAGATGCAAAACTAAACTAACATGAACCTAAAAATGCAAGCTACTATGAAAAGTGGTTTAATTTCAAGGTCACAAATCTTTTAGACTCTAATATTCATCATCAAGCATTATTGGTAGCATCACAAGATGATACAATGCACACTAGTATGACTATGTGAATCTGAATATGATCTATATTAGATAGATATGTGGGAATCCCACCTAAGCATCAAAGACATATAGAGCAAGATGACTAGTGCAGTGAGATTACCTAAGTTTTATATAGAAAGGTTATACTCACAGTGAGACACAAGGAAAGTCAAGATGACTATAAGTATGCACTTGCAAAAATAGTCAAGGATAATACCTTGTAGACCCCAATGTCAAGTGGAACAGGCATAAATGCTAATGATAGTTAGGACCAAAAAAATATACCCACAAGAAGAAAAAGCAATAAAACATATCCTCATGCCCCCAGTCTTCTAGCTCAGCATCATTGAAAACTATTAGGGAGAGAACACTCATCAAAGAAATCAACATAGACAACACACAAAGAAATAAAGTCAAACAAGTCTTAGTAAGTTGAGTGTTTAGGTGCGTGTGTGTAGGTCATAGAGTCAAACTTTGAGTATCACATCTGCCAATGAGAAATACCATATCATGCTAGACTACAGGTAAGATATCTGATAAGTGTTGAGAAACACTTGACGCTAGGGTAGTGTTGAAAAACACAATTGGGGTGGTGTTGAAAAACACCTTTTGTAAGATGTCCTAAAGACCAATGCATCCTAGGGACCAAAGCTAACATAGCTATGCTCGGTAGACAAAGACAAAGACCAATTCCAAACCAAGGCAACAAAGGTCAAGGCATGATGGAGAAAGGCTAAGTGTCGAGGACGTGTGCTAAGAAACAAGGGTTTAAAGGCCTCAAGTAGTGCTTGTTTTCAGGTTTTCACCACTTGGAGATTTTTGATTTTTTCAATTTTTTTATATTTTTGCTACCAAGGCACCTGTTTCCAAGTTTTCACTAAGGCACTTTTTCTATTTTTTTGAACTTTTTGCATTTTTTGATTTTTTTAATATTTTTTTAGGACTTTATATGCTTTTTAGGATTTTTTCAACATCATATATGAATTTTTTTAAGATCAATAAATATATACAAAGATGCTCCCAGACAAAATAGGCATCATGGATAGAACTTCTTGAGGTGCAAAACATTGATAGGATCAGGGAGCTATTCTCCCTCTGGATTAGATAGTAAATAAGCACCTGTCCCAAAAGCAACAGTAATGATGTATGGTCCAAGCCAATTAGGTTCAAATTTTCCCTTTTGCTCTCTATGTTGTTGGTTCTTAGGGTTTTCTCATAGGACAAGATCCCCCACTTGAAATTATCTAGGGTGAACCTTCTTGTTGAATGCTTTGGACATATGCTTTTGGTAGACTCTCATGTGATCAAAAGATGCTTTACGATTTTAATCTATAAGTTCTAGTTCTTGTAGTCTCATGGCATGATAGTCTTCATCTGTCACTAAACCTTTAAGGGAAACTCTAAGAGAAGGAATCTCCACCTCTAAATGTAACACTGCTTCAACACCATAAGTGAGGGAAAAAAGAGTAGACCCTATTGGAGTATGAATACTCATTCTATAGGCCCACAAGACCAGATTTATTTGTAGATGCCAATCTCTACCATTCTTGTGAAGTGTTCTATGGAGAATTTTGAGAATGGTCTTATTCAAAGCCTCTTCTTGTCCATTTCCTTGTGGGAAGTAAATGGAGGACCAATGCTATTTTATCTTGAATTTCTTGCAAAGATGTTTAAGGTCCTTGTTTTTAAACTGACCTCCATTGTCAGTGATTATTTCAGAAGGCACTCCATACCGACAGATGATATGGTTCAAAATAAATAGAGAAACTCTCTTGCCTGAGGCAATAGAAAGTGGGATAGCTTCTACCCATTTGGTAAAGTAATCGGTAGTAGTGATAATGAATTTTTGTACACCTGATGAGTTGGGATGAATCTTCCCAACAAGGTCAAAGGCCCAATGCTAAAATGGCCAATGAGAAATAGAAGGAATAAGCTCCCTGCCTGGAGAATGTTTCTGACACTTTTTACAAGATTTAGCAAAAGCTACTACATTTGTCTGCATGGTAGACCAATAGTACCCCACTCTAAGAAACCTTTGGGCCATGGCAAGACCATTAGAATGTCCTCCACAAATTCCCTCATGAATGTCAGCTAACGCTTGGTTGGACTCATCCTTTTCTAAACACCTAAGAAGTGTCCCATCTAAACCCCTCCTATACAGATCACCAGAGATAAGGGTGTGGTGAGAGGCATTTTGGGTTAGGTTTCTTTGCTCAGAATGATTGAAGGTTTTAGGAATAGTACCATCATGGAGGTATGAGTAAATGACACCATAGCGGGATGAATCATGGCTAATAAGGGTACAAACAACTTGGCTTTCTTGGGAGTCATAGATCAGGTAGCGTAGCTGTTCCACTAGGAATTCGAATCTAGACTCATGCTATTCTAGCTAAAGAAGTGAAGCCAATGTAGCCATAGAATCAACTACTTTATTCTCTTCTCTAGGGATTTGTTGAAATGTAACAAAGGTGAAATATCATTGCAATGAATCAACCATCTTCTTGTAGGGTACCAGTTTTTCATCTTTGGTTTGGTATTCTTCATTAACTTGGTTGACTATTTATTACAAATCCCCATAGATATGTAGCTCTATGATTCTCCATTCTATAGCCATTTTTAGTCCATTTGTCAAGGCCTCATACTCTGCAATGTTATTTGTGCATGGGAACAATAGTTTGTAGGATTTAGGAATTGTGTACCCATGAGGAGAAACAAACAACACTCCAGCACCTAAACCATTTTGCATGAAAGAGCCATCAAAGAACATCTTCCATGTTCTTGTAGTCATGTACATTATGTGCTCATCTAGAAATTCAACTTGAATTGGTGCTTTGTCTCGAATTGGAAAATCAGCCAATTGGTCTACAATGGCTTGTCCTTTTATAGCCTTACGCTCAACATACTCTATGTCAAATTCTGATAAGATCATCATCCACTTAGCAAGTCTACCTATGAGAGCAGCCTTACCAAACAAATATTTGAGAGGATCAATCTTTGCAATGAGGTGTATTGTATGTGCAAGCATGTAATGCCACAAATTTTGGAAAGCAAACACCACTGCAAGGCAAGATTTTTCAATACTAGTGTAGTTGACCTCATATGACACCAAAGTATGACTGATGTAATATATAGCTCTTTCTTTTCCAATATCATCAAGTTGAGCCAATAATGCCCCCAAGGAAGATTCTATTGCTAACACGTACAATATGAGTGGTTTTCTTGGGATAGGAGGCATTAAGATTGGAGGATTGGCCAAGTATTGCTTGATTTGGTCCATGCTTTGCTGATAATCTTCATTCTAGACACATTTAACCCCTTTATGTAAAGTCTTATTAAAGGGTTGAGCTCTATCAGCCAGTTGTGAAATAAACCTCCTTATAGATTGAAGGCATCCTTGAAGACTCCTCATTTGGCTAATGTTTTTGGGAGGTGACATATCCAATATTGCTTGAACTTTCTCTGGGTCCATCTCTATTCCTTTAGCTGAAATGATAAATCCTAGGATTTTTCTAGAGGTGACTCCAAATGCACACTTTTTGGGATTTAATCTCAATTGAAACTGTTCCATATGATCTAGAATGACTTCCAAATCACCAAGGTGTGTATTCCTTTTTTTAGATTTTTCCAGGGTGTCATCTACATAATCTTCCATATTCTTATGCATCATGTCATGGAAGATAGTAGTCATAGCTCTTTGATAAGTAGCTCCTTCATTCTTTAATCCAAATGGCATGACATTCCAGCAATAGGTTCCCCATGCGCAAGTGAATGCAGTCTTTTCCTGATCTTTAGGAGCTATTTTGATTTGATTATACTCAGAAAAACTATCCATCAAAAAATAGATCTCATAACCCATGGTCATGTCCACTATCATGTCTATGTTTGGAAGTGGAAAATCATCCTTTGGGAATGCTTTATTAAGATCTCTAAAATCTGTGCAGACGCGAATGGACTTGTCATGTTTTGAAATTGGTACTATATTGGATATCCATTTGGCATAATCAATGGCTCTTATAAATCCTACACTGAGGAGTTTTTCTAGTTTAGCTTTGATGAGAAGGGCTATGTGTGGATGCATTTTCCTCAACTTCTATTTTACTAGTTTTATACCTGGAGCTATGGACAAGTGATGCATAATGAGACTAGTGTCCAATCCTGGCATGTCTGAGTAAGTCCAAGAAAAATTAATCTTCTTGGTCTGTAGGAACTTGGTATATGCTTCTTTTTCCTATGTTGATAGAGACTAAGCTAAATGCACTATTTGTGGAGCCTCTTCTGTATTCAAATTGACTAGCTGTGTAGGCTCGACAAGAACTGAAGATCTATCCTGAAAGTAACTTGGAAGATAATCAAGTACCTCATCCTTAGGTGCCTTAGAGAGGTTTTCACCCTCGAATACGTCCTTTATTTTTACTTTTTTAGGTTCTAACACTGCCACACAGTGGTTTTCCCCATCAGAACTCTTATTATTTTTTTCTTTTCTTTTCATTTTGCGACTAAGGTACTTGATATCTAGTTTTGTCATGCTTGTAGTTGGTTCACTGGTGGAAGAGACTATAGGTTCAAGAGAATTTAGGTAACATGCTATCTCATAGTCATTTTGGAAATTTAGGAGATGAGGCTCTTGATAGTGTTGAGACCAATCAATTAGGTGAGGATTGGCAAGGGGTAGGTCAATGACTGGCTCAATATTGTGTATGAAAATGGCATCATCTCTGGTGATTGCAGAGTTAGGATCCATCAAGTATCCCTCTAAGGTACCCAAATCAGGACTTATCCTACCAGGCAAAGAATCTTACACTAAAGCGACTCATAGATTCCAATGCTCTAATCCTACACTAGACTCATTAGCTACCTCGGGTTAGGAACCATATGTATGGATGACATCAATGTCCATGTCAATTGTGGAACAATCAGAGAGAGATTCCCACTCATACTCATGTGAGTCCGTATCTGAATCCCGGCTGGGATGTTTACACAAGGCATATTTTTTAGGCCTTGAGGTAGAAGCTTTGATGTCACCAAGGGTAACACCTTCTTGAATGCCATTTGTGTATTCATGTTTTTGAATAGGATCCTCAACATGATCCTCAATAATGGATACTTCTGGTTCTAGGTCTGAAACTGTTGGATTGGTAACTAGAGTATCTGAATCTCCCCAAAGGAGATTGGTGGAAGGGATCCAATCTTCACACCTATCTTGTTAATTTTGCAAATTGGGTATGTAGCTTGATTCATCATCACTATCCTTCTTAGCAAGGATAGGAGTAGTTTTCTTGTTCTGACTTTTAAAACCTAGGCCAATCGTTGTCTTAGATCTATGACCAAAAAGAGCATGGTCGAGTGGTTCGGCTCTAGCATCTAATTTGTGACTAAGAGGACCATGAATTGGATAGCCCATACTCTTGACAAGAGTGTACCCTCTTCCATAGACCTTAGGAGAGGGAGATAAGTTCTCATTATGCATGTACTTGTCTTCTCTATAGATCTAGTCCTTAACAACTACCCCTTCTTTTTCATCTTGTATGGGCACTGAGGACTCTACAAATGTACCAAACAGAGTCATTGCTAAAGATGAAGGATGCATCTCTTGTGAAGGTTTACCATAGGACCTAGGTGAGACTGGCAGTTTTGTAAAGGAGTCAATTTGATACCCCCCCATTCCAAGGTCTGTGGACTTGAACTTATCCTTGCATTGTGCTAGAGTTGCATCAAAATCCTCTGCTTCTCTGTTGAGAGGAACATGAGTCCCTACTGAAATTGCATTAACGGATAATGTGCTATCCTTGGGCATACAAAATTCCACTCCATTATAGGGGAACTTAAAACATTGGTGGTAGGTGGACAACATTGATTACATGTCATGGATCTAAAGTCTACCAAGTAGGATATTATATGCTAAAGGACCGACATCAATAATTTGGAACAAAATGTCCTTTTCAATAGGGCCAATCCTGACAGGAAGGATGACCAAGCCTTTGGAGATTCTCTCTGCCTCATCATAGGCTTTAATGGTGATTTTCTTCTAGGTATCAATAACTTTCTTAGAATAACCTAGTATTTTCAACAAACTCAAGGAACAAATAGTGAGCCTAGCACCCCCATCAATCAACACACGCCTGACATGGGTCTTGTGGATCATGACTTCAATATGAAGGGCAAGATTATGTGGATGGTTCAAGGCTTTGTCATCTTCTTCTGAGAATGTGAGGGAATGAGGGCTAGTAAGGTGGTTAACCATGTTTTGGAATTGGTCAACATCTATGTTGTTAGGAACATTGGCTGTTTGCAAAGCATCCTCAAGGACACGCTTATGTCTTGGGGACAATTCCAAGAGTTCAAAAATTGAGATTTGAGCTGGCATTCTTTGTAACTGGTCAACAAGATTATAGCTCATTTTAGGGTTGATTGCTGATTTGGTGGTGACATTCTTGGATGTCACTTGCTTGGGTTTGCTGGGTTGATTGGAACTAGGACCTCTAATAACCATAGGACCTTGACTTTGGCTTCTCGTGACAGTGTTAAGAGCTTGGGATGACCTTTGAGAGTGAGGACCCCTAAGCACCACCACAATTTCTTCATCAGATATAGGAGGAGAGCCCACATCATGACCATAGGGATCATTGTCTCTCATCATGTTGACACTTTCCTCGACAACCTCAAGCATATTGATCACATTTTCTGCACCTGTGTAGGTATAGTTGATTTCAACCTTTCCATTCTTGGGTTTAGAGGTTTCCCCCTTTTCATATTTGGGCAAAGGCTCCTTGAATGCCTTACAGTCTGCATTGGTATTCAACCCATCAATCTGAAGTTTTCCACTTTTAATAAGATCTTGGATAAGGTGTTTAAGTTTCCAACAATGTTTGATGTCATGTCCAATGCCATTGTGGAATTTGTAGAAATATTTTTCATTCCACCAATGTGGCTTAACATCAAGTATGTGGAAATTTTCTAGATCTTGTGGTTGTGCAAGGTTATTGGCAATAAGCGTCTTGAAAATATCCTCATAGGAGTCACCTAGTTTAGAAAACTATTGCAACTTTTTCTTGGGATTTTCTTGATACTTTGGTTTACGCTCTTGTTGGTTGGAGGGTGTGTTGAGCTTCATAGCTTGGACCACACTAGACAAATGGAGGACTCCTTGATCCTTGTGTTGGGAAGAGTCCACAACTCTGTCGTTGACTACTTGCTTATTCTTGTTCTAGTGTGAGTGTTTGCCTTTATCCTTATTAGCATTGTTAGGATTTTGACCACTGTTGTTATTGCTATGTTTGGTCAAAATGCCTTGCTCTTTCAAAACATCCTCAATTCGACATGCTATCTCAACCATAGTATCGAAGGAATCAAAGACCATCTTCCAAACCTCATAACACATTTCAGGCACCAAATTACTAACAATGATGTTAATCCTTTCATGTTCAGGGATAGTCCTAGAATAGTGGGAGCACAATCATCTCCACCTTTGTAAGAAGGTAACAAAGGATTCCCCCTGGTTTTGTTTCAAATTGCATAATTCTAACATAGTGACTGATCTTGGCAAGTTGTATGCAAAATGTTGAACAAATCAGTGGACAAGTTCTTTGAAAGTTTTGACAGGAGGGGTTATGTTGGTAAACCACTCCATGGCTTGGCCCTTGAGGCTTCTTGGAAATAATTTCATAAGGTAGGAGTCATCTTGGTGAAACTCAAAACTCATGATGTAGAACTGATGCACATGATCATGTGGGTCACCATTGCCGTCATACTTGTCATATTGGGGAATTTTGACATTTCTAGGAAAGTCCTTCATACTCACACTTTTGTCGAAAGGATTGGGACAAATAGAATCAAGTGAAAAGGAGCTTTTAGGTGCCAACACCTTTTCCATCATTCACTTGAGTTGCTTGATTTCCTCTTCTTGAGAGGGTCCTTGTTTCTTGATTCTCCTATCCACATCAAAGTTGTAAGGGACTCTAGAACCCTTGTTAATCAAGCTCTTTAGGAACCTATCTTTGTTTTGATCAAGGTACTTCTCCACATATTGATGGAATATTGGCTTTTGTTGCATTCTCATAAAATCTTGATCATCAAAACTTGCACTACTTCCTCCATGTTGAGAGCCATGATGAGCTCATTGGGAGGGTTGTCTTGAGTTCCTAGGAGGTGTTTGTCTCCTATATTGTGAAATCCTCCTTCCTCTAGGACTAGGAGATCTTGAAGGGGTCCTTGACCACCTTCTACTTCTTGGGGTTCTTGAGGGAGTAGATGGTGGAGAGTTGTTTCCACTGTTGGTACCCCTTTTGTTGAATTGATCATTGAGTTGTTGGGTGAAGAGCCTATCTTGTTCCTCTTGGAATGCTTTTCTTCTCAACTCCAACAAGGCTTGTTGCTCTTCCTCTAGGTGTCTAAACCTTCTTTAGCAGCTTGTTCATCCAAAAAGGCTTTCTTTTCTCACTCAATTCTTTTAAGCCTTTCATTTGCATATCTTGAGGTTGTTTTGAGTGGAGAGTTGGACCTTGAATGTTTGAACAAGTCATTAGTGAATGTAGCATTCACATGAGCATCACTGGATTCATTGTTTTGGTCTTCATGTTGTGACCATGCATCTTGGTGAGCTTTCCCATAATGTCTTTCAGCTTTTTGATGGGCATCTAAATATCTTGAGTTAATAGGGGGTGATTCAGGTTGATTGTCATCACCAAACAACATGTTATCCCTATGCATTTGGCAAATGTCATCAAGAGTTTGATCCATCACTTCTCTTTGTTTTCAAGTCAAAGTGTAGCTCATGTCCATATTTTATTGAGAAGATGGTAAAGAGGTACTCAACTCACTAGGATTTCTCTTTGGGTCAAACCAAGCCTCAGACTCGCTCCTAGGTGATTGATCAAAGATGGGTTTCTTTCCCTTTCACCTTTGATGAGTTTGGACTAAGGGTAATTGTTCAAAGACAACTTGAGGTCATTTTCCTTAACTAACTTGGTACGTTGTTGTAACCGGCATGAAAGAAAAAGACCCTTGGTGATAAGATGACCTAATGAAATGTCAATACCAAACTAGGATAGTGAAAGTGTTCAATTGTCCAAAAAGAGATGGTGAGATAGAAAGCTGTAAAAAGTGTAAACCAACACTGCCATAGAGGTGTATAATAAAAGGATGAGTATCCTAGCACATATGGACCAGGAGGATGGATTTACCAAATATAATTGAAATTGAAACTAAATTTTGATGGAAGTGAATTGGACAAAAGAGTACTGAAACTCTCCAAGCGTGTTACCAAAGAATCTAAAGGTGTACTTTTTCAACAAGGATATATCCTAACTTATCAATGCCAAGCAAGACTACTTTGTAAAATCAGAGAACACTAGTTCAAGGGGTCTAAAAACAAGAACCCAAGGTACAAACTAATTTCTAGCAACAGAGTAAGTCACCTACTAAAAATTTGGTCGACTAAGAAAAGGATGAAAAATTGCATAAACCATATAGACAACAAAAAGGCTTAGTGCGATAGTTTCCAAGCTAATAGTATGATAGTTTCTAACCAGGTGACATTTCACAGTAAGTAGTGCGACAGTTTCCAAGCATCCTGTGCGATACTTTCCAGGAAAGCAGTGCGATAGTCCTCCAATGACAAACTATCGCACGATAATTCTCAGTACAGTGTGCGATATAGTTTCAGGATCGTACGACTCTTGACTAGTGAGTGCTAAAAATCTCAGTTTTAAGGGCAGTTTGTTACAAATTTCCATTTGAAGATTGGATTTTTCAATTTCAAGCACAATGAAAGCAGTAAATAGATAGGTTTGCAAATAGTAGGGGATCAAACATGTCGTAAAACACTTGCACAAGGGCAAAAGCAACCTTGCCAAGACAAGAAATTTGTGATATCAAAGCAATAAAATCCTATGAATGCTACCGTGATGTTTGATATTTGAGAACATTTACATGGGTAGATCATAGTGAGAACACTTCAAGCACTTACTAGCCCAAAAAGACAATGGCTCAATACTAAACAACTTGGCCCACACTTGATGCTCCATTGCCTCACACAAAGTGGTTGCCCATAATAGATATTGGCTTTGTCGTGGAAGTGCCAATGACACAACGAAAGGAACATAGATGGGGAGTAATCTTGGGGTGATCCGGGTTAGTCCACTAGGATCAATCCTTGCACCAAGAAGCTAAGTGGAAAAATAGGGTGGCTTCTACTATGGTTCTTAATAAGGGCTTCCATTCATAATACCCCTCTTTCTCCCCAAAAGGACTCCTTACCTTGTGGCAAGTAACAAACCTTGTGGCCACAAGAGTACCTTAAGCATTCTTGCTTAACATTTTCCTCATGGTCACAATCCCACAAGTACTCACATCAAGTGAAGAAAAGTACTATGTCTACCAAGGTTTTATGTCCTTGATAGCCTTGAGTTTATAGTGGGTCAGAATAGCTGGTGAAAAGCTTGTCCCCACTTGAGTCATTCCTCTTGATTGCTCAAGAGAAGGCCCGCTAAAGGATTCTAAAAGATAAACAAAGAGTGGATCAACCTTTGAGTGTCAGGATTTCTATTTCACCTCAAGGGTGAAGAGCATAATCTCCTAGCTCAAAAATTTCTCCCAAACACACCAAGAAAAGGTTCAATTACCCTCTTGCTTTCAAAATCTAAAGATGGGTCAAGATTTTCTGGTTCACCACAAGGGTGAAGAGCATACTTCTCCAACCAACCAAAGATCCCTACAACAAGATATTAAGTGCCTATGAAATGAAACAACTAGTATATGCTGCACTCAAAAGAAAGCAATTAAACAAGCACTTGATTGGTTTTTATGCTTTGGGCAGCCCTACAAAAACCGTTAGTAGCCCTTGTGCATTTGGAGCTTTGACATGCGTTCTTTTAAGAAAATAATTTCAAGCAATAGGAGCACCTACAAGCACAACTTGTTAGCCCTACAAAGGTTAGCACATCAAAAACCAAATGAAATCTACAAATAGATCCCTATTCTACAACAACAAATTAGAAATCCAAATCAAATCAAGTAAATCTTCCAAAGAAATGACAAAAATTGCTCACTGCTAGGCTTGGGTGATATTTCTGTCAGAGAAAGGATCGTGCGATATTTTGTTCTGTGCTGGTGCGATACTATATCTCCGTGTGATATTTCCTAATACTTGCGTGCGATAGAGTCCGCCAAAGCGTGTGATATTTTAACTGGTAAAATATCACACTGGTATATAAGGAACTATCGTACGACACTGGAAAATTGTCGCATGATAATTATGTCAGAAAAAACAAGAGAGAAAAATATTGACGAAACAACAAGCAAATATTGACAAAAAAAATGACAGAAATGCATAAAAAGAAGGACAAAACAAGAATGTTCTGCCCCACGGTGGGTGCCAAAAATATACACACTAAATAGTGCACTTCTCTAAGTCATTACTTCCAAGGGAATCCATGAATGGGAAACCTTGAGAAAGAGACCTAGAGCTCCCTAGGCATGGAGTCACAAGGATGTTGATGGTGCTCTCAGCTAGAGCTATTGAAGCATGCAACCTTGCTAGTAAACCACACAATGGGAGATTCAAAGAGACAAGGGCAAGAATGCCAATATCCTCAAGAATCAATGAAAATGCAATGCAATGCAAGCTATGCTAAGAATGAAGATGCAAGCTAAGCTATGAAAGGAAATTATTACAAACCCTTGCTAATTAAGATATGTGAGCTAATCTAGAGCATAAAAGAAACTAAGCTAGATGCCATGAAAGCTATGATGCAAGAAAGAAACTAGAATGGAAGAAATGATCTCCAAAAGCTCCAAAGTCTCCAAGAAATCCTGTAGCATAAGATTAGCATAAAAAGTTGGGGTCTAAGAATGAGAAAAGAGCTCTCCTTTTAAAGGAATTGAAAAGGAATGGACCATGGAGATTAAGAGGCAAAAGATTTAATCAAGGGCGGAGCTTGAAAGAGGAGCAATCCATGTGCACAAATATCCTCCAATGAGAAAATAAGAGTTGAATTTTGTGTCCATATGAGACAAAAAGTGCTTTTCTTCTTTTTATAAAATAAGAATAATGCTTTATTTGTGCAACTTAGGATAAGAGGAAAAGTGCGGGCTTTTATTTAATAAAAGGGGAGGAAAATTCCTTTTAAATAAATAAAGACTTTAGGATAAAATGGTTAGCCCATGGAATAAAATCAAATAAATGATAAAATAAGATTTGATCAAGGAAATTGATATTTGAAAAAAGTTGATTTTTGAAAATATTGATTCAGGGATTTGATAAATTGCTAAATGGGGCCCTAAAGTCTAGGCGACCATTTTAGGGTGCATACAATATCTAGAACAAACTATGGACATCAAGAAACCAACCTAATGTTTTCAAAATATCCTATCAAAAGAAAACCCCCATGTTTAAAATTGGATACATAGCAAAAATAAAAATGGCAAATAAATCCTCAACCCTACAAAAGGGGAGAAAATAATTCAATAGCCATTTTCATCAAAAACCCCTCTGCCGCTGGCTTTATGGACTTTCTCCCTCAACAATTAGCAAGTTTCCCATGTCTACTGGCATTTCACTAATTTTGGGTTTGGAAATAGCTATTTAGCTCTCGACATTATGCTATCGAGGTAGGCATTGGTGTTGTTCATTTGAAGTTCTCTACATTATTGTTTATTCTCTTTGAATTCGTCAGGGCACTGTACCCGTATCCATTGTTTACATGATAGCCCATGAGAAAATAAGGCTAGGGAATCAGTGTACTGTTCATTGTTTTTGAGATTGTACTCATATTTCTACATTTCAAAGGCATACTGGTTCAATTTCCTCTTTGTGTTTTCAGCTTATTTGCTTTATTGTATCACTCCCTTTCTGTATCATTCTCACGACATCTGAATTTACTTTGAAAGCACTGTGTCTTTGATATTATTCATTATTTGCAACCCACCATGGCATCCTTGAGTGTATTGGTGTGTGAACCTAACAATTCTTGGTTATCTGCCAGCTTAGGGAGGCCTGTCTATATTATGGTCTATGATACTTTGCATTATTGTGAATTCTTCATATTGAATGAGGGCACAGTGTATTCTAGGGAAAGAGTTTTGAGTGCTATCATTGTGTTCATCCCTATGTTATGTTTATTTTGTTCACGGCCTGCGAGAAATGCCAGGGCACCATGATTTTGTGTTTGTACTGTGATGATGTGTATCTCTTCCCTTTTTGATCTTGTTGTTGCAAATACACCAGTGGTAAATTTAGGGCATTACTAGGATTGTTTCCTCCTTTTAATGTCAGCTAGGGCATAGGCTTTGTATCTATTCATTATTTTATCTTGCCCTTGTGCGGCCTATGAATGAGCCTCCTATTTTGGTTGCTTCCGCTGATTTTTGTGTTTGGGTTACCTGCGGTTAGGACATCATTAACTTATTGCCTTCTTTGTGCATGGGCCTTTGAGGTGTTGAAGCATGGCCAATTGTTTGGAATACACATGCTGTTGAACCATTACTCATTTGATAGTGCCATTGTTTAACATTTCTTATTGTCTATCCATTCATGAGAGCCATTGAGTTACTGCTATTGGTTATTGCATAGCCCACTTGGTTCATTTGGCATCATTTTCATGGTGTTTAGATGCTCACCTGCTCACGACACCCATGTTTGAGCAATGACATCATTTGCGGATGATCTCATTATCTTTTGAGGGTCTGTGAACAAGCTAAGGGCACCAATGTCTTGGCATAATGTTTATTTTATCAAGATTGCCCAATGCTATTTATCGCCCGTGATCCCTTATGCTATATATCTCTTCCCACAGTGACATGCTCATTGTTTTATGTATCTTGAGTTATGGCCCATATATTACTGCTGGCACTACTGTCCATATTTTATCGAGATGCATTGCTACTGGTGTATCCATTGAGATGTCACTATTCATTTACTATTTTTATGGTGACATGCCATCCTTGAGAGGTACTGCCACTGATTTATCAACTGGAGCTCCTTTTCATTTAGTTCATCATGCAGAGTGAATATGCTCATGCCACTATTATCTTTTCTTTGCTCACTATTTTCTTGTATGTGTTTGATCACTGATGTATGATTTAATGATTGATTCAATCTAGCCTGATAACATCAATCCTTTTGCTGGCACCGATTTGTCTTCGAATGGTTCACTTGTCATTTATTGAATGGCATTGCATATGCTTTGTCTCACTGCTTGTATCATGTGAACTCCACTATTTGAAGACTCTATCTCACTGCTTGTATCATGTGAACTCCACTATTTGTACATCATCGTCCATGCTTAGAATGTAGCCATGCTGGCGCTGCTTTGTTTAGATCAATGTCTTTGATTTCATTGTAGCTTATTGTGGTCAAGGCCCAAGATCATTACGAGACATCATGAATGCATTGAGGGCTCGAGATTTGTGACATGTGTGCATCTCCATTGCTGTCAGGGCAAGCTAGTGAGCTATGGCATTATACCATCATTTTGATTATGCTTTTTGTCATAGTATTATATTTGAACAAATCAAATGCCAAAGTAAAGGTGATACTATGCAGATTGTTTATCCTCCGTATGAAAAGAGCCCTGTATATGATAAGATGTGCTATTATGTATCAAGTATTTTTGTTTGGGATACTATGACATGTCCCTATTGATCTTGGTTCATCACATCTGTCCTGTTCATGCTATAACATTGATAGTCTCTATTTCTCATTTGGTGCCAATATTTGACTTACTATGTCATGCTACAACACACATACTTTGCTACGTCCGTGCTATAATATCAATGTATTGAATGCATCCTTGGAGTATGTTATGCTGTGGTGTGCCCCTTTTGACATGTAGAATTATACTCTTATTTCTCTACTATTTTCACCTCATGCTTTTCTTTGCTTCCATGATTTTTCTTTCATGATCCTCATTGATGCTACATCATCTGGATGTCCCTTTGTTTTGCACAATGGGTGCTCTTGGCCCTTGATGCGATCTTTGACAGAAAACTTGAGGTTTTTCTATCATGATCTGCATCAAGGGCCCAGGTCATTCATTGGATTTATTGTTGGATCATCTCCTCCTATATCTGCACATGAAACAAACACGTCAGTGAAAACATGGTGCCTCTTTTGTTCTTTTGAGCCTTGATACACATGCCCTGAGCACAGCCTTTGTCAGAGGTGCATGGCTGAGTGTATGTATGCATTCTGCAAATACTGTGATACCAACTATTGCTTAGATCCATTGGATCTAACCATATCCCCCCTTCTCTTCTTGTAGGTTCTAGATCATGGGAGCTCTTTGGATAGGACTGGATCTGGACACCACTATTAGGCAATGTCTGGTACCCCAGTATTTAATTAATTTTCTTTATGTATATCTATACCCATTCATTCAATTCTGGTAACGGCTATCCTCATGGCCTGTGTGAGCTCAGATAGATGCTTTTCTCTTTCCAATTATTTCCCTTTTGTATAGCATACATATCACTGATACATGCATGTGTAATCCTTAGATGTAGAAGTTTATTTCCTTTCTCTTTCATGCAGTCTCCAAAATGAAATGAACACAAACTTAAATAAGATCACCTATTAACACAAACTAGGGTATATAACATCATCTAGTAATTAGGTCTCCAACCTAAGAATGAGTAAAAATATGATAACGGTTATGATCGGTATTGTTTGATCATTAAAGTGAATACAAGTGTTAAGGAGATCAAAGGAGCAGTGATTGGAAGCAGTTTGCAAGGATTTGGTGAAGGAATTTCATGCCAGATATATGCAAACCCTAAATCATGAAATTGAGGTATTTTACTAAGCAGATCTATTTGTCAGTTAGAGAATTTGTAGAAGATATGGACGTTTCATTGATTCACAATGTAAGAGATAAGATCATACCTAAGACTAAAAGGGAACCTATAGAACCCTTGGAAGAAGACCCTAAATTAGCTTTATCATCTGTACCAGATGGAATTCTACATTTAGAGAATGTTAGAAGCTATTTGGGATGTAAACTTGAAACCCTCATTTATAGTGATTTTACTAAGGAATATGAGAAACGTTACCATCAGGATATGTCATTGAGAGTAGGGTTTGAACATTTGAAGGATAATGAAATCATAAAGTACTCTTTACAGTATGAATTTGATGATGAAGAATGCACTAAGATAATTCTAAGCAGAATACATAATGGAAAGTTTTGGTTAGATGATAGAGTGATAGACATCACAACAGACCTAATTCATGAAGTAACTAGTTTTTCTAAATCTAGAGTCATACTGTTTAATGAAAAGAATGTGAAGAAAACTATATTAGACAACACTAAATCATCTTACAATGGCAGAGGTATAGTGATTAGCAAGATACAACAAGATGATGTTAGGTATTTGTGCAAGGATCTATGCAAGATTCTTATAGTTAAATTTTTTGCTAATTCAAGAGAAGATGACATGGCAGCTGGAATGATTCATGCAGCCTATTTGATGTGTGTTCACAAGATACAAGTAGACATGTGTGAAATCTTGAGAATTCAGTTATTTGAGAACTTGTAGAAGATAAAGAAGACTAAGAACTCCCAATTTAGATTCTCATCATTGATCACTTATATGTTTTTTCATTTGTTAAGAAGATTTCCATTTACAATTGGTGATGATTGGAATGATGGAAAGACCACAATGGAAAGGATAAACACAATATTCAGGAGACATCTTATTGACAAGGTCAATGTGAATGTAGTTTTAGTGATTAAAACATTTTAGAATTTGATGAAAAACATATCAAGAATTCCTCAGTGAATTGTTGAAAAGTATAAGAATGACATATGTTTTATGGTTGACACTGACTTTACATTTATTGAAGCAGTTGAACCTAGACTAGCATTCATAGACCCTCTTGGCTATGAAATTTCTAAAACTAAAGCAGAAGAATATGTGAACAGATTGCTTAAGAGTAAGTTGGATATTCACATTAGCAGATTTGGGACTTTTGAGGAGAACTTCAACTCTGCAAAGTTTATTCAAGAAGAAAAATAGTCTAAGAAAAGAGTAGAAAGTACAATTAAGAAGATTCTGAAGGACACATGATTGACAGAACAAGAGTTTATGATTGAAAAGAATACAACAACATCACTTAGAGACATTGGACAAAAGGAAGTTTTGTCTATTCCACCCCTATCAGCGGTTGAAACTAGAAATTTGAAGCATAAAGTGAAAGTAGAGAAAGAAGAACAAGAAGTTAGGAAAACTACAAGATCAAATCCACTAGGGAAAAGAGTGAAAGAAATAGCTACTAGACTAGGTAAGAGACAAAAGACAATAGTACCACTAGTACAAAGGAAAATAGCAAAGATAAAAGATGATGAAGATATTCAAGTGAAAAAGAAGACATGGAAACCAAAGATTGAGAAGGTAAATGATCAGATTATTCATGATCTTTATAACTATTTAGAAACATTCAATTTGGAAAATGTAGTTGTGAGACACATGATCCTAGTAGATAAGAAGTTTGACACAATTCAAGGTAAGATACCTGATGATTTATTTGAGAAGCTAGTTAATAGGAAAAAGAGAGCAACTGAAGAAGATAATAAAATTAGAGAAAATCTTGTAAGAAAACTATGTGATATCAAAGATGAAGATCACTTTAAAGAAATAAGGAAAGAACTTGGAACCCATCTAAGAACAAAGAAAAGAATGATTCAGATAATGGGAGGAAACTATGAAGAGATAAACAAGGAAACAGAGCAAGCAATAGTGAAGGTAATGACATCTAGTGTTGAAAAACACTTTAGTGCAGCAGAGTTAATGAAATAGGAAGAGGAAGTTGAGCATCAGAAGAGTCCCTCTCCACCATTAATTAACATTGAAGATGAGTCAATGCATGTGGAAGAAACTAAGATCACATTGGACAGTGATGATAATCTTTTTCAAAATATTGAAAACATTGTTGACAATTCGGCCTTAGAAGAACATGACAGATCTATTGTAGAAGGAGAGAAAGAATCAAGGAAAGAGGAAGAAAAGAAAATAGAGAATCAAGCAAGCACAAAAATTCAAGGATAGAAAGAGGTCCCTAACAAAGAAGAAATCAGTCTTAGACCTGAGATTGCAAAGAAATCATAGATTGGATCTATATTTGAAAGTTTTGGGAAAGAGGTAGATGATGATGATCAAATGGAATTGATCACATCCCTGAACAAAATTATTGGAAAGAACAAGAAGGTGAAGAGCCTTGAAGGATCTTTGTTGGAAATAAAAGAAAAGTTACAAAGTGTTGTGACTAACCAGATAGCAGAAGTAGACCCACTAGAAAGAGCTAAGATAGTTATGAATGTATTTGATAATGAGTTCACTAAATTATCAGATATGGCTAAAGTGAAGGTTCAAACAACCTATGAGGCCAAAATTTTTCATGATATTAGTCAGAATATTAGAAATGATATTAAAAATTTGGATGTTTGTATAAAAGACTTGAGAAGAAATCTGGACAGAGGTAAAACTTTGTATATTCAGTGTACAAAATTTGAAAACCATATATTTGAAGTAGTTGAGAAGATTAAGGCTAAAGAAGCAAAAATACAGTTAGAGACAAATCTTTTAGTTAGCCCTAATGTGAAGATATTGGATATTGAGAAAAGAATCAACAAAGTAAATGATGAAATAAGGATTCTCAGTGATGAAAAAGAGAGGAAATTGAAAAGATTCGCTCTTCTAAGAGAGCACATTTCAATAAAGATAAGCATTGTTGAAGGACAACTGGAAGAATGTCTTGCATCGAAGACATCTTTTGAGAAGTTTAGTTTTGCAAACCTTCAAGCATGTGAGATCACATCTTATGGATTATGTGCACTACTCAGTGTTGTAGATTCCATTAAGAAGGCATGGGAGAAGGAGATAGAGAGCATTAAAGTGAATTTTGTAGATTGTGTTTCAAGCCTACCAACTCTGCAATACTGAATCAAGGTATATAACTTTTTGAACATAGTTTTTGGCACCCTTTTTTTTGTCATTGTTGTCAAAGGGGGAGAGATATATAGCAGAAAATTGATGTATGTATGATAAGGAAGTATATTATTAGGGGTAGTATAGAATATAGATAATATTTATGGAGTTATAAGGACAACATATATATATATTTTTGTTATGGCCACAATTTTGAGTTTTAAAGTTTTGAGACAGCCAATTTTCTCATATGTTGCCACCAATGGCAAAGGGGGAGATTGTTGGAAATTTGGCTGAGTTAGATATCTAGATGTTGTCATTATGGAAACATATAATCTACATGAAGACCATATATGACAGAGAGCAAGTATGACAGAGCACAAAGAAAAATTGTCTAATATATGCAGTATTTTCCCAATGTACCCAAGAGATAGTTTTGATTGGAGATGTCGATTGGAGTAAGTTCAGTGCTCGTGCACTTGAAAATAGATACTATGATGGCTATTGAGGACTCACCTCAGAGTGCAAGTTTGTACGACATTTACAGAAGAAGTTATGGCAATTTTACCAAAGACAGTGTTAAGCCGACATGACAGAATATGAAGATGAAATTGGTAAAGAGTTAAGGGATTATTTTGTTTATCAAAACAATGTCTTAATAAAATAAAGAGACAACATCCTAGATGTTAACCCTTGGGTAAATATGTATTTTGTGTAAAGCTTTATGTTATGTAAAGCCGATTGTAAAAGTTATTATTTCTAATAACTTGTATAAATGTAAGGCATATGAAATGCGAAGAAGATATAATGTATTGTAATGAGATAGATGATATAGAGAAAGATATTGATGTGAAGTTGTGAAAGACAATAAAGTAGTATAAGGTTATGTACCTTATCCTATTTTTTAATTAGTAATCATTGTACATTACTTGTTTGGGTAGTGGGCTCATCTTGTAATCATTTGTAATCAATACTACCAACTCTTAGCAAGGTTGAGGCTTCTAACAAGGCCTATAGTCCCTTAATCAGGATTGAGAAACTATATGCTTGTAACAGGCTCCTAATAGGGTCAACATCCTTAACATGATACTTTTGATTAGTGGATCTTTGTGGGTATCATCCCCACCAGGGTTTTCCCTTGGCCAGGGTTTCCTTGAGAACAAATAATGTGTTATGAGTTCATTTTCTTTATTGCTATGCATGTTATTTAGTTTACTATATTATGCATGTATTAAGATAATCTATTATATCCATAATTGGGTGAAAGAAAAAGTTTGTAGAATACTGATTCACCCCCCCCTCTCAGTATTCCCTATTTCTAACAGATAGTTGATAAGGGATATCAAGTTTGGTTTACTGAGAAAACTTGTGTGATCAAGGATAATGATGGTAATTTGATTGGAACTGGATCAAGAACCAGAGGTAATGTATTTTAGTTGAATCCTACTGAGATGACATGTATGATTACTAAAATTGATGACAATTGTTTATGGCATAGAAGGTTTTGTCATATAAACTTTGATAACATTGTGAAAGTAAGTACTACATTTGCAGTAAGAGATTTGCCAAAGATTATGAAACCTACTAACATGATTTGCAAAGAATGTGTTATGGCTAAGCATAAGAGAAGTTCATTTCCTAGTAAGAAGTTCACAACAACAAAGAGGTTGGAAATTATTCATACAGATTTGAGCAGTCCCACAAGGACTAGAGGATTCTATGGTGAAAGGTATTTTATGATTCTTTTTGATGATTTTACAAGAATGATGTGGATTGCATTTCTTAAAGAAAAATTTGAAGCATTTGATAAATTTAAATTGATTAAGAGAAAAGTTGAGAATGAATCTGGAAATATGAAGATTAAATGTTTAAGGTCTGATAGAGGTGGAGAATTTTATTTGAAGGAATTTAATACTTTTAATGAAGTGAATGGTATTAAGAGACATCTTTCAGCCCCTAGAACACCTGAACAAAATGGTATTGTAGAAAGAAGGAACATATTGATAACTGAAGCAACAAGAGCTATGTTATTTGAGAATGATTTGGAAAAGACATTATGGAGAGAAGCAGTGAATACAATAGTATATACAATGAACATAGTAAAAATCAGAGCAGACACAAACAAGACACCCTATGAAATGTGGTTTGGACATGAGCCATTAGTTAAGTATTTCAAAATTTTTGGAAGTAAGTGTTATATTTAAAGAGATGATGATATTGATAAGTTTGATCCCAGAAGTGATGAGGGTATATTTCTTGGTTATTCATTGAAAACAAAAGCTTATAGATGTTTCAATAAAATAACTAAGACTATTTTTGAGAGCGCAAATGTTAAAGTTGATGAAAAGTTCAAAATTCAAGAAAGAATGATTGATTATGGATCTAATGAAGAAGTTCGTCCTAGAATTGATCAAGGAAATATTGAATTGTTTTATAAAACTAACAATGATTTGTAGAATGAAAGTCACATTGAGGAGATAAGAGAAGAAACTAGAGCATAACATGGAGTTGAAGCAAGAACTGAGACAATGACACCTAATAGGAATCTAACAAGAAATCACCCCACTGATCAGATTATTGGAAGCATAGAAAAAGGTCTTCTGACAAGGAATAAGGTACCAGAAGAACTATGTTTGATTTCTCAAATTGAACCTAAAACTACTGATGAAGCCTGTAAAGATGAAAATTGGATTAAAGCAATGAAAGAAGAACTAGATCAAATTGAAAAGAACAAGACTTGGGAGTTGGTCCCTAGACCTAAAGATAAAAATGTTATAGGAACTAAATGGGTATTCAGGAACAAGATGAATGAAAAAGGAGAAGTTGTAAGGAAAAAAGAAAGATTGGTATATAAAGGTTACATCAAGAAGTAATTAATTATGAAGAGACTTTTGCACTTGTTGCAAGAATTGAAGCGATAAGAATGTTTTTGGCTTATGCAGCTTATAATAAATTCAAAGTATATTAGATGGATGTGAAGTCAACATTTCTAAATGGAGAACTAGAAGAAGAAGTCTACATGGAGCCGCCTAAAGGTTTTCCCCTGACTCATGAAGGAGATATGGTTGTTAATATTATTTAGAACAACAAAGAGGGGGGTGACTCAGTTGTTCTCAGGTCCAGATGTACCAATTAAACTTTTAAACACATAAAAAATCTTAGATCTAATTACCAACACAACTCAATCTCTAAAGTATATATCAAAAACATATAACATGTAGTCCACTGTCCAAAAGTAATTAACTTGCAGAATATAGCAACATTCACATCAAAACATTCACACAAGTATAACACCAAGATTTATAGTGGAAACCCAACTTGGGAAAAACCACTTTGTAACATGTTATTGATATTTTCACTCTTCTAAAGTGAGCTTTGTGAAAAGCCAACCCTGTTAAAGGTTTACAAACACACTGGTAGGTGTGACCCTATTAAAGGATTTAAACACTCTGTCAAAAGTGACCTGGTTAAAGGATTTAAGTACATTCCATTAGAATGTGACCTTGATTAAAGGATTTATACAATGACTGGTAGGTCAACCTCAATTAAAGGATTTAGACTGATACAATGGTTAGAAAGTAACAGTAGTTTCTAATTTGAAAAACATATAACTCACTTTGCAAATAGCAGATCCACTTCGCACATATATGCTAATTTACTGATTAAGCTCCATTTCCATCACCATCATTGACCTGCTCAAAATTCACTTCAAGCAATCACAACTCTGATCAACTCCTTAAAAATTTCACCTTTTGCCTTCTTAGACTTATCAGTCAATAACATCAACAACTTCGACCCATACTGTAACCTCACAATTAGGTTTTCCTTTATACTACTTTAATTAGGTAGATCCATCTTTTGCCACTTAATCTCCTCCATAGATCTTAGGTTTAGGTCAGATTCATCGAATCCTTCCAACATTTAATTTCTTCATCCTTCCTTCTTGATGTAGGGGCATCCTCGGTTCCTGAAGATTTTGGTAGTCTTGGTAACTATTTGGTGGAGTTCAGTTAATTGGCTAGTGATCTCGGTAGAAGACTGGAGTTTCTCGATCTTTGGTGATAGTTCTCGGTCAAAGTTTGTTTGGCGTCACCGATGGAGCTTGGTGGATGATGGTCACTTGATGACTCAGTGTTTTTGGTGCTTAGTGCTTGGTTACTGATGAGGTCTCAATGTTTATTACTGGTGCTCAGTGTTCTTGCTGACCGACTTGTGTGTTTGGATGAATCAGCTTGGCCGACTGGTACATTTAATTTGGGTCGCACTCCTCGAGTTATGGATTGACTGTTGGACATGTGGGGACCTAGATCTGGCATGTTGCATTCTCCTATGTGGATTTGGATGCCAACATGATGAATTAATTGTTGGAAGGCTATGTGAGAGCCGACTGATGTTTCATTTAATATTTGTTTATTTTGGAAGCCGACTAGGTTTTGGGATTTATTTGTTTGTAAAGCTGACTTATGGTTGTGTAGTATTTAAGAGGGTGCTTGGGTAGTTGTTTAAAGGGAGAGAGAGTAAATTTGAGAAGGTAGAAGGAAGTAGAAGAGGTGGTAGTAGAGTTAGTAGCTTACAAGATTAGGAACAAGAAGATTGCTTGGTGGCTTGCGAGCACAAGTTTAGATCTTTCTTGGAGTACCTATCAGTGTCCTGTTGTGTTATAGACTTGGGCAAGTTGAGAGGTGTGTTGTATCCTACATGATCTTGTTGAGCTATTGTAATATTTGATGTATTTGGCTATAATAGAGAAGGCCTTATAGCTCGACATGTTGCTTGTAAGCTTGGTTACTAATGAATAAAGAAGATTTTGATTCTATATTTATGTTGTGTTGTGTTATTCTGAATTGTTGGTGTTTGGATGCAAGTTTGGACAGTCCTTAATTGGATCCTTCGACCTTGACTACATTAGAATGGTATAAAATGAAGTTGATCTTGTTTGGAGAAAGGTTGGCAAGAGATTGTGTATAATCTGAGTTGCAGATCCATGTTACTGAACTTGTGATATTGTGGCCTAGTTGTTCATGTGAGGTGCCGGGTTGCGATTTGACTTGCATAAAACTTAGAGGTTGTCACAAGGTGGTCGGTGTTGGGTTTTTTGTAGAGGGTTTTCAAAGATCTTTGGAGATATCTCCAAGAGGATTGGGCCCTGGTGAGATTATAGATGTGGTGGAAGCAAAGATTTTTGAAAGGTTTGCTTGCTGGGAAATGGATTTGTTGAGCCATATGGAGAACTGGGTGGATAACCTTGTGATGGAAAGTTTTGTTGAGATTTGTAAAGCTTACCAGAGTTGGGCACGCCAATTGGAAAGAAAGTTGTCTAGCCGGTTAGAAGACTGGTCCAAGTGAGAAGTCATATTGACAAGGTTACTTGTGATAGTATGGAGGTATGTGAAATTGGTTTTGATGTTCAGTTGGTGGAGTCTGACATGAAACTTGTAGAGAAACTTGTGTTTATTGCTAAGTTACCTGTGCTTATCGACGATGTTGTTGACCTTGTTAAGGCTGGTGAGAAGATTGATTTTCATGTTCATTCGGTTGCGTCTGACATGGAGATTGCAGAGCATTTGGTTGTGCCCGGCCAGGTTGCTGTTGATGAGGAGTTACCTACTATTGAAAACCTTTATGATGATGTTGTCACCAAATTTATTTTGTTTGGTGTTGAGGTGCAGATGTTGTTTTTGGTTGCAAACTTGAGTTGCTGGTTGATAGTAATGAGTCTTGTGATGAGGTTATGAGATGGGATTCTGACTTGATACTTGGTGATGGGTTGAAGGCTCAGTTTGTTATGGACATTGAACATGCTGACTGGTTGGTAACAAATTGGTTAAGTAGGACTTGGCTAATGAACTTGTGCATTTTCCTAGCTTTGTGGATTAACAAGCCTTGTGTGAAGATGAAGTGGATGGCAGATTTTCTTGAAGGAGAAAAGTGTGGGACACACTTTCTTATTTACCCCAGGTGTATGATGCAGGGGAATCCTCGGTTCCTAAAGATTCTAGTAGTCTTGGTAACTATCTGGTGGAGTCCAGTTAATTACTTGGTGATCTTGGTAGAAGACTAGAGTTTCTCAGTCTTTGGTGATAGTTGTCAGTTGGAGTCTATTTGGCTTCACTGATGGAGCTTGGTGGTCGTGGTAAATGTTCTCAGTTGGAAGTACTGACAGAGCTTGGTGGATGATGGTCACTCAGTGACTCGGTGTTTCTGGTGCTCAGTGCTTGGTTATCGATGGGGTTTCGATGTTTATTACTGGCACTTGATGTTCTTGTTGACCGACTTGTGTGTTTGGATGAATTGGCTTGGTTGACTGGTGCATTTAATTTGGGCTATGCTCCTCGAGTTATAGATTGACCGTTGGACGTGTGGGGACCTAGATTTGGCATGTTGCATTCTCCTATGTGGATCTGGATGCCAACATGATGAATTAATTTTTGGAAGCCTATGTGAGAGCCGACTGATGTTTCATTTAATATTTGTTTATTTTGGAAGCTGAATGGGTTTTGGGATTTATTTGTTTGTAAAGCTGACTTATGGATGTGTAGTATTTAAGAGGGTGCTTGGGTAGTTGTTTAGAGGGAGAGAGAGCATATTTGAGAAGGTAGAAGGAAGTAGAAGAGGTGGTAGCAGAGTTAGTAGCTTGCAAGCTTAGGAACAAGAAGATTTCTTGGTGGCTTATGAGCACAAGTTTAGATCTTTCTTGGAGTACCTACCAATGTCCTGTTGTGTTACAGACCTATGCTAGCTGAGAGGTGTGTTGGATCCTGCGTGATCTTGTTGAACTATTGTAATCTTTGATGTATTTGGCCATAACTGAGAAGACCTTACAACTCGGCATGTTGCTTTTAAGCTTGGTTGTTGATGAATAAATATGATTTTGATTCTATATTTATGTTGTGTTGTGTTATTCTGCATTGTTGGTGTTTGGCTGCAAGTTTGGACAATCCTTAATTGGATCCTCCGACCTTGACTGCATCACTTCTAGATACATCTTTAAACTTCTCATTGAATCCATAATAAAACAATTTACCATGTATTAAATTCTCCATACAATAAATTAATAAAGTCAACATGATTTACATATCCCAAGAATTCAACTATGTCGGCTAAGAATCTCAATTATTTCTCGAAATGTAAATTACTGACACTCGGTCTGTTGGTACTAAGAAAAATCCATATAGTTTTGAGTCCATGTTCAGAGAATTTTCTTATGCCAAAGTTTGTGCCCTTCAAAGAATAGTTTAAAAGACCTGAGTTCAAGTGCATGTATGGATAGGCCTGATGAATTTCATGAGATACAACTTGGGGAATGGGTTCAACACTTTTCATTTGACATATGTAGTGGGTTCCAGCTCCTAAATGAAGAATCTGAAGTGTTTAGGGAGTAGCCATTTTGAGGTGTTCATCTAAATCTGCATTTTTGCCTGTGTTAAATCGTTGTAGTAGACCCTGTTTGCATTTGAATATCTTGTGTCCTGTTAGGTTTCATGGCCCACCACTTTGGGAATGTTTACAATGTATATCAGAGAGCTTATGTTTCAAAGCTCAAGCCATTTTGAGTCCGTTTGATCAGTTTTTGGATCGCCCAAAGTTGGCTTTCCAGATTTGCCCTATTTCTCTAATCTGCCCGATTTTCTGAGTGGCCCTGTTTGACTAGTTATAACTATTGACCCTGTGACCCAATTGAGAAATTTCCTTTTTCCATGCATTCCAGTGGTCAAATAATTCTTGTGTTTCAGTTTTCAAGCCATGATGAATCCGTTTGCCCAGTTTGCCAAACTGATTCTGTTTGCAGTTTCTAACATTTTGATGAAGATCAGTTGCACAGTTTGGTCGGAGACCCTGTTCGGATAAGTGCATTAAGCGCCCTGTGATTGATCAAGATGTGCCAGTTGTTGCATCATGTTGTAGACATGGGAATAAGTCATCTTGCCAATTTTCAGCCTCCCATGTGCCCGTTTGACGTGTTTGCCAGGGCCATTCAGTTTGTAGATTGCTAGGTTTCTCCGGCAGTGCATAGTTCAATTTTTGAGTGGCTCGGTTTGAGATCTTGCCATTTGCGCCTGGTTCAAGGTTAAGCATAATTGAGGGTTGATCCATAATGTAGACATGAAAGTGACTCACCTTGATAAGTTTCAGATTTTGACGAATCCGATTGATCACTTTCCAGGGTCAATTCCAAATGCAATTTCTGCAAATTTGATTGTTTTTAGTTCAAAGTGTTCCAAGGGGCCGACTTTGAAGATTAATAATTGATAATCAGTTGATCACTTTGGGAATATGATCAAAGCCTTGTTTTCAATTTATGAGAAAGAATCATCATCCAGGTTTTCAGACCGTAAGGGTTTCGTTTGATATGGTTGCAAAGTCAGGTAAAGAGGTGTTCAGTAATGTTAAAAAGTGCGGATAGCATAATTCTCTAAAGTAGCCATTTTTGGAAATTCGTAACTTTTTGCCAGATGATTGTTTCCAGTTAGCGGTTGATTTGTTTTGATCCTTGCATATGAAATTTCTTCCAGTTTTAGTGGCGTGCCCTCAGCTCATCGTGTAATATTTTTCATTCAGCTCCTTCCGAGGCAGTCGGCAGTGATTTTCAGTTTTTGCTTGCCGACAATTCTGAATAGGCATTTTCAAATTTTAAAATCTCCC
Source organism: Chamaecyparis obtusa (assembly GCA_027943335.1). Taxonomy (NCBI): domain Eukaryota; kingdom Viridiplantae; phylum Streptophyta; class Pinopsida; order Cupressales; family Cupressaceae; genus Chamaecyparis; species Chamaecyparis obtusa. The sequence goes on from BSBK01001200.1 coordinate 1,048,258, forward strand.
ACCTCGTTCATTTTTGGGCGAAGCCATTTTACAGGGTGATTATCTATAGTACAAAGTCCGTACTCGCCAAGTTTTAGCTTCCAGTATTTAGATTTGCTCAGTGTTTTTAAAAGGCGATTGGAGGCATTTTATTCAAAATTGCGGACTGGAAAAATGATGAAAATTGAAGTTTTTAAATATCCGGTTGTCCGGATTGGATCCGGTTGCGAACGCCAGTTATCTTGGTGATGTTTTTGGGTTTGGTTGTTTGAGTTTGAAATTTTTTTAGGCCGGACCCGCTGGGGTCCAACCTACCTCATTAGTTTAAAGTGAGTTTGTCATTATCATTGTGTCATACTTATAAAGAAGGCATGCCATGAAGTAGCTAAAAGGATATTTGTTGAAGCTTTATCATGAAGTCGAAGATGACAAAAGGAAATGTGAAGATGCTTGTGAGAAGCTAATAATAAATATTGATTTTAAGCTAATGGTCAGGAAAGAAGATTCAACATATTTTTCAATGGATTAACAAGTGAGTGTGAAAGGGCAATTTCAAATTCTTTGATAATTGTCTAGCATCTTCTCCTTTACATCATAAATGCTTGGGCATAGAGACCCTATTTGAAGTGGACCTTACCAGGCTTCTTTGCTACTTAAGGATGTGATAGATATTACTTCTTTATACATCAATTATGGATTTGATGCATCGGTTTGGTTTGCATCAGTTAATGGGAGCTTTGAGTGATGATTGTGAATGTTTTTGAGACACTTTCTGTCAGCTGTATAAACTCCAGAGTGTTGTGTGAGCTTCTCAAGGAACCCGCACACACCGTAATGATGTTATGATTATCTTTATGCTGCACGCACTAGGGGATTTTTCCCATATATATCCAATGTGTGATTTATTTGGGTAAGTGCTTGCTATGCTTTTATATTCTTATCTCCCATCATACCTTTCATATCAGGCTACGCACATATTTGAGGTGCCACAAGCACCATAAACTAAGCCGTGTGCCATCTTTCCATACTTGCGCATGCCACTTAAGGCTACCGGTGTTTGCAATCTGGAGTTTTATATGCACTTTTTGGAGGTGCCAAGACAAGGGGGAAGTGTTGTGTGTGCTATCTCAGGGGCACTATATGCAGGTTTCATGTGATATATGCACTAATTATTTGAAAAGTCATCAATGCTCCTGTAGGCCAGGCATAGCACGTGAAGTTTGAAAGACAAACAAGAAGATGAGAGGGGCGTTTGCGAACCTCTAGGCATTCACCAAACAAAATCCACGCACCAAATATTTTATGATGACAGTATAAAGGGAGTGTGTAAGTCTTTAAAATGTATGCAACATACACCAAATTGCTTGAAGGGTCTTCACGCGCAGGAGATGCATATCTCAAAAGAGGAAAACACCATGAGCATTCCTTGCAAGGGCCATTACGAGAGCATTTAAAAGACCAATGTAAGGTGGGGCATTTGTGTACACCATTTGGAGCATATGTTTTATATTTGTTATGCACCAGGTATGATGAAATGCAAGGGGGGAAGTGGATGCTATACGCACCATATGTTGTGAGGAAGCACATCTTCCTTAAGGTTGTGCACGTGCCGTTGATGGGTGCTGTGAATGCCCCAAGTATTTGCAGGTGTGGAGGCTGAGAGAAGGCGGCCAAGGAAGGTATACGCCAAGCAAGGAAGTGGTATGGGAGGCTGTAGTTTTTGACCACTATTTGGAGCTTTAATCCCACATATATGCTGTTTGGAGTTTCTAAAGTACTTAAAATAAATGTTGCCATACCATATGGTAAAGCAAATGAAGGAGCAAAGCAAATGGAAGGGCTTTGGTGGGGCCGGCCAGCTGGGCGCCTGTCATAGAGGTGTAAAATTTTGAAAGAGAATGCATTATAAACAAAGAAAAGATTATCCCAGATTGGTGCCATGGGAGAAGAATAGGAGGTTTATAAGAAAAAACAAATGCTATCATAGTGTCTTGAGTAGACGCCCAGTTGGAGGGCCTCTCATGTGTGCGGAAAGTGAGGAGATAGGTAGATGATGATTGGACGGCGGGCCCACATGATAGGTAAGTATATTTTGATGAAAAATATAGGTGTCAGCTCTGATGCATTGGGATGCATGCCCAACATCCGACGAACATCGCTAAAGTGCTAAGATGGAGTTGCAAGGAGGATAACATGGCAGATTAACGAGATGGCGACACCTGTCACCTGATGACATGGCCCAGGAGATAAAAATTGGCACCAAATGGATCCGCGGACCAATTAAAATGTGACACTTGGCAGTAAATGATGACAAGGCGGTGATGAGGCAGAGGATCAAGCAGATGGTCGGCCACCTTGGGATTCATGCCAATCCAGTGGTTGTCGCTGATCCACTAAAATAAAGTGCTCACTCGTTAAATTGGAAAAATGGCGACAGTGCAACATGTGTCTTGAGGTGAGCTAACGGGTAGATGCACGGTCAGCGGTACAGGCTAATCAAAGAATGCCAAGTGGCAGAGGGTGTGCTGACAGGTGTGACATGGCAGATGAGGTGGACCAGTAGACAAATTAGGTGATGCCAAGTGGCATGGGGCCCACCTCAAAATTTGAAGTCTGCATAAAGTTATTAAATTCGAATTTGAATAGTCAAACTATATCAGAAATTCAAAAATTTAAATAATGGAGGCTGTTCACAGAAAATAATGTTTGAGGGCTTTATTTTTACCCAAATATGCAAGTATAATATGTTTTCAGAAATGCCAAGAGATGAGGAACACAATGGTGGCATTTGTTTTCATTTTTGACAGGGTTGGTGAGAGCAGTAATGAACTGTGTATTCTGAGATTGAGTTTGGGTAAATATGCAAATATTTTGTAAAAGATGTTTCTGGAATGTAATTCATATCAGATTTATCTGAGATATTTTGAAAAGTCTTAGGGTTGAATGTGTTGCCCTAAAAATGACCTAAATGATATTTTCTTATTGTATCCTTGTTCTTATAAGAGGATTTTTGTGATCATTTAGGAAGGGCCGGTTGGAAATTCTTGACACAGGAAGCTGAAAAGCCAAGTGTGTACCCTCAGTCCAGATTGTAATATATTTTGCTAGTTGTATCAGTAAAGGGGAAAAACCTTCAAAATCCTTTGCATATTGTCTAGGTGTTGTATTCTAGAATAGTTTGTAATACGAGAACTTGAGTTCTCATACTTAATGTAGTTTTCAGTTTTCAGATCTCTCCTTCTATTGTGTTTCTTGGGTTTTGAGTTTTTTGACTCTTTGCACAGGGTTTACTTGTGTATATGTTTTCTCTCTTAGCCTTGATCTAGGATCAGGTTAAAAGTCTCTGAGTGAAGCATAGATTCATTTGGTTCAATCAGGAAGGATGTTTGTAAGTAGTGTATGAATCTAGTTTATTGTGTTTATGACTTGGAATCTGTGTTCTTGTATTCTGTATCTTTTTCAGATATATTGCCCGATGGATAAGGTACTGATCAGAAATTAGTATCTCCTATAGTGATGCAAGTTTGGCATGGTTGTTTACATTCTGTAAGAAATCACATAATCATTACCAGTCATTTTACTTTCATTTACATTTATGTTGTTCTACCCAGTGATGGAGAGTTAATGAGTAATAGGTTGTTATTTAGTACTTTCTCACTGTTATCTATTGTAAGATCCAAAATTAGGTAAAGAATAGAGTTATATCTATTGGATCAGGTGTACCCACCTTGGTTTTGCAGAGCCAAAAGTGAAGAGGGTAGTCTTGTCCCTATAGTTGGTCCAGTTGCTTATAGATTTCCTACATTTGGAATTAACCACTCCTTAACATCAGTCATAAGTATATTGGTATCTAATGGAGTGTAAAATCCTATCCAGGAACCAACAAAATGGCAACTCTGCTGGGGAGTAGAGATTATAATCATAAGCAAATATGCAGGTTCCAAGTTGAGCTAGACTCCTGACCTGCCTATTTCAATTAGTTGATATCTCTAATGTTATAAATCAGTTATAAATAACACGGGTAGGAGTAGAGCTTTGACTCCTGGCCGGCTTATTTATCTATCCAGTGGTTTCCATTGAAGTGCAAAGATTCAGTTTGAAAAGTTTTAAAATCATCTCACCCAGCTATGAGTGGTGACTCTGAGATCCTCTGTTTGATCAGTGTGTGATTAAAGTAAAAGATTTGATTTATTTTCAGTCCTGATAAATATTTTCTATACCCTGTTGAAGTTTGTTGTGTTGATGGAAAGAGATACAAAAGAAGTTTTGAACGGTTAAGCTATTTGTCATCTTCAAGGAGCTGGTGGCTCTACAGTTGTTTCAGCAAAGCAAGCTTCAGATTCAAAGGCTTTCCATTCAGCAAGTTGAGTTTCAACTTCTACACTTCCAGGTATTTTTGATCTTCATGTGTTTTTCCATAAGATTAGCTGTAAAATATTTTGTTCCCTATCAAGTGTTTCAGCACTAGTAAAAAGGGAAGAGTAACATATAATAGTTTCATGTTTCCATGTTAAATATCTTGTCATGAAACTTTGAATGCTATCATAGAGGTTTAAATGTTTCAGTATACCTCTTAAAAGGACAGAATAAGATGAACAACTCCCATCTTGTTTCAAATCAAATGGATAATCAGGAAAATAGCCAGCCTAGAAGGTTATATTTTATCAGGCTGGACAGAGCTTTAAATTGTGATCATATTCCAGGATCCCTGAATTCTTTTCCTAGTGAACTCATTAATTTGATTCCAATCTTTGATGATCAGTCTGAATCAGCATTAGAGCATGTTCTAGCACTCTTTAGATTTGTTGTAAAATATCAGATTTATGAGGAGGATGTTAGTATGATATTTTTTGGGAGATCCCTCAAAGGGGTTGCAGCTGATTGGTATTTAACTTTACCCCCAAAATGCATCTCTTCATTGATTGAATTCAAGTGGTTATTCTTAGAAGAGTTTGCTAATGAAGATGAATGGAATAGGTTACTAAAGGATCATCCGCAAAGAAATAATACAAACATTATTCCAAAATAGCTCATGTTTAAAGATGAGAATGTTTCTTAGAATGATAAAGTCATGTCAGAAGAATTTTTAGATTATAGTAGTGAAAAGAAATCAGAATCATTGTATACAAGGTCTTCAACTGATTCAGAGATGTCTGAATTTGAAAATGAAAACTATTTGAATGAAGATTTTGATGAAAATGTTGAGGATGAGTTGCTTCCAGATTTGTGTAAACCACTGCTAAAAAACCAGGACAATATTTCTCATGATTCCAAAGTTTACATTAGTTATGATTCTCTACCGAGCAAGGAGGTAAGTTCCTCTAGTAATGAAAATAATCAGGATTCTAATTTTGATTGTGTAAGTGCTTCTGGTCATGAGGATGTGATGCATATGGATGAGTCAAGTTCTCTTTCTCTTAGCAGTGATGAGATCTTTGATCTGTTGACAGCTGAATATAATAAGTATACACATCTATTTAGTCAGCAAAAGTTAGACCCTGTCGATTTTTTTTTTGATACTGAAAATGTTGTAAAGGACTTGAATAAGTGTCAATCCTTTGGTGTGAATGATCAGGGTATGAGTTCTTGTGATGTTCATAAGTTGATTGCGGATACAAAATCAAATTGTGGGGATATGACAGTAGGGTTTTCTTATGAGCAGCTCTATGCAAATAAAACTGATGATGTTGTTTCCTTTTGTGTTGATGATGCTGATTATGATGTTGATAGTGAGTTCAGTGGATGTCAAGATGTTGAGGAAAAGTCTACGGTTCATAGTGTTTCTGATAAGTTTGTACATCTTTCTTTTTACTAGCATAAGAGAACAGTCTTATTGTCTTAGTATGAGAGATTTTTGTGCAAACAGAAGAAGGATAGATATGATGCGGATAAAAGTTTCTGCAGTAATGGTTGTGCACAAAATGACATGATCCTAAAATTTGCAGTCCCTATTCCAAACAAGAAGGAAATTTACAACATCAAACAAGAGACCAAAGCGAATGAGCATAAGATCCAATATCCACTAAGTAGTGAAGAAGTTTCAGCACTCTTGGCTGCTGATTTTCATAAGTATGCCTCAAATGTGGATTTTACTTTGCGGTATCCAGATGATGTATGTTTTGACACTGATAATGAGGCATGTGTTCAAAATGATGAAGACAATGATTCATGTTTGCATGAAATCCCCTCATGTTGTGACTCGGAAGAAGATAAAGAAGACCATGACAATGTTTGGTCTTGTCATTCAGATTCTGGTAATGAACAAGTTTCTTGTTCATTTTTTCTTTCTTCTTTTGATGAATTTGATAGTGATCATGACAGTGATAGGGATAGTGCCTTTCTTGATAAAGATGATGGTATGGGTCGGTTGTCCTTGTGTCACAATAATAATGAAAAAGGTTTGCACTTGGTTCATGATTCAAATTGTGAATACATACTTGAGGAGCCGAGTTGCTTGGTGGCTGAAATATCCCATACAGATAAAGCTAAGGATCCATTTCATTTTCAGCCGGGTGAGTTTTTGGTAATGCATGATGGTCATTATAGTTTATATTTTGAGGCATTACTTGATAAGTTTTGTAGTTTCAATCAATATCAAGATGCAATGAAAGATCTTCCATATTTTCTGGAATAAGGACATGAGGTTAGTTGTGACCGGAAGAGTTTGGGTTATGGCAAGTACAAGATTACCATTCAATTCAAATTTTGTCATATATGTTGGCAGCATGTTTGTCAAAAGTCTTTTAAGCGTCTGGTTTCATATATGGATCAAAATCATATGTTTGATAGAGTTAAGAAGTGGTTCCAGTTTTGAGGCTTTGAGCCTTTACAAGTGTTGTATATACTGTATAGTTTCTTTCCTTCAGTTGTGTGGTGTGTTTCTTTTAGCAAGGTTCCCAATTTTTGAGAAAGAGTTGGTCGGTTTTCATTTTTGAGTGGTCTGCTCTACCAAAGATCCTGAATTCTCTGCATGCCCGCAAGGGGCATGCGTCCCCAATCAGAGCCATTGTTGGTACTAAGAAAAATCCATATAGTTTTGAGTCCATGTTCAAAGAATTTTCTTATGCCAAAGTTTGTGCCCTTCAAAGAACAGTTTAAAAGACCTGAGTTCAAGTGCATGTATGGATAGGCCTGATGAATTTCATGAGATACAACTTGGGGAATGGGTTCAACACTTTCATTTGACATATGCAGTGGGTTCCAGCTCCTAAATGAAGAATCTGAAGTGTTTAGGGAGTAGCCATTTTGAGGTGTTCATCTAAATCTGCATTTTTGCCTAAATGTCAAATCATTGTAGCAGGCCCTGTTTGCATTTGAATATCTTGTGTCTTGTTAGGTTTCATGGCCCGCCACTTTGGGAATGTTTACAATGTATATCAGAGAGCTTATGTTTCAAAGCTCAAGCCATTTTGAGTTCGTTTGATCAGTTTTTGGATCGCCCAAAGTTGGCTTTCCAGATTTGCCCTATTTCTCTAATTTGCCCGGTTTTCTGAGTGGCCTTGTTTGACTAGTTATAACTTTTGACCCTATGACCCAATTGAGAAATTTCCTTTTTCCATGTATTCCAATGGTCAAATAATTCTCATGTTTTAGTTTTTAGGCCATGATGAATCTATTTGCCCAGTTTGCCAAACTGATTCCATTTGCAGTTTCTAACATTTTGATGAAGATCAGTTGCATAGTTTGGTCGGAGGCCCTGTTCGAATAAGTGCATTAAGCGCCCTATGATTGATCAAGATGTACCAGTTGTTGCATCATGTTGTAGACATGGGAATAAGTCATCTTGCCAATTTTTAGCCTCCCATGTGCCCGTTTGACGTGTTTGCCAGGGCCATTCAGTTTGTAGATTGCTAGGTTTCTCCGACAGTGCATAGTTTAGTTTTTGAGTGGCTCACTTTGAGAACTTGCCATTTGCGCCCAATTCAAGGTCAAGAATAATTGAAGGTTGATCCATAATGTAGACATGAAAGTGACTCACCTTGATGAGTTTCAAATTTTGACGAATCTGATTGATCACTTTCCAGGGTCAATTCCAAATGCAATTTTTGCAAATTTGATTGTTTTCAGTTCAAAGTGTTCCAGGGGGCCGACTTTGAAGATTAATAATTGATAATCGGTTGATCACTTTGGGAATCTGATCAAAGCCTTGTTTTCAATGTATGAGAAAGAATCATCATCCAGGTTTTCAGACTGTAAGGGTTTCGTTTGATATGGTTGCAAAGTTAGGCAAAGAGGTGTTCAGTAATGTTAAAAAGTGCGGATAGCATAATTCTCTAAAGTAGCCATTTTTTGAAATTCATAGCTTTTTGCCAGATGATTGTTTCCAGTTGGTAGTTGATTTGTTTCGATCCTTGCATATAAAATTTCTTCCAGTTTCAGTGGCGTGCCCTCAGCTCATCGTGTAATATTTTTCATCAGCTCCTTCCGAGGCAGTCGGCAGTGATTTTTAGTTTTTGCTTGCCGACAATTCTGAACATGCATTTTCAACTTTTAAAATCTCTCACCTCGTTCATTTTTGGGCGAAGCCATTTTACAGGGTGATTATCTATTGTACAAAGTCCGTACTCGCCAAGTTTTAGGTTCCATTATTTAGTTTTGCTCAGTGTTTTTAAAAGGCGATTGGAGGCATTTTATTCAAAATTGCTGACTGACAAAATGATGAAAATTGAAGTTTTTAAATATCTGGTTGTCCAGATTGGATCCGGTTGCGAACGCCAGTTATCTTGGTGATGTTTTTGGGTCCGTTTGTTTGAGTTTGAAATTTTTTTAAACCGGACCCGCTTGGGGTCCAGCCTGCCTCATTAGTTTAAAGTGAGTTTGTCATTATCATTGTGCCATACTTATGAAGAAGGCATGCCATGAAGTAGCTGAAAGGATATGTGTTGAAGCTTTATCACAAAGTCGAAGATGACAAAAGGAAATGTGAAGATGCTTGTGAGAAGCTAATAATAAATATTGATTTTACGCTAATTGTGACATGGCAGATGAGGTGGACCAGTGGATGAATCAAGTGATGCCAAGTGGCAAGGGGCCCACCTTGAAATTTGAAGTCTGCATAAAGTTATTAAATTCTAATTTGAATAGTCAAACTATATCAGAAATTCAAAAATTTAAATAATGGAGGCTGTTCACAGAAAATTATGTTTGAGGGCTTTATTTTTACCCGAATATGAAAGTATAATATGTTTTCGGAAACGCCAGAAGATGAGGAACACAATGGTGGCATTTTTTTCAGTTTTGACAAGGTTGGTGAGGGCAATAATGAACTATGTAATCTGAGATTGAGTTTGGGTAAAGATGCAGATATTTTGTGAGAGATGTTTCTGGAATGTAATTCATATCAGATTTGCCTGAGATATTTTGAAAAGTCTTAGGTTTGAATGTGTTGCCCTAAAAATGACCTAAATGATATTTTCTTATTGTATCCTTGTTCTTATAAGAGGATTTTTGTGATCATTTAGGAAGGGCTGGTTGGCAATTCTTGACACAGGAAGCTGAAAAGCCAAGTGTGTACCCTCAGTCCAGATTGTAATATATTTTGCTAGTTGTATCAGTAAAGGGGAAAAACCTTCAAAATCCTTTGCATATTGTCTAGGTGTTGTATTCTGGAATAGTTTGTAATACGGGAACTTGAGTTCTCATACTTAATGTAGTTTTCAGTTTTCAGATCTCTCCTTCTGTTGTGTTTCTTGGGTTTTGAGTTTTTTGACTCTTTGCACAGGGTTTACTTGTGTATATGTTTTCTCTCTTAGCCTTGATCTAGGATTAGGTTAAAAGTCTCTGAGTGAAGCATAGATTCATTTGGTTCAATCAGGAAGGATGTTTGTAAGTAGTGTATGAATCTGGTTTATTGTGTTTATGGCTTGGAATCTGTGTTCTTGTATTCTGTATCTTTTTCAAATATATTGCCCAATGGATAAGGCATTGATCAGAAATTAGTATCTCCTGTAATTATGCAAGTTTGGCATGGTTGTTTACATTCTGTAAGAAATCACATAATCATTACCAGTCATTTTACTTTCATTTACATTTATGTTGTTCTGCCCAGTGATGGAGAGTCAATGAGTAATACGTTGTTATTTAGTACTTTCTCGCTATTATCTGTTGTAAGATCCAGTATTAGGTAAAGAATAGAGTTATATCTATTGGATCAGGTGTACCCACCTTGGTTTGCAGAGCCAAAAGTGAAGAGGGCAATCTTGTCCCTATAGCTAGTCCAGTTGCTTATAGATTTCCTACATTTGGAATTAACCACTCCTTAACATCAGTCATAAGCATATTGGTATCTCTTGGAGTGTAAAATCCTATCCAGGAACCAACACGGTCAATACCGTGTTCATCTCCTCAGTCATCATTGCGTAACTTGGTCATCTCTACAAATTGTCTTCCTTGACTAACACTTTCTTGCTCGGTAATTTCCTATCGCTCGACATAAACTGATGTTCAATCAACACTAAAATTACTCAGCATATACTGGTGCTTGGTCAACACTAACATCACTCAGCTTAAACTAGATTTCTTCACTTTTTCTTGGTTAAGCCTACTTCTCTAGTCTTTCTTCTTACTTAGATAAACAATACATTATCTTATCAATGTGCCAGATAATCAAGTACCCATTGAAGTATCAAATAACTCAACTTTTCCTTAGGTTCCCTTGTTATCTCACTTTCCCTAATCCTTTTCATCAATCAATAGATATGGTACTCTCTTAGATAGCAACTATCTTACCAGTTAAGGTTTGATATCAATGACAATACAACAATTGTTTCAATTGTAGTTTCCAACAATCTCCCTCTTTGGCATTGATGGCAACACCACATGAATAACACATAATTTTCCAACCAATATAAAAAAATTGTTTGTTCATTAGAAAGATTTATAATATCCTTAGCTTCATTCTGATTCACAACTTAGCCTTGCTTGGACGTTCACACAATTACTCCCTCTGAATCTTTTCTCTATCTCTCTGAATCTCTCCCTCTAATTTCTCTGAACCTCTGAATCTCGGATCATATACCTTAGTATTTTCTATTATTGTGTTTTCATCTAAATCTCTCCCTCTTTGACAATAATGCCAAATCAGTATCTAACACTTACATCTTCCACATGTAAATGTCATTTTGTTAGTTCAGTATCAATATTTCTCTCTCTATCATCTTGCTTATGACTGATTATCAGCTTTTCTCTACTTTTCACAACTCTAGGTAGCTCCTAAAGTGTGACCTTTCCTTCATCAATTTGTCAGATATTTCATGAAGCACATTTGATGTAGTGCTCCTAGTTAACTAGGCAGCCTTAGTTAGGGGAAGTACCCCTAATTTACCTCTAAGATATTCATGAGCATCCTTAGGTAAAGCTTTTGTGAATATGTCTACTAGTTGTTCCTTTGTATTTACATATTCCATTCTCACTTCTTTATCTTGTACCAGTTCTCTCAAGTAATGATACTTGATAGCAATATGTTTAGTCTTTATGTGCATCACTGGATTCTTTCATAATTTTATAGCACTTATGTTATCACAGAAAATAACAACCGACTCAGTGATTTCCTCTTTCATTCCTTTCAATGATTGCTTGATCCATACCAAATTTGAACAATTCACTACAACTACTACATACTCAGCTTCTTTTGTAGATTGGGAAATGAAGTTCTATTTCTTGCTTGTCCAAGAGACTAAACTCTTTCCTAGAAAGAATGTGCCACCACTTTTACTTTTCCTATCATCAACATTTCCTACCCAATCCGCACCAGTGTAAACTCCCAGTTCAAATTTTTCATTCTTCTTATAGTACAATCCATAATCTTATGTCCCTTTCAGATATCTTAGTATTCTCTTCACTACCATCATATGATTTTCCTTAGGATTTGCAGAGAATCTTTCCACAATTCCAACTGCTAGGGCTATATCTGGTCTGTTGTAGACAACATATTGTAGCTTTCTAATTATAGATCTATACAAGGTTTGATTCACTTCAGTAGTATCATCAGTTTTAGATAGTTTTTGTCCAAAAGCAATAGGATTACTTATTGGTCTAGAATCCTCCATGCCAAAAGTTTTCAGTATCTCTTTGACATATTTAGATTGTGTGATAAAGATACCTTTCTCCATTTGATAGACTTGCAATCTAACAAAGAATTTTATCTCACCATACATAGACATCTCAAAATTAGTTTACATCTCATTTGAAAATTTATGACATAGGGCATCTTGTCCTCCAAATATGATATCATCCACAAAAATTTCAGCTAACAAAATCCCTTTACCTTCTTTAGCTTTCATATATAGATTGTTGTTGTCATTTGTCCTTGTAAATCCAATCTTTATCAAATAATTGTGCAACCTCTCATACCATGCTCTGGGGGCTTGTTTCAATCCATACAACACCTTGTTCAATTTGCAAACCATATTTTTCTTGCTTGGGGAAACAAATCCTTTAGGTTGATCAATGTATACTTCTTCTTCTAATATACCGTTCAAAAGTAGATTTGACATCCATCTGATATACTTTGAAATCTTTGTATGAAACATATGCAAGTAGAGTTCTCACTCCTTCTAATCTTTCTACATGGGAAAATGTTTCCCCATAGTCTATTCCTTCTTCTTGTGCATAACCCTTGCATACCAATCTTTCCTTGTTCCTTGTGACTTTTCCATGTTTATTAAGCTTGTTTTTGAATACCCATTTTGTTCCAATAACATTCTTGTCTTCTGGTCTTGGCACCAAAGTCTAGGTATCATTCTTTTCTATCTGATCTATTTCTTCATTCATAGCTTGAATCCAGTCTTCATTCTTTAAAACATCTTTTACTATCTTAGGCTCAAACTCACATAATAAACATGTAGGGTCTTTCAACTTACTTCAAGTCAAGAATCTAGATTCCTTATATCTAATGAGTTTCTCAGGCTTATGATGTCTTCTCACATACTGTGCCAATGTAGGTTCAAATTTCTTTTCTTCTTGATCTTTAGGTTCATCATGAAAATTTTTAGTTTCTACTTCTGATTGCTCAATAGCATCCTCCTGATGCTTGAAATCCTCCTCCTAATGCTCGGTAGCATCCTCTTGATGCTCAGAAACATCCTCCTGATGCTTGACATTGCTTACCCATGAATCTACATCTGGTGTAAATGTGTTACTTGCCTCTCCGTCTTCCATGTACACAAAAGATCTATAATCTTTAGGTTCTTGTTTTCCTTCCATTTCGTTCTTCTCTGCATATTCATCAACTCTCACATTTGCACTTTCCACAACTTTGTTAGTGTTAGAATTCAAACACTTATAAGCTTTGCTCTTAGTGGAATAACCTAGGAATATGCCTTCATCACTTTTTGAATCAAATTTTCCATTCCTATTATCTTTCATTATATAGTATTTACTCCCAAAATTCTAAAATATTTCACATTAGGTGCATATCCATGCCATAATTCATAAGGTGTAGCATTTGTACCTTTCTTGATTTGTACTCGATTTAAGGTATCAACAACTTTACTTACAACTTCTCTCTAGTATTTTTGTGCAACATTCTTCTCAATCATTAGTGTTCTTACACAATTCATAATTGACCTATTTCTCCTCTCAGCTATACCATTCTATGGAGGTGTTCTTGGTGGAGACATTTGTCTCTTGATTCCTCTATCATTGTAGAACAACTTGAACTCATTTGATATAAACTCTCCACCTCGGTCAGATCTCACACATTTCAGGCTTCTACTTGTTTTTTTTTCAAATTTTTTCAAATACCACTTAAACAACTGAAATGCATTAGATTTTTATTTCAAAAAAATTACAATCATCATCCTAGTGTAGTCATCAACAAACAAAATAAATTACTTAGCGCCACAATAACTTTGTACACCCATAAGTCCACAAAGGTCAGTATGAACCAAATCCAAAACATTTTCAGAAGTAAATGTCTTGCTCTTGAAACTAGACTGTCATTTTTCCCAACTGACACTGTTTACACATCACATTATCAAGTTTCTTCAATCTCGACAAACCTCTAACTTTCTTCTTTTTACTAATATTTACCAGATTGTCAAAGTTTACATGAAAAATCCTCTTATGCCATAACCATACATCATCAAATTATGCAAACAAACATGTCTCTTTAGATAGATCTAGATAGAACAAGTTGCCTCTAGTCTGTTCTCTACTTCTAATTAGTTCACTAGTGGCATCAAATATTTTAGCCTTTCTGTGATGAAACTCCACTCGGTAATGGCCAGTTCTATTTAGCTGTGCAACACTCAACAAATTGTAGTTAATACCTTCAACCCAATAGGCATTTTCACATGTGATATTATCAGTTAGCTTAATTGATCCTTTACCTCTCGCATGACATGGTGCATCATTACCAAACTTAACACTTCTACCTTTGTAATGATCTAGGGTTTCAAATTTACTTTTATCACCAGTCATGTAATGTGAGTAACTACTATCAATAATCCATTTATAACCTTTACTCAAATAAGAAATAAGTGTCATTTTCTCATCTTCATCAAAATAATCTTTCATAGCAACATAAACTATTTCAATATCAAAATCATTAGTGTCACTGTCAGTTTCCTCTTCAACAATATAACAGGATTTCTTACCTTTGTCCTTGTAGTCTTTGTACCTTCAGTGATCTTTGTTATCTCTCTTATCCTTGTACTTGCTTCCTATTTCCTCATCCTTGTCATTTCTATCAGGACATCTCGCTACAATATGGCTAGCTTTGTTACATGAAAAACAAATTATAGGAAGTTTACCTTTATATTTTCCTTTTCCTCTTTTTAATCTTCTATCCAGGAGTGCTTCAAGATCATCTAGTTCCTCATCAGAAGTGTCACTATCACTGTCACTATCACTTTCACTTTTCACGCATTTTTGTTTTTCCCTCGTAGACTTATGCAAAACCATTTGTGACTTGAATGCAGATTCAACATTAGGAATAGTGTAGTTATCATAGTTAGATAGTTCAAAAGCAGTAATCTTACCAACAAGAATTTTTAGAGTTAGAACATTACTAGGGTTACATCTTGATTCTTGAATTACAGAAATTATGATAGCATAGATAGGAAGAAAATTTCTCAATACCTTACCAGTAAAAATCTCTTCATCAATGATTCCATTAGCTCCTCTAATATAATTCACTATCTCCTTAATTCTACCACAATACTGAGCAATATTTTCACCTTCTTGCATTTTCATTTCATCAAATTTATCTCTCAAACTTTTAGCTTTTTCTCTTAGTACATTTGTATCAACACAATAGATAGTTGCAAGAGTATCCCACATTTTCTTTGTAGTAGTGCAATCTTTGATATCTTCAAATTTAGGATAGCTTAATGTAGATGCAATCTCCAACATTGCTTGATTGTGTTCCTGTTTTGCTTTCATCTCCTCGATAGTCAAAGGTGCAATAGGTATAACATAGTCATTTTCTACATAGTACTTCACCGAATCACCAATAGTAGTTAGATGAAATTTCATCAGACTCTGCCATGTAGGGAGTTCTCTTTGTTCAACTTCGGTACCTCCTTTTTATACATCTTGATCATTAGCTTCAAGTACGTTTAAAATTTTATCTGTAAGCACCAATAACTCTGATACCAATTGTTAATATTATTTAGAACAATAGAGAGGGGGGTGAATCAGTTATTCTCAGGTCTAGATGTACCAATTGAACTTTTAAACACTTCAACAATCTCAGATCTAATCACCAACACAAATCGGTCTCTAAAGTATATATCAGAAACATATAACATGTAGTCCACTGTCTAAAAGTAATTAACTTGCAGAATATAGAAAAATTCACATCAAAACATTCACACAAGTATAAGACCATAATTTATAGTGGAAAACCAATTTGGGCAAAACCACTTTGTAACATGTTACTAATATTTTGACTCTTCTAAAGTGAGCTATGTGAAAAGCCAACCCTGTTAAAGGTTTACAAACACACTGGTAGGTGTGACCCTATTAAATGATTTAAACACTCTGTCAACAGTGACCTGGTTAAAGGGTTTAAGTACATTCTATTAGAATTCCACCTTGATTAAAGGATTTAAATAATGACTATTAGGTCAACCTTGATTAAAGGATTTAGACTGATATAATGGTTAGAAAGTAACAGTAGTTTCTAATTTGAAAAACTTACAACTCACTTTGCAAATAAATGATCCACTTTACACATATATGCTAATTTACTAACTGAGCTTCATTTCCATCTCCATCACCAATCTTCTCAGAATTCACTTCAAGCAATCACAACTATGATCAAATCCTTCACAATTTTACCTTCAACCTTCTGCTTAGACTTATCAATCAATAACATCAACAACTTCAACCAATACTATAACCTCACAATTAGGTTTTCCTTTATACCTCTTCAATTAGGTATATCCATCTTTTGCGGCTTAATTTCCTCTGTAGATCTTAGGTTTAGGTAAGATTCATCAAATGCTTCCAACATTTAAGTTATTCATACTTCCTTCTAGATACATCTTTAAGCTTCTCATTGAATCCATAATAAAATGATTTACCATGTATTAAATTCTCCATACAATCAATTAATAAATTCAACATGATTTGCATATCCTAGGAATTCAACTATGTCAAATGAGAATCTCAATTCTTTCTCCAAATGTAAATTACTGACACTCGGTCAATACTGTGTAACTCAGTCATCCCTACAAACCATCTTCCTCAGCTAACACTGTCTTGCTCAGTAATTTCTTGTCACTCAACATAAATTAATGTTCAGTCAACACTAAATTTACTCGGCATATACTGTGCTTGGTCGACACTAACATCACTCGGCTTAAACTAGATTTATTCACTTTTTCTTGGTTAAGCCTACTTATCCAATCTTTCTTCTTACTTAGATAAACAATACATTATCTTATCAATGTGCCAAATAATCAAGTACCCATTGAAGTATCAAATAACTCAACCTTTCCTTAGCTTCTCTTGTTATCTCCCTTTCCCTAATCCCTTTCATTAATCAATAGATATGGTACTCTCTTAGATAGAATCTATCTTACCAGTTAAGGTTTGACATCAATGACAATACAATGATTGTTTCAATTGCAGTTTCCAACAATGGTATGTGAATTGAACAAAACTTTATATGGACTAGAACAAGCACTTAGAACATGGTATGCAAGATTAGATAAATATTTGATAAAATTAGGATTTGCTAAATGCACAACATATAGTAATTTATATCTAAAAGAGATTGAGAATGGTTTATTGATCATAGTTATCTTTGTTGATGATATTATCTTTGGTGGAGAAGATGGAGCTAGTGATAAATTTTCATATGAAATGAAGATTGAATTTGAAATGAGCATGATTGGTGAGATGAAATATTTTTTAGTATTACAAATAGCACATAACAATGATGGTATTTTCTTATGTCGAACTAAGTATCTGAATGACTTATTGAAGAGATTTGGAATGGAAAATTGTAAGCTGGTTGGCACACCTATGATAACTGGTCATAAGTTATCTAGCACAGATGAAACTCCTGCAGTTGAACAAAAGAA
Source organism: Chamaecyparis obtusa (assembly GCA_027943335.1). NCBI lineage: Eukaryota > Viridiplantae > Streptophyta > Pinopsida > Cupressales > Cupressaceae > Chamaecyparis > Chamaecyparis obtusa. Next base: position 1,065,771 of record BSBK01001200.1, read on the forward strand.
GTACATATCTATAATTGGAGGATTGCAATATTTAACTCATACAAGACTAGATATATCACATGCAGTTTTAATTGTTGTAAGATTTCAAGTTGATCCTAAAGAGTCACATTATGTAGCAGTAAAAAGAATATTTAGATATTTGAAAGGTACAACTGACTATGGGTTATGGTATGAAAAATATGATGACTTTACCCTATGTGCATATACATATGCAAATTGGGGGGGTAGTGTTGATGAAAAAAAGAGTATAAGTGGTGGAACATTTTTCATTAGAGGAAGATTGATTTCTTGGTTAAGTAAGAAACATAATAGTATTTCACAAAGCACAAAAGAAGTAGAATATGTAGCAGCAACAAACAATTGTAATCAGATAATATGGATGAAACAAATGTTGAAGGATATTGGAATGAAATTTGATGAGCTTGTTTTTATACATTGTGATAACACTAGTATAGTAAGTATGCCAAAGAATCCTCTATTGCAATCTAAGACAAAGCATATAGAAATAAAGTATCATGTTGTAAGAGAGAAAGTTGTAGAAAAAGAAGTCAGACTTGAGTATATAAGTACAAAAGAGAAGATTGCAGATATATTTACAAATCCCTTACCTAAATATACATTTGAGTATTTGAGAGGTATGATTGGGGTTATGCCCCAGCCTACTTTTGAGAAGTGATGCAGATTGTTGCATCAGCCCAGTGGTATATGAGCTCTATCTTTTCTAGACTATATGCTGGTACTTCCTCTATGGGGGAGTATGTGTGTTTTGAGCCGAGTCATAAATGACTCTTCTGAATGCAATTTCTGAAAAGTGTCTTTTAACATTGAGGTTTTTGTAATAGATTGACATAGTGATGCTTTATCTGTCATTGATGTCAATGGGGGAGAAGGATACATGAAAAAAATATGTTGGAGGAGATGAAGCAATATAAAATGGAAAAACTTGTAAGATTTGATTGATGAAGAGGTTTTGAAAATATTTTAGAGCAATAGTGTTGCAGTTTGGTATTCATGGAACTTGGATGTTTTTTCATCTATGTTGCCATCAATGCCAATGGGGGAGATTGTTAGGAATGAATGCTAAATGTGTCCTATGGGGGAGTATTCAGAGTAATTCTGTAGCATTTTTATGTTGCATTCATGACTATGATTGTCATTGATGTCAACACAATGATCTATTGGAGATTAGCAGAGAAGTAGACAATGTTTGAATTAGCGCACATGGAGTATTGCATATCAAGCTATGCAAAGTTGAGGATTTATTCTACATTGTTTCCTAAGATTTTGGTTAAGAGTGCATAAAAAAATTGAATTATTCATGATAGTTATGTGTAATTTAGTGGAAGCAATATTCAAATAGTGTTCTTGAGAAGCAGCTTGTGGTAACTGGATTATATCTCCTAATCGGGATAGAATCTGGGCATGTGAATTTACACAGTTGATGAAGACATTTTGGTGGTGACCTAGATGAGACAACATGGTCGAAGGTTGCACATGTGAAGAATTATTTTATTTTTAAGCTGACAATTTTTATGTAATTGTGGATAATTATGTAACGTGTGAAGGTTTATATTTTGTATTTGGTTAAGCCTTGTTGGACGAGTCACTTGTAATTATTTGAGTGTGGTATAAAGGAATGATTGTTTTCCTTGATTTTAATAATGGAATATGATGAGATATAGATGTAAATTGTGAAATTAAGCAATATATGTTGTAAGACGATATGCAAATTGCATAGATTTGATATTGAGATCTGGTGAAGTAGTTGGTGCAGTTTGGCACAGATAGAGGAGAAAAGATAAGTTGTTGAGATCAATATTTATTGGTATTATTCTATTTGTATAATATAGAGATCATTTGGATAGCATGTTCAATGATCTTTCCCTTGAAGCTGTTTGGACAGTGGGTCCTTCTATCTTCCATAACTCTTAACCGGGTTAGAATCTTTTAATAGGGATTCAAAGTCTCCTAACATGGACTCATATGTACTAAATGTATTTCATAAGGCTCCTAACAAAGTCCATCCTCTCACAAGGAATTTTAATATTAGTGCATCTTTTTTGGGCATCATTCCCACCGGGGTTTACTCTCTGATCAAGAGGTTCCCTAGTTAACATATCTTGTGTTATTGTGTATGTTTATCTTTCTATGGTTGTTGCTTATATTGATTACATGGTTGAAATATGATAATGGTAATAAAAGTTGTTATTATTTGATAACTGATTCAGCCCCCCTCTCACTTACCTTGGTGGCCTTTACTTTCTAACAAGTCTAATAAGGAAGATTTTGATATTTTCATTGCAATTTTGACCACTTATGCACTAATGATGCATGATTAATTAACTTTGGTGTATTTTTTATACGACCTTGAATAAAAATTAGTGTTTTGAATATGATTAATTTGATGGAGATAAGGTGTACTTGGGTGATGATCCTCACTTATATATTGTTGGTTGTGGTAAAATTAGAAACAAATTCCTTATGGTAGAATAAGATGGATAAATAGTATGTTACATATACTGGGACTACCACAAAATTTATTATCCATGAGAAAACTTATAGATGTGGTATGAAAGTAGTCATTTCTGATGGAGGATGCAAAATGGTGAGAGGTTATATGGTTACGTCTAGAGGTGTTATATTTAGCACATTATATATATGTTGCATGCATATGCTATTGAGTGTAATTGTACTTCTATGAAAAGAAAAAATCCATGGATACTTCATTGGAAGAGATGAAGATTTCACCGTCAGCATATGGTCATTGATTTTGGTTACCCAAGTGTGCTCTTTCTTCTAAATCAAAGTTACCTATAGATAAAATTATGTTATTGCACTAAATACTTGGCCACATTGGGGAAAAGGGTCTAAGGAACTTGGAGAATAAAACCATTATTGAATGATTGTAATCATGATTTTGGTTTTTGTGAGCATCACATTCATTGATGATTATATAAGGACATGGGTATATTTAATAAAAAAAATAAAAATCTAAATTTTTTAGTCAATTATAGAATTTGAAGAAATGGTTGAATTGTAGTCTGGAAAAAAAAATGTTTGAGGACTGATAATGGTGGTGAATTTTTCTCTAATGATTTTGATAGACTTTGTAAAGATTGTGGTACTCATAGAAAAAATAAAAATCCATATTCTCCATAGCATACTGGAGGTGTAGATGGAATGAATTGGATGTTGATGGATAAGACTAGGACTATGTTGTGTGGTGTTGGTCTAGAACAAATTTTTTGGGTTGAAGTTGTTTCCACTACTTTCTACATGATTAACAAGTCTCATGCAACAACTCTTGTTGATAAAATGCCTACAGAGACATGGTTGGGTCATAATCCTTCATTAATGCATCTTACATTTTTTGGCTGTAAGGAATATGCACATGTGCCAAAGGAGAAACAAACAAAGTTGGAGAATAAAGCTGTGAAATGTATCTTCATTGAATATTATGGTGTGAAAGGATACAAGCTTTGGGACCTTGTTGCACAAAAGGTGATACATAGTAGAATTGTTATTTTTAGAGTAACTAACCCTCCTATTAAATTTCATTAGGAAAAAAACTAAATGATCAAACTTCATTTTGTGCATAATAAAGTTGAATAGAGATCCTAGATAAAGAAGAAGTTGAGTAGAACTCATCTAGATCTAAATATTGTGAAGAGGAGGAAAATCCTCCAACTCATCTTGTTCTAAGATCTACAAGGCATAGACAACCACTTGAAAGGTATTCAGTTGATGATTAAAGATGTACATTTTCTTTAAATACTAACTTTGATTAACCTAGATCTATAGAAGAGGAATGAGGTGTGAATGATGTATAACCTTGAAAATTGCTATGGATGAAAAAATTGTAGCTTTGAAAAGAATGATATATGAGATCTTGTATCATTTCTTGAAGGAAAAAAACATGTTGGTTTCAAATGAGTGTTTAAGAAAAACATTGGTTTATATGGAGGTATTGGTAAATTTAAAGCAAGGCTGGTTTCAAAAGACTACTTTCAAGTTGACGGTGTTGATTATGGTGAGATATTTTCTCCTATTACAAAAATGACATCCAATAGATTTTTTCTTTCCATTTTTGCTAGTAATGATTTAGAGGTTCAAAAAATAGATGTGAAAATAACTTTCTTTCATGGTAATTTAGAGAAAGATATTTATATGATGTGCAACTAGAGCATTACATGGTAAAAGGTGAAATTAATTTGGTTTGTAAATTGAATAAATATTTTGCCTCTAACATGTTAGGAAAATGGTGTCTCAAACTTGAAATAATAAAAGGCTACTATTGATAAAAGGATATTGTTGATACATGAGCATGGATATTTGCAAGAGGGGATTACCCCATTGTGAGATTCAATCTCTTGACTAGTTGGGGACTAAGGATAGTGCACCCTAATGATAATTTTTGGGGGTAGTGCCAATGAAAAAAAATTTCATTGTGAATTCCAACCATTTTTCATTAGGTCATAGATCTAAAGGTAGATATTTTGGGTGCTTTGTTTTTTATTAAAGTAACTACAGGTTTTGAAGGGGCCCCGACACCCTTTAACAAGGCTAAGAAAAGATAAGCATAGAAAGACTTAGATACAATGATCTATCCTAGCTAAGGATAGAAACCAAAAGGGTCAAAACCCGAATATTGAAATAAGCACTAAACAACCAAAATACCAAAAAAAAACACAAAAAATCCCTACAGATCAGAGCAGAAAAACCTCCAGCACCAGAATTACTTCATTATTTTAAGGAGGTTCTTAGACCCCTCTATCTAACTCTGTATGTTTATGATAGAATCCTTCAGATTGGTGATATTTTTTCCCTAAGCCTCAGTCATCTTTTTGGTGTTGGATCTGGTTCTGGTACTCGGACCTAGCTGTAGGATATCCTCATTCCCCTATTCTTTTTATTTTCTGTTGTCAGTTTGATTTCCTTCTAGCACCTCGCAGAGAGATTTGAGATTGTCCACAGTAGTTTTCATACCCGTATTAGATAGGGTAATAAGGTTCTTTAGCATAGTTTCATTATTCTTGATTTTATCATTGATCGGGCTTATCACCGATTCCATAACCTTGTTAATATTTTCTTCTAGGAAAATAATATTAGCAGAAACCTCTCCAAAAACATCATTACCTTTTTTATACATATCAACATCGTTCCTCATCTTATCAATGAATTCCTCCAATAGATCATTCCTAGCTTCCATATTTTTGCATCTATTATGCAAATCCTAGATGTCATTATGGATCCATTTATCAAATTTATAACCATACATAGCATTATTCCTAGCCATTTGAAGCATTTTCATACTCACGGTCCTCTTCAATTTAAAATCCCTATCCCACAATTCCTCCTCGAGACCTTTTTGATCTTGGGTATTCTCTGCAAAATTGATAGTATTGTTCCTTGGGCTTTCAGGGGGGAAGATTTATCCTCACTTTCCTCTTCATCACTGATAATATCTTTTTCAGACTCCAGATTATCATCCTTGATCTGAGTTTCCTGATCCATAGTCCTCAACTCCTCATTACTGGTAGCTTCCTCTATAAAGTTGTTTGGACTCTCCTTATTGTCTTCATTATATTCCTTAGTATCCTGCACCTCTTGAATCTCCTCATTTTCCTTCTCTTTTTTACCCTCTTCAGCACAACCCTTATTATCCGAATTATTTTTGGTACTTTGGTCAACATAGTCCATCTTTTCATTAACATTGTTCTTACCTTCCAAAATATCATTCCCTTGATCAGTGCTAAAGTAGACATCCATAATGTCACTAATGTTTTTTGACACCTCCTTAGGATTCACTTTATCCTTGTCCTAGATAGAATTAGTACCATTGATACCCACAACATCCTTATCTGCAGCAGAATCAGAGAAGGTCACTTTACCCTTCCCATAGTTCTCATTGATGTGGTCTTCCTCTTTCACATTATCATCATTCCCTAAGGAAGTCACCTCATCCACCTGCCCAACCTTAGACTTAGAGCATTCAGCCAAAGGAGAAGGGATTGACTTAGGGGTCGGGGACTTAGGGGCTTTCTTGTTAATGGAAATTTTCTTTCTAGAACTAGATGCAATAGGCTTCTTCCTCTTTTTACAGGTGATCTAGGTAGGAATTGGGTTAGGAACATGATCCCTACCGTATTCAACAATGAGTAAGATTAAGCCCTCATAAAGGATAGGAGTATCCCTAAACCTATGGTCTATGATGATCTAGTTAAGGGAACTAAACAGGAAAAAGGGGAAAGAAACCCAGTTTCATGCCTGAAATGGTTAACCAACACAAAGTGGTAGTTATAGACTCTTGATTATTTACCCTCCAGTGTGAAATACTCCATAATGACCCTAATAACCGAGCCCCAAATAGCCTTGATATTGTCCAATTGACATAATCATACTCACCTTTAACCAATAGGGCACGTTCTTCATTAGTTTCTGGAAAGTCTTTATAAGCCTTGTTTGCTAATTTCTTCTCCTTGGAATAATGTATACCCTCAAGCAGAAGAGCATTAATTTCTGCTAAGAGATCCAATGATAGAGTAAAAGACTTACCCACTAGGTTAACTTGGTCTTTATCCCACCCCACCACAAATGCTCTAGAGATATCCTTTTCATTCCCATGCAATTGACTCAAATAATGGTGCATGTTAGACCTTTTTCTTGTGGGATCAAACTTGGCTAATATGTAGGCTTGATTCTTAGTTTAAAGGGCTCCAAGTTTGCAAGAAATAGTCTAATTGATGAGGATTGGATAGGATCCTCCTTCTACTACGAGCTCCACAGGACTCAGGCGGGTATTGCCTATGATGATTTTCTATGTTTCAAGTAAGCTTTCAAATAGTGGATTAGGTCTTCACTGCTATGCTATCATACTTCAGATTACTTCAACAAAAGATCACTCTGCAAACAGCTAAGAATATACTGATGTGGAGTCTGACAATAGAAACTATAAATGTAATAGCATAGAATAGTGGCATAAGGATGTGAATCCTTCTTCTTTTTTTGAGTTCAACTCAAGGAAGGTTAACCTTTGATTCTGTCTTGAAGGAATCAGCAAACTTAACTATATCACCTAGATACAGTCCTTTCACAATAGATTTTAACTTAAAAAAAACTGAAATGTACTGGTAATGAGATGAATTTTAGTGTTTGATGACTGAAAGATGACTGTCTAGAAAACATCCAACCAGTGCCTATTCCATTGGGCAAAAGAGTCTGAATGTGAATCTATAGGAAAATTTAAAGGAAATACAGTAGAATGCCTTACAAACTACATGCAATCTGAATAGGATGCCTTACAAACTACCTTGTTAATCTTATGTTGTAATCATCAAAATGTTAACAAATATGTCTGCTCTCTAAAACTGCATATGAGAATTTAATCCTTTCCTTGAAAGGAACTCATAGTTAATTAGACTAGTTGCCTTACAACTGGTATGTTTTAAATGCTTTACAAATTAAAACATACAAGAGTAGAACACAGAGCAAAGAGACAATAACAAAATACGATAAAAATTACAGTGTATTCTATTGAAAATGAGTCTGTTTATTACATTCAAAGCTTGAAGGTTCAGGAACTCAGACATAGGACTGGGAAATTTTCTCTATAGAAAGATATTCAATATTCATCATTAGGGACCTGCTCTCAACATAGCAACTACAGGAACTAGGATAGGAATAGGAACCCCTAACATTGAGAAAATAAGAGAATAAATAAAAGAAGAAACCCTAAAAATCTCTGCTTGATCAACACCTCTCTGTCTTTGCAATCTGATTTCACTTTCCTTCTCTCTCCTCTAAAATCATATCTGATCTTCTCGGGCACTCATCTTCTAAAAGCATTCACTTTCCAATCTGATTTTAACAACCTTTGTAATCATTTGATCTTATCCTTTGAAAATATCTGATTTGTTTATCTGATAACTAACACTTCATCAAATAAATCTGATTCTACCCTTTTTGGATTCACAATTTTGTCTTGTCTGAAATGAAATATCCTCCCCAAAATCTAATCTTGGACTAAAAAGCCATTACTACTCTTATCTACTCAATTAGATCTAATTTTAAATGCCATCATTGCATCCATCATCTTCTGGTGTTTCTGGAAACATATAACACTTCTATATTTGAATAAAAAATGAATTAGAAACCATTAAATCACTGAGCAAGCTTCTTTCATTTAAATATTTCAAATTTACCCTAAGTTTGAACTTTATGAGATTTTAAATGTTTTATTTTTGGCTTTTCCTCAAACCTCACCAGATTTTGCCAAGGGGCATGCTTTGATTGGATGTCTTTGACTGGCTCTGCAAACTCACCTTTAACCCTGCTCATTTGGAGACTTAGAGACTACCTTTGATCTCTGACTCTCTGGATGTTCTTTCTAACCTTGGGTTTATCTGGTGAACTGGAAAATACACTAGTCTCTATGTATCAGAATGATTTCTTTACCTTGAGTTAAATCTGGCATTTGGGTGACTGAGTTTAGTCTTTGAATCTTCAGATCCTCTTCTGGCGACCTGGCGACTAGGCGATCTCACAACCTCTAGATTTTTTCCACTTAACCACTTGCATCACAAGACCTCATGACCATGGTTAGTCTCCAAGTCTCTAGACTTTTCCTGCTAACTACTAAACTTCACGAGACTGGGCAACTAACTGGTCTCTAAATCTCTAAATGATCGACCTCTAACCGCCAGCATCTCACGACTGCGCGACTAGCCACCATCTCCAAGTCTCTAGATATTTCTCTAACTGGCCGTTTCATTCCGTGACTGAGTGACCAATTGCCATGTGTCCTCTTTGTCCTCGTCAGTACTCATCTGCAAAATATCTACATTCTGGACCCGCCCACATGGAAACCGAGGCACCTTTGAGAGCTCTCGTGAGTAGAGCTTCTAGCCCTTCAATCTATTTTATATGTTTGCCTCACTGCTTATAAACATCTTAGACTTCACTTATGTGATGAATGTGGGATAATAGTTTTGTAGTGTTTTAAAGATCTGCACTAAAATCCCTATAGTGCACCCAGCTGGTAAACAGCTCCACGCGGGCCCACATGGTTAGAGGCTTCCACATGCCTTGTTATTTTTAATTACTTGGTAATTGAGCATTCATGTTTATAAAATGCTTGAAAACCCAAGTCCAGGCACATGTGGGATAAACCCACATGCAACCCTTTCCCATTTTCTTCATTCTGGCCACCTGTGTGTGGTCCTTTGTATTCTACGCTGGCTTAAAAAGAATGTGTGCAAGCCTTTTGAGTGTGCATGCTCACACACACCATGATTATTTGGTTTGCAGTAGCCTCCTTGTATTGTTTGCATGAGGCTCTGCAACACTTTTTTGGCCTGTCAACATTAAAACGTGAGTCCTTGCAACACTTGCGCAAAGGCTTATTACCATGAGAGAACCTCCTCTTTATGCATGGGCATTTCATTTGATGTGTTACACAAGGCACCCCCTTGCATGAGTACCTCCCCCAATGGCATTTTGCGTGAGTACAACTTCTTTCTACCAGTCATGCTGGCATTCCAATGGCTTTGTGTGAGGCTCCATGCACATTGCATAGGGCAGCCTTCATACATTGGCCCCCAATTGATTAATATGTGAGGCCCCTACCTAATTTTTCAGGCTCCCACCATTTCAAATGCATGAGCCCCATTTTATTTGCTATGTGAGTCCCACACACAGGAAACTCACCAATATATGTGTGAGCCTCTATAACAAAAGCTAGGCTCTCCCCTTTACTATGTAGGCTCCCTGCCATGTGAGCATTTCCTCATACTTGTACAGGGCCTTTTGGGCTCATATTGGCTCCCTTTAATGTGTGTTGACCTGCTGTTGGCGCAAGGCAACCTCTACTTTCATCCTTTACACTGGCAGCTCCCCTTTCATGCACTAAACTTGTAGTTCTTTGCGCAAGGCCCTCATACTTGAACTTGTGCAAGGTACTTCACAATGCGTTGGCATTTCATTGAACAACAAATGGGAGCGCCCATTATTATTTACGCAAGGTAGGCTGTACAATGGATTGCTTTCTCTATAGAGAATTCCTGTAGACATATAGACCAAGTCATTCCATTCCCTTTTTGGTGCAGTAAAAAGATTGGTCAAATGCTACTCTTGATACCTATATTATGCATTCTTTTCTTCAAATGTTTATACATATATCTTGTCAATTTCAAAATTGCCTGAAGAGCATATTGTGGACTAAACACTCCCACAGATGGCATTGAACATGCATACACATGGAACTTCAAAGCACAAAGTGAAAGTGCTTGGTAGACATTCAACCATACAATAGTTGGTGAGTTCATCTCAGAATCATAGAATATAGGATGACACTTTGGTCACATGAACTGGCATAACTTAACCAAGAGATAGTAACCCGAATGATTCTTTCTTCAAACAGTGAGTGTTGACTGGATATGAGATGCACAATATCTGGTATAATCTACTTGGATTTCCAGAGTATAGTAGTTGACTAATAAATCACTCCATCCAATTTTTACATCCATCTTAAAATTTGAGAGAAGTTTTGCATTCATTTGTATAAGAATTATAGTCTTTGAATCCTCTATGCATAGATGCAACAAAATAATATGATTTTTCTTTTTTGCGTGAACAGGCTACCATACTTTGAAACTGGTGCAACGTACTTTTGGGATAAGCCATTGTCTTAAAAGAAAGATCATTTATTTCTATGACATGTTTAGCACTGAAGAACATAGTTCGGTTAGAATGGAAAATATGGAAATGTCGGCACACCAAATTCACAAAGACATATGAGTGCACATCCTTAATGAGAAAATCAACTTAGAGGATCGATACATTTGAACTCAAATTTTCCTTCTATTTTTCTAAATTCATTCACTTGATGAAATGTGTCCAAAGTTCATCAAAGATTTAACACGTTGTTGAGTTCACAACACTTCTGCAAAAACCAATCAATAATTCTAACTGGCACCAAAAAGTAGCTTCAAAAAATGACCAAATGACCTCGCAGGAGAGCACCATCAGAAACACATGCTCACCTCCAATACTATAGTATGCCTGTTAGAGGAGAACCTCTCAGAAGATTCCAGCCATAAGATAATAATGATCAAACATGGCCACTTAGAAACACTGCCTGTTCGCTCTGCAAAAATCACACAAGTTGGCTTTGGAACCAGCTTTAAAAACTGACCAACTGAAACTTTCATGAAATGGAAACTTAGGCACTGATTCTCCCTCATACAAGGAATATGAATCCACAACCAGCTTCCTCAAAAAGTCAAAATGTTGATCACAATAAAATGCCAAAGTCATCTTGTTAGATATGTTAAGGAAAAGAAATAGTGAAATAAGTAGAAATCTGATTTGGAATCGGCCTGGGAAAGTGATAAGATGGATTGGCAAAGACCTCAAAATCCATAGGCAAGTACACTTCTAGGCCTACAGTATGAAACAACTTTTAATTATGCCAGAACTCGAACAAGGTGTAAACTAGGATATCTCATAGTAGGTGACTTAGAAAACTGGACAATGCACTCCTGGCCAAACTTAACAATCTGCAAATGAAATGGCTTTGACAAAGTGACTAAACAAACACATGGGGAGCTAAAAATTAGCATATACATTCTCTCTCATGCCTACAGTATGGTGCAAAAACTGACACATCATGATCAATCACAGAGAAAAAGATGCAATCATCCGAAGTGGGCCTCCGACTAAACTGTGCAACTGATATGCATCAAATTGTTAGAAACTAAAAACAAAATCAAATTTGCAAACTGGGCAAATAGATTCATCATGGCCTGAAAATCTTCATGGGGGGTACATCTCCATGTTTTATAGAACAAGTTTTAAATCTTCAAAAAACTCGAACTGGGTACAAAAAGTGAAAGCACAAAGTAGGTCACTTAATTCTAGATTCTGCATATTCAATGAAACTTTTAATAAATTGGAAATGGAAATGCTCTGGCAAAGTGGATAACTGAATTGGTGTGAGTCTGAAAATCCATGGGAAGGTATACTTTCAAGTTTTCAATATGGGGGAAAACTCAATTATGTAGGGCAACTGGGTACAAATAGTAGGACCTCAAAGTAGGCTCCTCAGAAATTTGCTTTTGACAGTTTGGCAAACTGATAGAAAATGCAAACAGAATGGGCTTAGCAAACTGACCAAAAGGACTCCTCGTGACTTGAAAACTGAAATACAAGAAGTATTTGACCACTGGAATATAGTATAAAAGGAATTTTATCAATTGGGTCACAAGGTCAAAAGTTACAATTGGTCAAATAGGGCCACTCAGAAAACTGGGTAGAATAGAGTAACAGGACAATTTCGCAGGACCAACTTTGGGGAATCCAAAAACCTATCAAATGGATTTGAAATGGCTTGAGCTTTGAAACATAAGCTCTCTGATATACATTTAAAATATTCCCAAAGTGGCGGGCTATGAGACTCAACAAGACACAAGATATTCAAATGCAAACTAGGCTTGGTACAACAAAGTAACACTTAGGCAAAAATGCAGATTTAAGTGAACACCTCAAAATGGCTACTCCCTAATCATGTCAAAATTAAAATTTAGGAACTGGAACCCACTACATATGTCAAATGAAAGGTTTTGAACCTATTCTCCAAGCTGTATCTTATGAAAGTCATCAGGGTATCTTTTACAAGCACATCAATTAGGCCTTCTCACAAATTTTTTTTAGGAGTACCTATTTTGCCCTATAGAAATTTTTTCAATTGGTCAATCCAAATTGGTGCCAAATTTGAGAGTACCAACAGTGCACATTACCCTTTTTGAGCTTCCTCCAGACATCTTTCTCACGCCTCCATTTGCATTCCGCAGGTTCCTCTCTTTTGAGTTCCCCTTGTATATTTTTCTGCTTCTCTTTGAGACAATACCTAGAAGTATTACTCAGCTTGTTATCCTGTTTTTGGTTTCTCCAGTCGCTCCTGCTAATGCCAAAAATCTTTGAGTAATGAATTTTGTATTAGAGCTCTTGTTTATTAACCCAAGAAGCATGCGAGTTCAGAGAAATGTGACAAGAATTAATCACAACTTGGCACTTCACCTTCAAATCCATCTAGTTTGGAAATAAATTTTGATGTGTAATCATTAAATTAATCATGTCCTTCTCCACGTACCACATCACCTTCGGCTTGCTTGATTTCAGACTAACTTAATATTGTAACATCATTACAAATATTTCCTTCCTTTTGGTTAACTCTGTCATAATTGATACACAGGTTAATCTCATCACTGAATTTAATGCCACCATTACCATTTTTGAATTATGTCACTTTTGACTCCAAGATTAGCTAACCCATCTGCAACCTAGTTAGTTTCATGGTATTTATGGGTAACATGAAAAGATTCAAGACTAACGGATATATTTTTGATTTTTTGAATGATGTTTTCTATAGTCTAGGAAGAAATGCTAGTGCCTTTAATATTATTCACAATGTTTAAAGAATCTCCCTCTAAACTGACTTTTTTGCACCTAATTTCTTCCACCAACATCATAATATTAAGGGCTACCATCGCCTAAGCTCTATGATTCGACTGCATTCCCAAAGGAGCTACATTTTCCCCAACACAGATACCATTCCAATCTCTCATAATACCAATACCACCATCTCCTGAAGCACCTGGATTTCCCTTTGGAGCCCTGTCAAAGTTGGCTTTAATCCAGTTGTACGAAGGAGCTGTCTAGGTAGCATTATCTCTTGGATTAGGATATTGAGATTTAGAATGGGGGATATTCCATTTTCTGATGTCCTCTTTTGAGATTTGTGCCTTCATCTTCTAATTATTACTACTGATGGAACTGATATAGTTTTCCTCTAGCCATCTACAAATGAGATTAGCAACAACATTCAAATTATAAAATTTCTCCCTAAAAATTTTGTTGTTCCTTTCCTTCCAGATGCACCCACAAAAATGAGGGGGAATAAGTTTCCAAAAATCTTTGGCAAGGTCACTAGAAAAAAGATAGCTCCATTGAATAATAAAATCCTACCAAGACCAAGGGAAAAACCAACAAAGATCCTATTTTTTAAAGATAAAATCCCAAACCCTACAGGTATAGGAGCAGTGTAACATTAGATGATCACATGATTCGGAGTCCTCCATATGAAGAAAACATCTATTAACTAGGCAGATACCCCTTTTAGACAAATTATCAAGAGTTAGAATTTTATTTTGAACAAGGATCCAAAAGAAGAAGTTAATTTTAGGTGTAAGATACTTATACCAAACACTCAAGCACAAAGGTTTATCTCCCTTAGAGAAAGGCATAGCACAGGGAGAAGCCACCATGTAATCTCCATTAGCAGTAGGGGCCCATATCACCTTGTCTTGGGAATTATCCTTGATGAACCAGGTATTTAATTCCTGCATAAGAGGAACAAATCTTCTATCTATTGAATCAATGTTCTTCCATTTATTTCCTTGCTAGTAGTCTTTAACTTTCATCCCAATAGTATCTTTAGCTTGATCAATGGCTTGTTTCCAGTCTTGATTATTTGAGAGAGGCTCTTCTTGGATCCACATATCATCTCAAAAGTCAATTTTCTGACCATTCCCCAACTTCCATCTCTTTCCTTCAAGAATAATATCTTTAGCTGAACTTATACTATTCCAAATGTAGGAGTAATTCATATTTTCTCCATTAACAATGTAGTTCTCAAAGGTGCTAGAATTGAATAAATATTTATTTCTCAATATGTCATTCCATTGTTTTCTATCAACATAGGTTCTCCACAATTGTTTTGCCAAAAGAGCTTTATTAACCAATTTGATAGGTCTCAGACCAAGACCCTCTCTATTTTTGGGTTTGCAAACCTTGTCCCAAGCAATCAGACTAATTATTTTCTTATCTTCCACTCCAGACCAAAGGAATTTTTTTTGGATTTGGTCAATTAACATGGAAAATTTATGAGGAATCTTAAACAAACTCAACGCATAAACATGAAGATTTTGGAGAGTGGATTTAAGCAGTTGGAGTTTTCTTGAATTACTCAAAAGTGTCCCTTTCTAGCTAACTAACTTATGGTTGAATATGTTAATGATCAGGTTCCAAAAGCTTTCTAGGGGATTAAGGCATAAATGAAGGCCCAAGTAGGAAGAGGGAGGGCTCCCTATATTGCAACCTAGGATTTTAGATATATTCATCTGTCTCTTTTGAGGAGTATTGACAAAGAAAATAAAGCTCTTATTCCAATTTATGAGTTGACCAGAGGTAGCAGTATAAGTGACAAGAGCTTTCTTCAAGTTTCTCACTTCTTTCACTATAGCTTCTCCCATAATTAGTGTATCATCAACAAACTTCTCGTGAGAGCAAATAGATCTGATAGAAGAAGGCTGAAGACTAGATTTTTACCCTCTCTGACCAATTTATTTAGGAATCTTCCCAAGCATTTAACAAGGATGGAAAACAATATTGGAGATATAGGGTCACCTTGTCTAAGGCCTCTAGAGGGTTTAAAGAACTTATATGAACCACCATTCACAATAACAGAGGAAGAAACAATGGAGACCAATTGGTTGATAAGTTTAATTACCCCACTATCAAAACCAAAGGAGCTGAGAACGTTTTGAAGAAACTACCAATCTACCCTATCATAAGCTTTTGATAGGTCTAATTTCATCAAGAAACCTTACTTTTTTGCTGCTTCCAGTGAGTGAATATTTTCATGAGCAGCAATGATTGAATCCAAAATTTTCCTTCTAGGGACGAAGCCATTCTGCTGAGGGGATATAATCGAAGGCAGAATAGACAGCAGTCTAGAAGTGAGGACTTTAGAAATGATTTTGTACATAGAATTGTAGAGACCAATTAGTCTAAAAGCTTCAACCAAGTTAGCACCGGGATTTTTGGCGATCAAAACCAAGAACGTCGCATTCAGTTCTCTAAGAAGGGTTTTGGTACCAAAGAATTCTTTAACAACATCCTGCACATCTTTACCAATAATATCCCATAATTGTTGGAAGAAGAAGAGAGGGAACCCGTCAGGGCCCAATGATTTTTCTCCTTCAAAGGAATGGCCTTCAAGAGCCTGTTAATTCTAACATTAATCAACTGAGGGATAGCAGACAATATTTCAGCTTGATTGAGCAGATCAAGATTGTTATCTTTAGAAAGAAGGGAAGAAAAAAGGTGAGCATTTATTTTCTGATATCTTCCTCCTTACTCAGAGATTTACCATTAGAGATAAGAGAGGATATTCTATTGATTACTTTGTGCTTCATATTAGTCATATGAGAAAACCTAGTATTTTTATACCTAGCTCTAAGCCAAAGAGCTCTAGATCTTTGTCTCCAAAAAGATTCTTCTTTGGATATAATATTATGAAATTCTGCCACCAAAATATTTTTAGACTTTTTAGATTCCTCTGAGAGCCCTTCCTTCTAAATTTTCTCTTGAATTTCCTTTATTTCATTATGTTTTCTACTTTTAAATAGGAATATATCCCCAAAAACTTCCTTGTTCTATATTTTAATATTCCTTTTGATAGTATTCAGTTTTTTGGCAATTCTATACATAGCTCCACCATCCTAATTATAATTCCACTAGTTGGCTATACTCTCTTTCAATTTAGGATGTCTGAACCAATTTAAGACTATGGGAAAATGGTCTGAACCAATTCTCAAAGAAGAGGATAAAGAGAAATAATATTTAGATAGCCAGTCATGAGATAAAAGCAATCTATCTAACTTGACCTAGATAAGCTTCGTACTTGTTCTTCTATTGGACCAGGTGTAAGATATTCCTTCTAGCTCCATATCCAAGAAAGCTTGATAATTGATATAGTCCATAAGGTCTATTCTAATCTCTACCTAAGAAGGGATGCCACCCTTTTTATCCTCATTATGGAGAGGAGTATTAAAATCTCCCATCACCATCCAACTTTCAACTTGAAAGTTACTTTTTATCTCTTTCAATCTTCTCCAAAACTTGGATCTTCCATTTCTGGTGTTTGGAGCATAAATGTTCATCAAATTCCAATTGAAATCATATTTTAAGTGCGTAACCTTAACTAAAATAATATTTTTCTCTGAGAGCAAAAGAGTACAATTGATAGAGTGGTTATTCTAGAAAATAACCACTCCTCTAGAAGCACCTTCAAAATCACTTCCTATACAACTACCATCATTGAAGGGGTGAATTTTTTCTACTTTTTCTCTAGTCATTTTAGTTTCTTGAATAAGAAAAATGTTAGATTTTCTATCTCTCACCAAGTTTCTCAAAACATCCTACTTATGGGGACTATTCAGTCCTCTTATATTCCAAGATTAAATCTTCATTTATGAGGTTGGGGTACAAATCTCAGGGATGGTTGCTTGCTTTCCATCCACTATATTCTACTTCACCTCTATCTCCCTTGAACATTTGTGAGAAGGTCTACCTTTCTTTTTTCCATTTGATGCTCCAACATCAGCTTTTTGTTGTCCTCTAGTCTGAACTCCTCCCAAGGGTGTGCTCTCTTGTTTCTAACCAGAGCCAAAAGAACCTTGGTTCTCCTTTCCTTTTTTCAAGTTATTTTTAACCTTATTTTTATCAATGACCTCAGTCCAAGACAAATTTTGGTGAGCCTCTAGAGGTAGCTCTTTTTCCAGACTATCCTTTTGGCTCTCTTCCTCACTGGCTTCAAACCACCTCTTTCCACCTTTTACAAGAGTAGAGCATATCTCTCCTCCAGAGATAGGGGAAGGAAAGGAGGTAATTTTCTTAGGGTTGGTCTCTCCTAGACTCTTGAGGGGACTTATATCTTTTGATACCCTCTAGGGTCAAAGGGAATGCTAGATTTAATCTCTTTTGGGCTCTTAGATTTTTTTTCATTTTGGATACCTAGAGGATCAATTACAGGACTTGAAGATTCTAACTGGACAATCTCCACTGCTTTTTATGGCTCTTGCGGAATATCTGAAGTTAGCATAGGTTCTATATCAACTTTAGTGCCCATTTCTTCTCCTTTGTTTTGTTTCTGTTCCAGGTTCTTTCCTCCTAGTGATTTTTCAATCTCCTTTTCTTCCCTACTTCCTTCCATGATCGGAGGAACATATGGTTTGAGGGTGTTATCGGTGGTTCCTTGCTTTTCTTTCCACTCCTTTCTTATCTCATTCTTTTTAGCTTGGCTAGATTTTTCCTTATGAGGTCTCACAGGACATTGTTTCGCCCAATGACCTACTTTTTCGCAAGTAAAACAAGAAAAAGAAACTAACTCATAGTCCATAGTTTGAATATACTTACCTAGTTTAGAGTTAATGATTATTACCTCTGGTAAGTCTACCTCATGACTAATATTGACACCGATTCTCACATAAAATTCTCACATAAACAAGCTTAGACCTGGATGTAGTCACCAGGTCTATGGATAAAAGTTCTCCAAAAGCACTTGCTATCCCCACAAAGATGTCCTCATGCCAATATTCTAGGGGGAGGCCTTGAAAATGAACCCACATCGGGGTGGTTTCAAACATTTCCATATTGTAATCTAGGTTTGTTCTCCATTTTTGGAGAGCCAAAGATGATTTGCCAAACATCCAGGGTCTCCCACAAAGAATTCTTGAAAGATCTTCAGAGCTTGAGAAGAAAAAGGAAAATAAGCCCTTAGGTAGAGCTACTATGTCGACTTGACCCTTAAGCTTCCATTTTTTGGCAGAAAAGACCCTAACCACATCAATATTAGGCCTTGTCCTCATAAAAATTCCTATTAAGGTATGTTCCATAGAAGACATGGTATGGTCTACAAGAGGATCATGAAGGGAAATACTAAAAACCCCCTTTTCTAGTTCTAATGTATTGTTTACAGGGAAAATACAATTTTATCGTTGGTTTAACCCTGAATAAAGCCAACCATCTACCTTTTTTCAGGATTTCAAAAGAATTAATACCATTACTCCCAGCATAGGGAAACTTACCAACACCTGCCACTGAATCTATTCCACCACCTCGGGAATGTTCATCATCTAGGTCCTTGTCCCCTTCCAAATCCTTGGTGGATCCCTCATTTGTCACTCCCCCCACCTTCTTTTTCTCTCCCACCATTGTTGGTAGATGGGAACCTCCATTTGCAGGTTTTCTACCTAAATAGGATTTTGAATTCGCTCCCTCCAGCTTTCCTCTTCTGCTCTCCATTGATTATAGATATTTTGGGTCCTTTGTTTTCCCTAGAAGGCAACCCTATTTTATGAGGGTATTGTATTATGACTATTTAGTGTATTATAGTTAGAGTGTCTGATAATTATTGAGTGGCCTCTAGATCTTTGTTGGCAATAATTCTATGGGAAGCTCATTCTGGAAGTATATTCTAATTTTTTATTGATTTTTGAATAATAAATTGGGTGGATTTTGGAGTGTGGAGTTTTTTTTTTCCCAAGATGATTTTCTCCATATAAATCAATGTGTTGTTGTATGTATATTATTTATGTTTATTTCTGTTAATTTTTTGTAACTATTATAAAGATCTAAGAAAGTTTTACATGTCACACCTCTTAAGATTAGTATAGGAAGTTTTTCCGCTACCTTAGCTTCCTTAAAAAATAGAGCCCTAGGATGTAGTACAATAAATTTAATACATATGTGTTGAGTTTGGGATTTGAGTGGTCTAAATTAGACCATTGCATCTTTTATAAATTTAATAATATATATGTATTGAGTTTGGGATTTGAGTGTTCTAAATTAAATAATTATGTTTATTATAAATTATGTAGTGATCATTTCCTATACATTTCATTATATGTAGATGATATGCTAGTCATTGGTAAAGCAAAATATATGACTTCAGAACTGAAGTATTAACTTGCTACTAAGTTTGAAAAGGAAGATCTTGGTGCAAATTAACACAAATTTTAGATGGTTATTAAAAGAGAAAGACTAAATATAAAGGTATGGCTAAGCCAAAGTAAGTATGGGAACTCAATTTTATAGAGGTTTAAGATGTAGGATTGTAAACCATTATTTGTTCCTTTTACAGTTGGAACAAAGTTATCTATTTTAGATTGTCCTACATCCCTATTAGAGCTGGAAAACATGAGAAGAGTACCTTACCATAGTGAAACTAGAAGTTTAGTCTACATTGTATTTTTTACTTGACGTTTAGATGTAGAGTTCATTTAGATGTAGTTAAAAGAGTCTTCAGATATTTGAAGTGTACCTCAGAAAATTATTTATGTTATCATGGTAATTTGATAGGAGATGAGATTCACATTTATACTATGGATAAAGTGAACCTAACCTATCGAAATCATGCTAAGACATTCAAACATTAGTTCAAATAGAGAATACTTGACATATAGTAAAAGCAATTCATGAAACCACCTCAGATTGAGCCAAAACGGGAGCACCTGGACCCCGTTTGATTTTCTTGTTTAAGAGGGATGTGGGTGTGGTCTCTAAGCATAATGATCATGTCCCCAAATGAAGATTAGGGTATATTAGGGCCATATGCAAGCCATGGAGACCCAAAAATGGCACAAAACCTGCTATAGGGAACTTGTTTTGCCTCTAGGGTTCCAAGGGTACAATGGAAACAAATGCAGATTCTAAGCTAGTGATGAGGATGCAAGATTCATTTTAACTTGAATATGGATGTGATATATATTTAAGATGATATGAAATGCTAAAATTAAACTATATTAATCCATTTAACTAACCTAGAATGAGTTATAAAACATGAAACATGAAAGAGATCTATCAATGTTAGTATATGCTATGATATTCTAGATCCAATTTAACATTATAACTATGCTTGAAATGAAAGAGTGAATTGTTTTTTTTTCTCTTGGAAGGAGGGCTATTTATAGGATTTGAGGAAGGGCTTGGGTTAGGAAGGGTGGTTAGGGTTTAGGATCAAGGGTTGGGGTTTTAGGACCAAGGGTTAAGGCTTAGGGTCAAAGGGATAAGGATAGCCATTAATGGGTTGAGAGACTAATGTGGAAGGAGGGATATTCATATGATTTGAGGAAGGGCTTGGGTTAGGAAGGGTGGTTAGGGTTTAGGATCAAGGGTTGGGGTTTTAGGACCAAGGGTTAAGGCTTAGGGTCAAAGGGATAAGGATAGTCATTAATGGGTTGAGAGACCAATGTTGCTCACACGTGTGAGAAACACTAGGGAAGTGTGAAGGGGACAAGGGTTGAAGAAGTGAGATGTGATCTCATTAATAAGGCTGTAAGTTCCATTAATGAGGGTGTAAGGGGCCATTAATGAGCTTGTAAGGCTCATTAATGAGGGTGTTGACCTTGGGTCAATGGGAGAGGGTTAGGCTAAGAGGGTTAGGAATCACCCCTTAAGTGAGGTTAGGGAGTGATTAGTGATGAGAGGATAGGATTAGAAGATTCTAGAAGATATCTAAGATTTAGGGTTTAAAAAAAATATTTAATTTGTTTAAATAGAATTTGGTTGAGAACTTTATTTACTAAATAATTTAATAAATAGGAGGGATTAATATTTAAATTTGATTTAAATATTTTTGGGAGTGATTATTTAATTAAATGAATTTAATTAAAAGGGAGGGGATAATAAAATAAATAATTAAATAAATAAATAAATTATTAATTAAAGAATGATGATTTCATCAGGATTTTTATTAATCAAAACATTTTTAATTAATAAGTAGATTTTTAGGTGTCTAAATTTAGCCCTTCTTTGATGCAATGTCATAAGTGGCGTTGTGTCAAAGATAAGAAAATAAGATGCCCCAGATAGGATTAGATGGTAAGGGGTTGTGCCCCCTTGAGAAAATAATAGAAAGAAGAAACTTTGGGGAATTTTTTCTAAAAGGACGCAAGCGGGAAAGAAGTGGAGGAAGGAGAAGGGAAAGATGGTAAATATAAATCCATCCATGAGAAAAGATGCATGAATGCAAGATGAAGGATGCACAATTAATCTATATGCAGCGATTGGGACTTGGGGAGCTCATTGTGTAAATGTGGAGAGCACAACCTAGTTTTATATAGCAATGTTAGAGACCAGCCAAGGTTAGTAGGAACACAAGGCTGTGCCACAAGTGTTGCATATGACTGACACAAAAAGACATGCAAGGGTTACCAAAATATCACACATGAATCTAGGTGAAGTCAGGGTGGAAACGATGCTGGAGAACCCACAAACAAATGACATTTCCCAAGTTCACCATGTAACCCAAAAGAGATCACATGTGAAACGTCCAAGGGTCATATCCGACTGACTCACAGGAAGAAACAAGATGATCAAAAGACCTTGCCCTAGATTTCCCTTATTCACAACATACCATGATATAAAGGATCATGGTGACCTTGAGGAGAGGAACAACAAGAAACCATAAAAGATAAACAAGATCCAAAGGACCAAATCAAAGATCAAAGTGATAAATCTAAAGGATGTTCTTTTCCAAGGAGAGAGATTGATTGTATGATTGATGGGGGGAGATTAGGTTGGATATGAGGAAGGACACATCCTGTAAGGACCTATTGGATGAGGAGAATGATGTGTTGTTATTGGAAAATGATGAATCAAGGAGAATCATGTGAGAAAGGATAGTCGACAAAAGATGTTGTTGAAGTACAAGGTTGGGTGAGACAATTTCAAATGATCATAGTTGCTTCAGGATTGAAAAAGATACGTACAATAGGATGTGATGATATAGTACAAAGGAGATATGATATTTACAATGGATATTTACAAAAGCTCAGGGATTGGGATAAGAGGATCTCACTATACAAGATATACTGGAAGCCTAAGATTGGGGATAAAAGAACTCATTAATGTGTTGGATATGTTGGAGGATAGAACACCTTGGGAATGTGGGATGGTGGTGGGGATTTGGGATGAGAGGGATGGGAGGGGATGGGAGTTTGATATATAATGGCCCAGTCCTCTATGTATGACACATATTCCCATGTTTTCACCAACATACTTGTCCAAGGAACTTGAATTGCCAAGTTTTCACCATTGGATGATGATTTTTCTTTACTTTTTTCATTTTTTGTATTTTTCTGGATTTTCCAATTTTTATGGATTTTCTAGATATATAGGATTTGGATCAAGCATAGAACCACTTCAAATGTATGATGTTGATAGGATCATTCAGGGGCTCACCTTTTGATGTTGATAACTGATAGGATCCAGAGCCAAAGCATGTTGTGACAATATAAGGACTTAACCAAGTAGGATCAAACTTGCCATTCTTTTCTAGATTTGTTTGTACTTTTTGATTTTCTTTGAGGACCATGTCACCCACTTGGAACTATCATGGATGGAAATTTTTGTTATAGGTCCTTTTGAGTCAATTCTTATATACAACCAAGTGATCATATGCTTGCTACCTCTTTTCATTTAACAGGTCCTGCTGTGTAAGGCGTGCCACATGATAGTATTCATTAGTGGTATAGTTCTTCATGGATAGATGCAATAAAGGTATCTCAACCTCAATTGGTAGAACTGATTCAAAACCATATACAAGGGAGGATGGGGTGGTACCCGTGGGAGTGTAGTAGGAAGTGTGATAGGCCCAAAGAGCAGGATTAATTTGGAGGTGTGAGTCACGATCAAAATCATTGACAACCTTCTTGAGGATTTTGAGGATGGTTTTATTGGTTGCCTCAGCTTGGCCATTTCCTTGGGGGAAGTATGGGCTGGAGAAATGGTGATGGATGTGGAGTCTAGAACATAGATCATCCATATGCTAGTTTTCAAAGGGTGTACCATGATTTGTGAAGATGGTGGAAGGGATGTCAAAGTGACAGATGATATGGTAGAGGATGAACTAGGATATTTGAATGTTGGTAGTTAGGATGAGCAGAATTGCTTCAACCAACTTTGTGAAATATTTAGTGGCTGTTATCATATATTTGTGTCTATATGAGGAAAGGGGAGTGAGCAGGCCGATGAGGTTGAAGTCCCAACATGAGAAAGGGCATGGTGGTGCAATAGGCTGCAAGTCTTGTGCAGAAGCATGAATCAGATTGGCATGTTGCTAACATGGTAGGAATTTATTGATGAATTCACATGCATCATGTTCCATTGTTGGCCAATAATACCCAACTCAGGGAAACTTCTTTGCTAGGACCATGTCACTTGTGTGGGAACCCTAAATTCCAACATGAACCTCTTGTAAAGCCAGGATGACCTTGTTCAAATCTAAACACCTAGAGAGGATGTTATGATATCCTCAATGATATAGGGTGTTAGCTACAAGAGTGTAGTGGGAAGCTCTACGAATTAGGTTATGACGTTGGGTGTTTTGAGGTAGGGGGATATGATACCATTTTAAAGATAAGTGTGAATGTTGTGGTACCATGGGGACTAAAGGCCAACCAATATGCAACCCATTTTAGATTCAACGTTCTCATAATCATGCGTGTGTGGCCATTAATGAGCTTGTAAGGTGCATTAATGAGGGTGTTGACCTTGGGTCAATGGGAGAGGGTTAGGCTAAGAGGGTTAGGAATCACCCCTTAAGCAAGGTTAGGGAGTGATTAGTGATGAGAGGATAGGTATAGAAGATTCTAGAAGATATCTAAGATTTAGGGTTTTAAAAAAATATTTAATTTATTTAAATAGAATTTGGTTGAGCACTTTATTTATTAAATAATTTAATAAATAGGAGGGATTAATAATTAAATTTGATTTAAATATTTTTGGGAGTGATTATTTAATTAAACAAATTTAATTAAAAGGGAGGGGATAATAACAATAATTAACTAAATAAATAAATAATTAATTAATTAAAGAATGATGATGTCATCAGGATTTTTATTAATCAAAACATTTTTAATTAATAAGTGGATTTTTAGGTGTCTAAATTTAGCCCTTCTTTGATGCAATTTTGCAAGTGGCGTTGCGTCAAAGATAAGAAAATAAGATGCCCCAGATAGGATTAGATGGTAAGGGGTTGTGCCCCCTCGAGAAAATAACAGAATGAAGAAACTTTGGGGAATTTTATCAAAAAGGACGCAAGTGGGAAAGAAGTGGAGGAAGGAGAAAGGAAAGAGGGTAAATATAAATCCGTCCATGAGAAAGAATGCATGAATGCAAGATGAAGGATGCACAATTAATCTATATGTAGTGATTAGGACTTTGGGAGCTCATTGTGTAAATGTGGAGAGCACAACCTAGTTTTATATAGCAACGTTAGAGACCAGCCAAGGTTACTAGGAACACAAGGCCGTGCCACCAGTGCTGCATATGACTGACACAAAAAGAAACACAAGGGTTTCCACAACATCACACATGAATCCAGGTGAAGTCAGGGTGGAAACGATGCTGGAGAACCCACAAACAAATGACATTTCCCAAGTTCACCATGTAACCCAAATGAGATCACATGTGAAACGTGCAAGGGTCCTATTCGACTAAATCATATGAAGAAACAAGATGATCAAAAGACCTTGCCCTAGATTTCCCTTATTCACAACATACCATGATATAAAGGATCATGGTGACCTTGAGGAGAGAAACAAGAAACCATAAAAGATAAACAAGATCCAAAGGAACAAATCAAAGATCAAAGTGATAAATCCAAAGGACATACTTTTCCAAGGAGAGAGATTGATTGTATGATTGATGGGGGGAGATTAGGTTGGATATGAGAAAGGACACATCCTACAAGGACCTATTGGATGAGGAGAATGATGTGCTGTTATTGGAAAATGATGTATCAAGGAGAATCATGTGAGAAAGGATAGTTGACAAAAGTTGTTGAAGTACAAGGCTAGGTGAGACAATTTCAAATGATCATAGTTGTTGCAGGATTGAAAAAGATATGTACAATAGGATGTGATGATATAGTACAAAGGAGATATGATATTTAAAATGGATATTTAGAGAATCTCAGGGATTGGGATAAGAGGATCTCACTATACAAGATATACAGGAAGCCCAGGATTGGGGATAGGAGAACTCATTATTGTGTTGGATATGCTGGAGGATAGAATAGCTTGGGAATGTGGGATGGTGGTGGGCATTTGGGATGGGAGGGATGGGAGGGGATGGGAGTTTGATAGATAATGGCCCAGTCCTCTATGTATGACACATATTCCCAAGTTTTCACCAACATACTTGTCCAAGGAACTTGAATTGCCAATTTTTCACCATTGGATGATGTTTTTTCTTTACTTTTTTCATTTTTTTCATTTTTTTGTATTTTTCTGGATTTTCCAATTTTTATGAATTTTCTGGATATATAGGATTTGGATCAAGCATAGAACCACTTCAGATGTATGATGTTGATAGGATCATTTAGGGGCTCACCTTCTGATGTTGATAATTGATAGGATCCAGAGCCAAAGCATGTTGTGACAATATAAGGAGTTAACCAAGTAGGATCAAACTTGCCATTCTTTTCTAGATTTGTTTGTACTTTCTGATTTTCTTTGAGGACCATGTTGCCCACTTGGAACTATCATGGATGGAACTTTTTGTTATAGGTCCTTTTGAGTTGATTCTAATATACAACCAGGTGATCATATGCTTGCTACTTCTTTTCATCTAACAGGTCCAGCTGTGTAAGGCATGCCACATGATAGTCTTCATCAGTGGTATAGTTCTTCATGGATACACATAATAAAGGTATCTCAACCTCGATTGGTAGAATGGCTTCAAAACCATATACAAGGGAGTATGGGGTGGTACCCATGGGAGTGCAGTAGGAAGTGTGATAGGCCCAAAGGGAAGGATTAATTTGGAGGTGCTAGTCACGATCGAAATCATTGACAACCTTCTTGAGGATTTTGAGGATGGTTTTATTGGTTGCCTTAGCTTGGCCATTTCCTTGGGGGAAGTATGGGCTGGAGAAATGGTCATGGATGTGGAGTCTGGAACATAGATCATCCACATGCTAGTTTTCAAAGGGTGTACCATGATTTGTGAAGATGGTGGAAGGGATGTCAAAGTGACAGATGATATGGTAGAGGATGAACTAGGATATTTGAATGTTGGTAGTTAGGATGAGCGGAATTGCTTCAACCAACTTTGTGAAATATTTAGTGGCTGTTATCATATATTTGTGTCTATATGAAGAAAGGGGAATGAGCAGGCCGATGAGGTTGAAGTCCCAACATGAGAAAGGGCATGGTGGTGCAATAGGCTGCAAGTCTTGTGCAGGAGCATGAATCAGATTGGCATGTTGCTGACATGGTAGGAATTTATTGATGAATTCACATGCATCATGTTCCATTGTTGGCCAATTATACCCAACTCAGGGAAACTTCTTTGCTAGGACCATGTCACTTGTGTGGGAACCCTAAATTCCAACATGAACCTCTTGTAAAGATAGGATGACCTTGTTCAAATCTAAACACCTAGAGAGGATGTTATGATATCCTCAATGATATAGGGTGTTAGCTACAAGCGGGTATTGGGAAGCTCTGCAAATTAGGTTATGATGTTGGGTGTTTTGAGGTAGGGGGATATGATACCATTTTAAAGATAAGTGTGAATGTTGTGGTACCATGGGGACTAAAGGCCGACCAATATGCAACCCATTTCAAATTCAACGTTCTCATAAGCATGCATGTGTAGTTGCTCAACCAAGAATTCATATTGTGTTGAATCTTGAGGGATCTCTAGTAAGGATCCGATGGTTTCCATTACATTGAAAAATTTGTTTTGTAGCCTAGATATTTGTGTGAGTTGTAGACCTAGGAAGTTCTCTTTTAATCTATCCAATTCTTTGTAGGGTAGAAGCTTGTCAACCTTTATTTGGTATTCATCCAAGGCTTTCTTGATTATCAATTGTGAATCTCCAAACACTTGTAGTTCTATGATGTTCCATTGGATAGCTATTTTGAGACCCGATATGAGTGCTTCATACTCTGCAATGTTGTTGGTGCATGGGAATCCCAATTTGAATGATTTGGGGATATAGTCACCTTGAGGGGTGACAAAAAGGATTCCTACCCCTGATCTATGTGATGTATAAGAGCCATCAAAGTATAGCTTCCATGTTGGTTGTTCTTCAATCATGCATAGATTTTCATCAGGAAATTCCATAATTAGAGGATATGCATCAATCAAGGGTGCTTCAGCTAGCTGATTGACAATGACTTGCCCCTTTATTTATTTTCTTTTTATGTGTTGGATATCAAGTTCACTTAGGAGCATGACCCATTTTTCCATCGGCCTTTGAGCATTGTCCTTGATAGTAGGTACTTTAGCGGGTCTACCTTGGAGATGAGCTTGATGGTATGGCTAAGCATATAATGAATAAGCTTTTGAGTGGTGAAAACCACTACAAGGTACAATTTTTCCATTGGTGAGTAGTTGAGCTCATAGCCGACAAGTGTTCAATTGATATAGTAGATGGCTCACTCTTTGCTATTATCATCAAGCTATGCTAAGAGTGCCCTCAGTGCTGTAGTAGTTGCTAAGATGTTCAAGATCAGAGGGCATCCTGGGATTGGTGGTACAAGGATGGGAGAGTTAGCTAGATATTATTTTAGCTTCTCAAAAATTCTCTAATAGATGGGATCCTATTTGAAGCTAGTGTCCTTGCGAAGAAGATGTGTGAAGGGTTGACACTTGTCTGCCAATTGCAATATAAATCTCTAGACTGATTATAGTTTTCCTTGTAGATTTCTAAGTTGCTTAAGTGTTTAGGGAGGAGGCATTTTCATTATGGATTTGACTTTCTTAGGGTCAATCTCTATGCCATGCCTTGATACAATGAATCCCAGTAGTTTTCTAGATATTACACCGAAGATACACTTCTATGGATTTAGCTTTAGGCCATAGTGATGTAGATGGTCAAACACACACTCATGGATGTTGAGGTGTTCGCATCGTGTCTTTGATTTTGCAAGGATATCATCTACATAGTCTTCAAGGGTTTTATGTATCATATCATGGAACGTTGTTATAATTTCTCGCTGATATGTGGCCCCTACATGTTTTTAGCCCAAATGACATCATATTGTAGTAGAAGGTTCCCTATGGCATGGTGAATGCCATCTTGTATTGATCTTCTTTGGCTATCTAGATCTGATTGTATCCTAAGAAACCATCCATAAGTGATAGCATCTTGTGGCCTATTATGCAATCAACAATTATGTCAATTTTTGGTAAGGGGAAATCATCTTTTGGGCATCCTTTGTTCAGGTCTTGGAAATCTGTGCAGATTCTAATCTCTCCTAAAGGATTATTGACTGGCACCATGTTTGATATCCACTCTGAATAGTTAATAGCTTTGATGATTTTTCTTGTAGTAGCTTCTCAAGTTCTACTTTTACCAGGAGGACTACCTTAGGATGCATTTTAAGAAGCTTCTGTTTGACTGGCTTGGCATTTGGGTCCACGACAAGATGGTGAACAACTATATTTGGATCAAGCTCTGACATGTTAGTGTATGACCATGAAAAATTGATAATTTCCTTTCATAGAAGTGTTGTGAAAGAAAATTCTTCACCCTCAGTCAAAGATGCTGCAACATAGGTGATCCTTGGGTAGTCTTCAGTTCCCAAGTTGACTAGTTTAGTTTCCTTGATGAGGATTGATGAATGCTCTGGTATGTAGTCTTGGATGGGAGGAAGAGGCAAGTCTTCATCTTCTAGTTCCTTAGAGAGGTATTCACTAGAAGATACACCCTTTATTTTTTCTTTTTTAGAGTCAAAATGTGCCTCAGAGGGGTTTTCACATAAAGACATGTTCTTTTCTCTTTTAATTTCACTTTTGTAGCTAAAGACTTCCTCTTCCCTAAAGTATCCATTAGGGTTGAGCATGTAGACACAAGATGAATCTTGTCCTTGATTTGACTGTTGGTCTGACGCTCCCATGAATCTTAGGAGAACTTCTTTTCTTTGGAACTCATCGATGTGTGTTATGCTTGGTTGATCTGAGTTTATGAGTTTAAGATGGATGAGGGGAAGTTCATTGAGGTTAATGGTGAGTTGATGGAGGATAGAGTTATCCAAGAGGGTTTCATCATCGAAGATGTCATTGTAGGATTTATTTTCTTCCTCTTTAAGGATGTCTTCAATGTCCACAAGGTCA
Source organism: Chamaecyparis obtusa (assembly GCA_027943335.1). Taxonomy (NCBI): domain Eukaryota; kingdom Viridiplantae; phylum Streptophyta; class Pinopsida; order Cupressales; family Cupressaceae; genus Chamaecyparis; species Chamaecyparis obtusa. Next base: position 1,095,741 of record BSBK01001200.1, read on the forward strand.
TCCTAGATGTTCAAGGGGGTGACGTTGGGCGAATTAGTACCCCCAGTTGTGGTATTGGGTCCTTGTACATGTAGGTGAGGGGTATTAAAACCAAGGAATTGATGTTTTGGATTTTGCGAGGCTTCTAGTAGATCTTTTCTACCACCTTCTTTTGGTCCTAGACCATCACCTTGATATTTCCATTATTTTGTGGTGTATTAGTGTGATGTTAGATATTTTTCCTTGAAGTATTCAAGGAGCTCAATGTTGGGAGGTGGGGGATCTTTGTATAACCACCTATTGATATCAGGATCCATCTCTTGACTATTTTTGATTTCATGGGAGATAAACGTTGATGACCCTAGTTTCTTGATTTTAGGGTCCAGTTGAGGATGTTTTCTTTGGTGGCTTGGGTGCCCTTGAGTATGCAGATCAAGTGGAAGGGACCCTACTATAGAGGCATCATTTAGGATGTACTCACCACAACATGAAAGAGAGGGTAGAGGCTAGGATTGTCTCTAGATCGCTATGGGATCATGATGAGATAGCAACATAAATGCCAATGTCAATTCTAGGACAATGGGTGTAGTGGGAGAATGATGCCTTCAACACACGACAATATGTGAAGGGTTGGGGATTTTCATGGATGGTGATCTTAGTGCCTTGATGCGGTAATTTGAGGCATTGGTGATAGGTGAATGGAATAGATTTGATTGAATGGATCCATGGGCAGCCGAGGAGGATGTTTTATGGTAGGTCTAGATCAATGACATGGAAAACCATGTCTTGAATTGCTGGGCTTAGCTTGATTAACAATAGAATGGTACCTTTTGAGGTACACTCCAAGTTTTCATAGGCCTTGATAGTGATGACATCATGTGATATGTCAACCTTTGTATATCCCACTTGCTAGATGAACTTTAGGGTGCATAAATTTAGGGTTGAGCCATTATCTATCATGACCCTTTTGATGGTGAAGTCTTTAACCATGAAAAAGATATAGAGGGGGATATTATGGTTAGGCTCGATAGATGGTATGTCAAAAGTCTTGAAGGAAAGAGAACATGATGTGGTTAGGTGTCCCATGTGGTTCTCAAACTTGATGGTATTAATGTCTATGGGGACATGTCCTTCTTGGAGGGCTCAGTTGAGGATGTCTTGATGGATGGGTGAAGTGCGAAGAATGTCAAGGATGGAGATTTGGATAGGTGTGTTCCCAAGGTGTTCTAGAAGGTTATACTATGCATTGAGTGCAAGAATTAGATTAGCACTGGTGATAGATATCTGAGCTCTGCATGTGGTGACAACACATTGACTATCTTCTCCCTTGACATGGATGACATTGATGGTGGGTTTGATTTGGGATATGCATCCAACAAAATTGTCATAGTTAATGTGGGCAGTAGTATAGTCTTTTTGGTTAGCATGGTCTCCTGGTTTGCCTTTGCCTAGGTTCTGGGGTGGCAAATTGGTATTGACTTGGTTCTTCCTAGTGTTGTGTTGGGGGAACACATTTTGATAGATTTGCAGATTGGCATTAGGTGAAGGCTGGATTGGTGTGTCCACTTTGATCACTTTCCTGTCAATGAGATCTTGGATATAGTGCTTCAATTTCATGCACTTGAGGGTGGTGTGTCCTTTAACATGATGATAGTCATAGTATTCATTCTCTTTGTACCATGTGGGATTTGGAGTTGTGTCACTAAATGGATCAGTTGTGTCATTGAATGTCCAATGGTTCACCAAGAGGGGTGAAGGTGCATCTTTGATTATTGTGGACTCGAGGCCTATTATGTGCCTGGGTAACTGATATGGCATTAGCTTGATTGGCTGGATGTTGGTTTTGATACTACTACATGGGTTGTTGATTGTTTGGTGGTTATTGATAATATGTAGTAACAGGTGGTATAGGACCAACCACAACAATTTGGACATGTTTGGTATTAGTGGCTCCATTTGTGACAATGTTTTTTTTCCTGTTCCAATATCAAGGCCTGTCATTGCTAGGTTTGTCTTGCAAGTTTTCTTTGTATTGATTGATTATGCCATCATCTAAGAGACCTTGTTCAATGTCCATGCCTTTTCCCTTTATGTCTTGATAAGTTTGGATGTAGTTCATTTGCATGAAATGGGACAATTTGGGATGCAGGTTATCGATGAAGATCTTCGTGAGATGTTTCTCTGGAAGTTGATATGATAACCTTGTGGTGATGTTTTTCCATTGTTGTAAGTAGTCAGCCAAGCTCTCACCTCCCTTTTGCCTTGAGTTGCAAAGGTCTAAGAAGGATAGGTCATTTTCAACATTATGGGCATATTGGGCGATGAAATTCTCAGAAAGTTTTGCAAATGTTGTGATTGTCCCATAAGGTATCTTGTAGAACCACTCAATAATAGTCCTTCCCAAGCTCTTGGGGAAGAGGCGCATGTGGAAATTGTCTCTATAAGATACCTCTTGACATGCCATGTAAAATTCTTTGATATGGCTGAGTGGATCTCCCTTCCCTTGATATTTGTCAAACTTAGGAGTCTCAAAGTGCTTGGGGAAGGGGATTGCGGTGATAGATCTGTCAAAAGGATAGGGACATAACTCTTCAAACTTAAAAGCCTTGCTTTCTTTTTTGAATCTAAGCTCCTTGAGAGCATTCTTTATTTCTTCCCTACATTGATAGGTGTTGGAGAGGTACTCCCATTGGGAAAGGATCTGATGGTGTGGGTGAATATGGATGATTCTATGGTGGATATTGTGGAGTTGGATAGGGTGATTGCCCAGCTAAATAAGAGGATTGGAATGGATTCTAAGGTGATGGTTGCTAGGGAAGATACTACTGCTGAGGTGCAAGGGTCTATTGCTATGAAGGATTTGGTGACACTTGTTTCTTCTAGGGGAGAAGATATTGTTGCTGCTGCGTAGGATACGATGATGCTTGTTGTTTCTGGATAAGGGGATGTTGTTGTTGTTGTGTTGGGAAGTGCTGCTGCTATGAAGGAGGTTGGTGAAATGGTGCAGCTTACTAATGGGATGGGCCTTGTTTTTGACCAATGTATGTGGGATGCATTCCTACATTACTAAGGGGTAGATCAGTCATTTGGAAGTTGGTGGCAAGAGGTGGTTGTGCGAGATGGATGGCAAGATTGAAGGAACTTTTCTATTGTGGTGGTGACACATTTTGAGAAGTGACGGGTGGCATGGATAGATAGTTGGTATCTATTGGAAAAGATGTATCTGGTGGAGATTGTGATGGTGATAGTTATGTTGCAAAAGGGAAGGTTTCTTGTTGGTTCATGAGAATAGATATGTGGGATTGGGTCTATATAGCCAAGGCATGCATTTGTGCCTTGTTGAGGTCCTAAGAAGAGCCCGTTCTTGGTGGGGGTTGCGATGTGGAGGATGCATAAGTGATGGTGGGATCTTGGGATGTAGATGGTGGGTTTTGGGGTCCCATGAATGACATCCCTATTGTAAAAGTAGTTTGTTGGGCTTGTGTGTTGGAGATGAAAGGTGGAGGAGTAATGTATGTAGAATTTAGCTTAGTGATGGGTGGAATGAAGGCTTGGGTGAAAGCTTGTTGAGAAGTGGAAGGAGGTTCTTGTGTTGCCCCTAGAGAGGATGGTGCTAATGTAGAAGCTTGCTGAGTGAAGGAGGGAAATGACTGTGTTGCCTCTTCAAAGGATGGTGCTGATGTGGAAGCTTGCATTATGAAAGGTGGAGGCACTGCTTGCATGGTGGTCTTCATAGGAGGTGGAGGTTAGGTTTGTGTGAATCTCTGTGCTTGAGTGGAGGCTTGAGATGTTGCAGATGGGGGTGGTATTCCCATGGCATAAAAATGAGTGGATTGGGCTGTTGACTTCACTGTGGGTTTTGTGGAACTAGATTGCAAGAGATGGGGGATAGGTGAAGCTACCTAGGCTATTTGTAAGTTAGGATCATGGATTTATTGGATAACAGGGGGATAGGTGTTAGCATGGATATGTATGGGCTTGGAGGGACTAAAGGGGTAGAGGTGTGATGGAAAGGGAGTACCCTCTCATGTGTAGTTCACCAAAATGGCTAGACAATTTTGATCTATGATTGCACGTACCATTTGTGCATGTCCTAGATGACTCATGAATGCTTCCATGGAAAATGTAGTGGGTGTATCAATTGGATTTTCCCATACATTCTTGATCTATGGGGGTTGTGGATCATAGGTCACTATCACGTTGTTGGGATCAGATGAACTAGTGGCCAGATTATGATCCATATTATTTCTCTTCTGGGCTCATGTTTTGACAGGCATGAAATGCAGACTTAAGGATGAAGATGCAGTGATGGATGCATGCAAGATGCTCCTAAGGAAAAACTAAATGATGGTGGATAGGATAGGTTGATAAAGAACCTAAGGATAGATGCAATGATCAGGATGGACTGAAGGATGTTTGTATGCTGATATGGATTGAGGATGATGGAGATTACTAAGTGTCATAAATAAGTTGTTGTTTCTTGATGTAGGATCAAAGAGGATAGTATTTTCAACCTAGGATAGATTGTTGATCTTGAGAAGATGAGATCCTTGTTAGTGTACATGAATCTCTTGCTCGAGATGATGAGGCCTACAAAGACAAGTATGAGATTCCCTAGACAATGCTTAGTCAAAGGGTGGTGATTTTAATTTAGGATTAGGATTGAGCAACTCAAAGGATATGACACTAAGTGGATGATTTGGATAGGTTGGATTGATTCAAGGATTTTGGATTCTGACTTGGATCTCTAGATTTTGGATTGGATTGGTTTGAAGGATGGTGGGTTGGATCAAATGAGGCTATTCTAAGGGGATGACTTGATATGCAAATAGAAGGATGATCTATGATGCAACTAGGAAGATTATCTATGATGTAACTATGAAGATGATATATGATGCAATTAGGAAGATGATCTATGATACAAGGATGCAAGGATGCCAAGATAAAATGTGATATTCTGAAAGAATGTAGATATGCGACAAGCCAACTAGTCTTCACTTTCTCATGTAACAAATCGATGATTGATTTAAAAATGTGTTGCAAACTATTTGATCCTCGTGTTTTGACCCACATTGTCTAGCTTCTCTTGATACTTTCTTTTTTCTTGGATCACTTTTAGGGATGGTTGATAGCTTTGAGGTCTCTTTCTGAAACTTTCTTCTCTTGATATACATAAGATTTGGGCAATTTGTCTTTCTTATGCTTGGTTGAATCATAAATATCTTGAAGGGGTAAGTGCTTGGGTTGGATTGAACAATGTTATTGGATAACTGACTTTGAGAGAACTTGGTTTTGAAGGTGTTTTGGATAAGTCTAATAGAGTTTGGATTTCCATTTGATTTTTCTCTAATGGAAAAGGACCAAAAATAATCCAACAAGGGAAAAGGCAACCTTGGAGGATATAAGAAATGATGATAAAGATTCTGATAATGCTTTTGGGAATGTGTATGTTCAAAAGATGTTTTGCACTGAGTTTGAAACTTTGAAGACACACACAAGAAATATTACCCTAAGGAGTTTTGGCTAGACTAAAAAACATTTTCTCATAGACTTAGGCACATATCCAAGAGCTAATCAAAATATGACCATCACTAAGCACGCAATGGATCTAGTCACATGATGCCGTATTATCCAGTTCCAAGCACTCAAGGATGGTACAATATGATGAGTTTCTTGGGGAGATTACTATTCCCCTTTTAAAAATATTAGAAAGCCTTCAGGGGTAGATTGGGAAACCTCTAATTAATAGGTGTCTGATAAGGTCCATGGCATCCTCATAATCGGTTTGTATGTGCGTGAATCACTTAAGAGCCTAGTTGACCATGCCAAAATAGTAAGGATATTAATATACCTTAGGATAACATTAACACACATCACCTGAGCTTAAGGGGATGAATTGAGAGTTTTCTCAATGCTTTTTTTATATACTGATTGAGGAAATACCGATTTGAGGTCATTCTCCAAAGAGGAAGCAATTTTCTCTTTGGACAAGCCTCACTAGAGTCAAGTGACCAATCCAACCTTTAGTTTTTCACCCAACTTATGTCAAGGTATGGGGAAAGGATGTGGACTCCACCTGAATCACTTAGTTTAAAATGATTTTGCAAGAATTTGAAAAGCTTTCCTAAAAGCACATCCTGAAGAGTTCATTTTCCAAATTTGATCTTAAGTGTTTTTATGCTATGACTTTCAAGAAAATATGATTAGGATGCAAAGTTCAATCCCCTTTGAAAATAGAAAGCTTTTGGAACTTTAGGGAAATTGCAAATGTTTTATCCTTTGTCATTTGAGATTGGATTTTTGATTCTTTTTAGAGCCCAAGATGAAGTGTTTTTTTGATTGAGATTGTTCCAATTTTCCTTATGCATTCAAGATTGGATGTTTTTAGAACTCAAATTAAATAGTTAACTTTGATTTTTTCATCCCTCTTGGCATTCAAGATTTGGATTTTCATTTAATTTAAGTCAAAAAATAAGTTTTGAGATTTTGCTTTGATTTGCCTTGTTCTTTCCTTTAGCCACTTAAGATTAGGTTTTAGGGTTTGCAAATGTGAATATAACACTTTGAGACTTTTTAAAGCTTTTTGAGATTTATTTTTAGAACCCAAATTAATTGTGATATTTTCTTGTTCATTCCATTTATGCATTCAAGATTTGATTTAGGGTTTGTTTTAAGTCCAAAAGATTGAGGTGTTCCTAGATTGCACTTAGGATTGCATGAAAACTTTGAAAATTCAAGATTTTTTAGCTAAGGTTCATTTCAACCCCAAATCAAAGTGCGAAGGTTGAAATTGTTCATTTTAGGATTAGTTTTGATTGATTTTCAACCCTTTAGGAAGATATGTAGATTCTTTTAGTTTAGGCATTTGAGATTGAATGAAGGTTTGTTTTAAGCTAAAAGAAAGTTGCCTTTGTTTCCTAAACAAAAAAATGAGTTATTATTCTTTAGGTCCTTGATGATTTAGATAAAAAACTTTCCCTCCAAAGATGAGCTGCAAAAACCAAGTAAGATCCTACAATTTTGAGGATTAGGAACAATATGGAGGCCAAATGAACCTAAAAAACCAAACAAACCCAAGACTAGGGCCCTAAACATGCCCCCTATTTCCCATACAAGTAAAAAAGACATGGTATTTTGGGGTTTTTACTTGTATGAGTTAGGACCAAGGCCCATACGAGTATACTAGGCTCACCATACGAGCAAATAGGGCCAGATGAGATGTAGAGGGCCATAAATAACTTGCAGAAGGCCCATACGAGTTAGTACATGGTATAGTATGAGAATAAAGGGGTTCCCATACAAGTAAAAAGGTCCATAAGAGTTTATGTGTACTAGGACTCCCACAGGGTTGTACGAGATCTCCAAAAAATGTGAGTTTTTTTGATAAAAAACCCCTAAAAATGTAGTTGAAATGCATGGTGGGGGTCCCACCGGGAATGCCAAAATGTGGATGAAGTGAAGCTAACCTATCAAGATCATGATAAGACATTAAAAAATTAGTTCAAATAGATCATACATGACATATAGTAAAATCAATTCATGAAACCACCTCAGATTGAGCCAAAATGGGAGCACCTGGACCCCGTTTGATTTTCTCATTTAAGAGGGATGTGGGTGTTCTCTCTAAGCACAATGATCATGTCCCCAAATGAAGATTAGGGTATATTAGGGCCATATGAAAGCCACAAAGACCCAAAAGTGGCACAAAACCTGGTATAGGGAACCAATTTTGCCTTCAGGGTTCCAAGGGTGCAATTGAAGCAAATGCAGATTCTAAGCTAGTGATGAGGATGGAAGATTCATTTTAACTCGAATATGGATGTGATATGGATTTAAGATGATATGAAATTCTCAAATTAAACTATGTTAGTCCATTTAACTAAGCAAGGATGAGTTATAAAACATGAAACATGAAAGAAATCTAACAATGTTAGTATATGCTATTATATTCTAGATGAAATTTAACATTATAGCTATGCTTGAAATGAAAGAGTGAATTATTTTTTTTCTCTTGGAAGGAGGTATATTTATAGTATTTGAGGAAGGGCTTGGGTTAGGAAGGATGGTTAGGGTTTAGGATCAAGGGTTGGGGTTTTAGGACCAAGGGTTAAGGCTTAGGGTCAAATGGATAAGGATAGCCATTAATGGTTTGAGAGACCAATGTTTCTCACACATGTGTGAGAAACACTAGGAAAGTGTGAAGGGGACAAGGGTGGAAAATGGGAGATGGGATCTCATTAATAAGGCTGTAAGAGCCATTAATGAGGGTGTAAGGGGTCATTAATGAGTTTGTAAGGCTCATTAATGAGGGTGTTGACCTTGGGTCAAAGGGAGAGGGTTAAGAATCACCCCTTAAGAAGGGTTAGTGAGTGATTAGTGATGATAGGATAGGATTAGAAGAGTCTAGAAGATATCTAGGATTTAGGGTTTTTAATTAAATATTTAATTTATTTAAATGGAATTTGTTCGAGGACTTTATTTATTAAATAGGAGGGATTCATATTTAAATTTGATTTAAATATCTTTGGGAGTGATTCTTTACTTAAATGAATTTAATTAAAAGGGGAGGGGATAATAACAATAATAATTAATTAATTAATTAAATAATGATGATGTCATCAGGACTTTTATTAATTAAAATATTTTTAATTAATAAGTGGATATTTAGGTGTCTACATATACTAATGGTTATGTGGATTCATACTATACAAATGATATTAATAGTAGAAGATCCTTCAAATGCTTATGTGTGTACTTTATTTGGTAGTGCAATTAGTTAGATGAGTAAGCAATAGGCTATGTTTGCTTTGTCTACTACTAAAGCTGAGAAGATGGAATCTAATCATGCTTTTAAAGAAATCATTTGGATTAATATACTCATTTAGATATTAAAAAAAATTAGGAGTAGTTATAGTTTATAATGAAACTGAGAGTGCAATATTTCTATCTAAGAACTTGGATTTTCATGCTAGGATCAAGAACATTAACGTTCAATGTCATTTTGTCAAAGATATGGTTGTGGATGGAAAGGTGAATCTAGCTAAGGTAGAAATTTTGATGGATATTGTACATTCATTAACTAAGGTTGTGAGCATAGAGAAGTACAAATGGTATTTAGGGTCTATGGGAATCATGTGACTCCTAGAAATTAAATTAAGATGTGGATACTCCCTTTGTTCTTACAAGGTGTTTGAAAAGTGGGAGAATGTTAAGAAAATGGTGTCTCAACCTTGCATTTACACAAGGATACTATTTATAGTAAGTTTACATTTGAGCACAAATTGGTCCAAATTTTTTTCAAAGCTTTTGAATTGGCTAGATGAGTACACTGGTAAATTTTTGTTGTAAGATCGTGTCTAGATTTGAAGATATTAGAATTTATATTTTAAATGTTGTAAATAAAACTTTTAAAGTCAAATTTGAATAGATTTAGAGGATTTGAAGTGGCATAAAAGATTACAGGACATAATAACTTGGCCAAAATAACCCTGGACAAAATAACCTGACCATAATAACCTGAGGACAAAATAACCCACAGTCAAAATAACCCATGGACAAAACAACCCCATAAGATTATAGAGAAAGGAAAACAAAATTTATAAATTACAAGTATATTTCTAAAAAAAATAATTCAAATTTTCAATTAAAGTGTTAAATATTGAGCAATGCCTCTTATATAATCTAAAATATTATTATTGTCATAACCATCAACTAGTCTTTTTAGTCTTTCTTTGAGTTCACAGTATTTTTTCCTACTTGGTTGTGTAGTGTGTCTAGCCATATATTTCTCTATTTTATTCTCTTGGAGACCCTATTCTTTTTTCACTGCTTTGATGAATTTCCAGATTGAGCTATGTGATGATTGAAGCAATTCACTAAATCCTCTCAACCATCCCTCAATAGAATTATTGGTTTTGGGAAGATCATCTTGAATAGCTGAATAGCAATTCCACATTGTGATTGGAAACTTGGGTGACCGTCTATTGCCTCTTCTAGTTAGTCTTCCAATCCATGTGTCTTCAAAATAATCAATTATGGCCTTTGAAGTCTCCTCATGTTCTATATAATAAGGAGATTATAGAAGTGTTTCAAATGCATTGATTACATATATCTCAGACACAAAAGCTAATGCAACAAGTTTTTTGATCTCAAATAAAAATACATCATTGACATTGTAACATGTTATTTAAGCATATTAAAGATGTTTTAAGGCTATTTTAGGGGTATATAATGGATATATATTCTTAAAATGACCTAAATATCCTCTATGGTGCCTCACAATCCCTTTTTTTAGCATACTAACTTGATCTAAAATGACCATGGGTTATTTTGACCATGGGTTATTGTGACCCTAGGTTATTGTGTCCTTGGGTTATTATGGAGGGGTTATTATGTCCAGGGTTATTTTGGCCGGGTTATTATGTCTGGTTACCAGCCTAAAAGTGCGCATAACTGACATAGTTAATTATAGCTTGATAGAGCACGCCATGAGATTTTTGGTGCTTCAAACAATTTGTCATTTGGACACTTGGTTAAAAATTTATGGCCTTTGAAAGTTGGGTCTCCCAAAATAGAAAATATAATAAATGTGTTGGATACATAAATGAGTTGTAAAATAGAGCTACATGTGTTGGTGTATGTTTTGATACAACATAGGGCATTTTGGATTGGAGATAAGTTGGGTACTAGTTTTTGAGTGGTATTAGCCCATGGTTTGGTGCTATAATTTAATAGTTTTATGTATTCCATCTCATATATTAGGTGTGTAAGATGGAGGTTTTGTGTAAGAGTCTTATAACTACTGAGTAACCTCTTAATCTATGGTTGGTGATACTTTTGTTAGAATCTTTCTCTCAAGTATATTGTATTACATTGTTGATTGCTAAATTATATATTGGGTAGCTTGTGGAGTGTGGTGTTTTTTCTCCCCAAAGGGTTTTCCCTACATAAATCATTATTTTTTGGTATGCATGATATTTATGTTTTTTTTTTGTAATTGTTGTAAAGATCTAATAAAGTTTTTTTTAAAACCCTCCTCCAAGGTTAGGATAAGAAGTTGTTCCTCTACCTCAATTTCCTTACATCCTACACCTTGCCTCCATTTCTCTCCACCATTATAATGCTACTCAAACCACCCAACCCTCACGTAGAGTCATATTAAATACTGACTTCTAGCACTAGGCTAAATAAGCCCCACATACATAGTGGTGATTCAAAATATGACCAAGGGATAAGAATTTAAGCCTTCCCATTTTCTTTTTGAGGCCTGATTGGGAAGTTTTTGATAAATAAAGAATAACTTGGGTGTACAAACTTGGATTTTGATTAACAAAAAAATATAAAAAAATTGAGTTCTATGCCCTATTAAGTGATGATGCTAATTTTACCATTTTCCCCTAATTGGTGATATGTATTGCATGTTGAAGCTATTCTAGTTGTTTTCACTCTCATGCTTGTAACTACTAACTTAAAGATCCCTTTTTCATGGTTCCTAAAGCATTGGAGACATTTTTCAACCCTCTACACATATCTCAAACCTATTTTACTAGTTTGTTTACTACATACCTATTATTTTCATTAGATCTAAATTTTCTTGTTTGATTATATATTATTGGAAAACATGCAAAAGATCAAATTTTTAACTTAAAAGGGTAAATTTATTCCATGTTGAGGATTATATTATTATTTCTCTTTAAATTTATATAGTTATCCAAATAAAAATCATGGATCTAACCCATATTACTAGAGGAGATTAATTTGGAGATCTATTTGAAGAAGCTAGGTTTGTACAAAGTGACCATGGTTATAGAAATTGAACCGTCAATGATTGTAAAGAAGAAAAAAGGGTATAATAAATGTGATTAGTATTTTAATGCATCATGCATGTCCATGTCTTTTGATATCCTATTTCATATCAAGTCTTGCACTACACCCAAGGATATTTGGATACAAATAGAGTCCTTGTTTGGGAAGTAGGATACCTTGAGAGGATTTTGGCTAAAGAGTGAACTTATTATTTTGAATCTAACAAATTTTGATAACACCAAGAATTATTCACCAAAATCAAATGTCTCATATTGTATTTTTCATGGTGTGGTGTTTAAAAACAAAACTCTTAGATGATTACTTCAAATATTTACTAAGCTTAATCCTAATTATTTAGTGTTTATTTCTACCTTCCATGCTACTTGAGATGCACTTTGTACTAGATCTTGAATGCCTTCACTTGATGATTTTTCTATATAACCCATTAATGAATAAGAAATTTTGGTATAGATGGGAACATTGAAATCTTCAATACCACAAGCTCTTATTGTAATATGAGGCACCAAAGATCGTCAACCTTCAAATAACAAAGAAAACAAATGGAAACAAAAAATTCCAAGAATAATGAGAAAGAAAAAGAATGACGTTAACATGATACATCTATGGCCTCCCTCTTACAAGGGGATCATCTAAAAAAGAGAGATTGATGTAATCACCTAAAATTGGTCTAGTCTCATCAAAAGACCTAATTGCCCAAAAAATTAATCAAGAAATGAAACCCTAATCAAGGTCATCAAATTTTTTTAATTTTAACTATACTTGTGTAATTAAGTTGGATCGATTTAATTACGTGGGTCATCAATAATCAAATGTAAAAATTCAATTATCAAAGGGTATTAACTCATTAATTAACCCTAGCCTATTTAATTAAATCAAGATAAAAATACACATGGCTAGTGATATTAATTAAATAAATTAATTAAATGTCCTAATTATCCAACTCAACCACAAATGGAAAAAGGACTTAAATCAAGCTGATGGAATCACATTCACATGGATCACTCAACTTGTAATCTCAACCATCCCTTATGGGTTGATCTCAACCATTGAATTCAAATTCAAATCTATATAAGAAATCTCAATCAAGCTCATTTGATCATCTAGAACATTTTGTAAGGATATAATGTCAAAATCATTCTAGAGCTTAGTAATTGCATTTTGAGAGCATTCTTAGTGAGGATTTATCATCTTAGATTAGAATTCATAGTTAATATATCATGTAGCTTGTCAATTTGCATAGATCTTAGATTGTATCTTTCTTAATTGCACTAAAATTAGGATCAATTTCATAGTTTTCATCATAATTGCATTTATTTAGGTGAATTTCACTTGAATATTCCATTTCTTGGTGGCTTGTCACTGAACTAATGCCTAATCTAAGAGCAAAATTTACAATTGGATCATAATCACCTTTTTTAGGAAGTAATAGGCCGCTCTCTATTGGTTTTTCATTTGTAATTTATTGATTTATTAGACTAACCAATATAATTAATGGTTTATTTCATGTTGTGTTGCATATTTGTGGGTTTCAATAATTCACAGACACATATTTGGCACCCACCGCAGGGCTCAAATTATTAAATTATACCTCAAAATCTCACAAAATTGATACTTGCAGGTTACTAATCAATAGATACTCATACAACATAATCTTTAGTCATTTGGTATAACACCTTAGCTTATATGGTGTCTTTAGTCATATGAACACCTTATCTTATAACATAGTGTCTTTAGTCATCTACAGTTAGTCGTATGAGAAACAAAGAGCAATTTTAAGGTTCAACTTGATTTTGATTTCATACTAATCTTGACCTTTGACATTGTCTCCTTTGTCTTGATGATATAAATAGTATAACATATTTTTGTAGGTTGATTTGATGAAGATATATCAAACAAAACTACTCACATGTTAGTTTTGTAGGTTGCCTTACATGGAAATCAACCAAACATTGTGTCTTCATGTTATTAATTTTTTTTATTTCCTAGGAACCTAGCTAATTGGTTAGTACCTAAAAGACCTTTAAAAGTATTAGGGGATTATGATCTCACCTTTTGGAGGTGATAAAAAAACCCAAACATACTCTCAACTCATCTTGGCTTAGGAATTCCATAAGTACTTTGGTTTCATTTGACAAAAAATTGAATCGTAAGAGCTAGATTAATGTGTTTGATGTGCTTGGAGTTTTAAATGCAATAGGAGAGTGTGCTCTCACTTCATTGTGGTGATAAAAAATCCCAACCTGCACTTGAAATTCACTTTTATATTCTTTCTTACACCTTAGAGAGCTTGTCACTATGGGAAAAAAGTACTCACCCTGCGAGAATGACTCAAAGTGGACACAAGGAAAAGCCAACCTATCCCATCCACTATAAATAAATGCTATCATGTGAAAACCATGATAGATGAGTGATGTTAAGTGTTCTCTTCTAGGAGAGGCCTTGATGGCTTGAATGGGACCCGATCTAAATCCTCAAGATAGTATCCACCTTTTAGCCTTGGTGTTTTTCTCATAGTGCATAGGGGTGTATCATCCCTAGAATATTTTACACTCATCATTTGTATACCCTTGATCATGAGATCGGAGGTTCTTAGATGTCACTACCTTGAACGTAGTAAAATCACAAAAGGGATCCCCTACCCATACACACCTTGAAGGATAAACTATGTGTTCTAATTTCTTAGCATCTCTGCCTAAGATTACTCATTTGATAATGGGTAAACTACACAATAGATCTAGTTATACTTAGTGTGGGCCTGTAAGATTAACATTTTAACCAAACTTCTGAGGTTAGATTGATTTATATGTGCTTGTCAATGTGTTATAGCTGAAAAATACTTTTTGAAAACCTTTTTGAATCTTAAAATAAGTGTTTTAAAGGTTCTTAGAGACAAGACATCATGTTTTTTCTATCTTATGCACATGCTCCTGGTCATGGAAATCAAAAAATTCATCCAAACATAGACTGTAAAACCCTAAATTTGATATAATTCAATTGCAGAACACTTGAAACTTGTAGTCAGTGATACAAAAACCTATCTTAAGTCATATTCAGATCCTGAGTCATAAAATACCCTATCTCTAGTTGTATTTTATGAAACTTGTAGTTAGTGATACAAAAACCTATCTTAAGTCATAAAATACCCTATCTCTAGTTGTATTCTATTTTCAATCTCACATCATATCCTATCTTTAATTGTATGAAGATTGTAATGTCACACAAAAACCTATCTTTAGTCGTATTCAGTCCTTCCATTGTATAGAACTTCACAGTGAATTGTATCAAGTTCTCTCATCGTACAATATCCTATCTTGTATCTAAGAGGTTATGAATATAGTTGTATGTTTAGTGTCATATACCAGAAAATGTGCATTTTTGTACAATCTAAGTTAACTTCAATCATAAATTTGGATACCCTTTTTGGTCCTCTTTAAGGTCAGATCATCATAGTTTTAAAAAATAGGCAGTAACACCTTGTTGTCATCATGTACAGTCTAATTGGTCATTATTCACCAATCTTCTATAGTGCTATGTCTTGTCCACTTGATCCTTATATCTAGTTTTAGAGGTTTTCATTAGAGTCCATCAAAATCTCACCTAGACCTCCTAAGTCAACATCAACATCACCCACAATTCAATTCAAAACTTGGACAAATATTGTACAATCTATCAATGATAAGACACCTATCAATTGGACTTGTGTGGTCTTAGCATGGTCATCCTATTTTCATTCTTAATACAAGATCCAACCTATATAATTTTGAACAAGATTCCAAAAACAAACATCACTATTGATTGATCACTTTTGACCAAGGAGAGACATAAAAAATTCAATCATATATTTGATCAAGAATCACCTAATTAGACAAACCAAGAGGATCAAAATACTTCAAACATGTCATGACAAGAGAATAATTGGAGGGGACATCATGACCATGATAATCAAAGTAATCATGGTAACCAAATCAATCATGATAGTTCTGATAGTGATGAAGAAATAACTGAGGATAAATTTAGGAAATGTCAACAAGATAAGAGATTTCAAAGGATGATGGAGAAAATCCTAGATGTTGATAAGGAGAAATACTTTATGCACTTAGCTTCTATGGGAGTTAATATTCCTAAGGAATTTGACATTGAGAAACTAAAAATGAAAGAAGTGGAAACTCCTATATCTATTCTCTCCAAACAACTCTATGCTTTACAAACTAAAACCAAATATCTCAAGAAAGAAAAGGAAAAACCCTCAAACAAGTATTCACTTGAATTCATATGTCCTTTTTTGTTTGACAAAGACTTGTATATGCCACCTTTTCCATCAAAGGTCAAAATACCTAAGTATGATAAATAGACCAAAAATAATGATCCTTAAGACAATGTAAGAGAATTTTGCACTCTTAGCATGGAATTCATGCATGATTAGACCTATCTTATGAGGTTAGGTATTTATGAGAAGTCTTGGTGGTCAATCTATGGAGTGGCTCTCTAAGCTACCTATGCGTATCAAAGCATTTGAATATCTAATCAAATGATTTATCCAAAAATACTTGCATAATATCCAACATACTATCACAATGCTAGATCTTTGTAACACAGAAAAATGTAATGGAGAATCTTTTATTACTTTCCTTCAAAGGCAGAGAAAGATATTCTAAAAAAATACTTGAAAATGAGAAAATGGATATCTTCATCAACAATTTGATTCTGGAAATAAATTTTCATCTTTAATTGCAATGTCCATCTAGCTTTGACAAAATGGTGGATAGTGTTATCAAAATTGAAGATGTTTTGGTGAGAAAAGGGGAGATCAAGCTCTACAAAGAAACCAAGTTCTCTAAAATCCCAATTACAACAAAAAAAAATCTAAATTTTAGAATAACAATAAGAACATGGTAAATGATGGAGTTATAGAAGCATCTAACATCAAACCAAAAAAACCAGTTTTTAATCTTTCAAATAGAATCCAAGATGCTAGAACTCCTAATAATACATCCAATTTCAAAAGAAATCATGATTCAAAAAAAGATAAACTACCTTGGCAATCAACTCAAAAAAAAAAATTCACTCCTCTTGGAGAACCACTTGAAAAAACATTGAAGACTCTTATCGCACACAAGATCATTACTTTACCAAATTCTAAACCACATGAACCCGAAATCAAGCCTGAATGGTGGAATGCCAATTATTACTATGAGTATCAATGTAACAAAGGCCACAAGACCAATGATTTCATGAAACTCAAACATGTGATCCAAGAATTAATTAACAATGAAACAATCACGGTTGATGGACATAAGACTAACAATGATCACACCACATTTAAAGAGCGATTACCTAACTATGAGAAAGGTGGATCATCAAACTTTAAAGATTCTAAATTGAACTATACTTTAACAAAAATGTGATCAATGTAATGCCCCTCCAACCTGATCAAGTCTTGGTTATGCTCACTAGAAATTAGGTAGAGCTATATGGGAGAATAATCCTTCTTGAGATGGTTTCTTAAACCGAACCTCTTCCAACTTACCATAACTTCATATTTTAACAATATTTCATAAGTAGGTTCTTTTATATCTTCATGTGTGTCATTGATAGATATAACCTTAATGTTAAAAGGATCACCTGATAGACTTATATGCTTCTATGTGAAATGCTCATTATTAATATCTATGTTTACCTTAGGTTAATTGATTATAATCACTTAAGGGTTAGATGTGTTACCTTCTCTAATAATGTTACTTGGTGTTAGACATGATTAATGCATTTAGGGTTATATGATTTTTTATCTTGATTTGATAATAGTACATTTTGAGTACGTCTGATGGTTAAATGGGTTTGTGAAAGTTAATAGATGATTTACATTTACATGAATATGTTATGATGCATTCTTGTTATACAATATGGAAAAGAGATTATTCTAGTAATAACCATACTAATCCAATTATTCTTTGTTGATGTCACTGTCTGATGTGAGTGTAGGATGAGGGGAGGCATTCATAGTTACTCCTACAAGAGGTCCACATGATGTCACACTCTCCCTCCTTGTTTTCCATTGTCCATTTATATATATATGTAGGCATGTTGGTTGGTGTTGCAGGATGTAGGTACCAGACATCAACTCCACCTGGCTACATAGGTCTGAGCGTGCCTTCAAAATCCTTGAGCTGTTGTTGTATGGAGATATTACCAAGATTACTCTCAAAGTTACCCATGGACTTAGATTTATGTTTAGGAGGTTACCCTTGTTGGGGAATTTGAATACGGTATGTGATGTGGTCTTATGATCTATGATTCGACATTGTTCTGTGATTTATGATGTGAGTTAGATTTATCCTTGTAAGTATATGTATATATATTTATTTTATATGTGTTATATTGATGGTATGTTATATATAGGTATGTGTATATGTGGGTGCACATGCATATACCCATGCTTATATAAATAATAATAATTGTATGGTTTTATTGATTGTTTTAGTGGTATGTTATTTGAAGTGAATTCAATGAAGTGTATTAAATAAAAAGTAAAAATAATATTAATAGTAGTAATAATAAAAATAAATGCTCTTTGTAGTAAAAATAGCTATCTAGGAGGGAGTTGAAATTGAGACCTCCTAGAAGCTAGGCTAGTTGGTTTCCATGTGTGCTATGTGTTTTTCTTGAAAGTTATTTGTTGAGTTTTCTTGTTATGGTTTTATTTTGAGACTATTTTAATTAAATTTATCAAAACTTTGATTAAGTCTTTTACAGTAATTGTTTGGTCCTCCAACCAACTATGGAAGTTGGAGAAGTTGCTTCCCGTAAAGCAACTCCTCCAACCACATAGTTGGAGGATAAATATTTCAATTTTGTGTGGTTTAGGAGAGGAGTTTTTTGGAAGATTTTTGGAATGCTCTGAATGGATTTTTCCAAAATTTTATTTATGATGTCTAAGTTTGAGAGTTTCTGTTGGGTGAAGACAAGTGGGTTTGGATTTCTGGATTTTGATTTCTAGAGGAAGCTTGCCAGGAAGCTATCTACTCAAGGCTTGCAGATTTCCAAAAATGTGTCCAGCCAAGGGAAGAGAATTCTCCATAGGACCCCAAGTAGGGTCTATACTGGGATGAATTCTCCAATTCTCCTATGTGTGTTTGTGTTCTTAAATTCTATGTTATTTGATTGTTATGTGATAGCTTACTATGAAATAAAAAGGAAATTTAAGTGTAATATTGTCTATGTATTTCTATTGTGTTGCCGGGAAGAAATTATGTAATGTTTGTATACTTTTAATAGTAAAATCTTTCCTGGGAGTCTGGGATTTGTTGTGATACTTCCTTTTTCTATTTGTGGGATTTATGTAATGATTTAGGGAATTTTAGGAAGGTTTGGGATGGTTTAGGAAAGGTTTCAGTCCTTCTTCCCCATTTTCCTTTTTGTAGGCCTTCTCTGTGAATTGATGTTTTTAATTTGATTTAATATTATCTGAGACTTAGGTAGTGTTGAGGATGTGTTTTGGATGTGGTATTGAGGTCCCTACATTAGGTTGACCTCAAGGAACCTTTCCCAGACACTCTCCATGCCTTAAAAAGTCACTTTTTGGCCTTTTTGGGTAATTCTGAATTAATTTCATAAAAGTGTGCTGCAATGTCGTACAAAATTGTATTCATACTCATATGAAACTTGGTAAAAAGTTGTATCAGAATGCATACATTTTTGTATGGGTAAAAAAATTAGTTTTAGTGTTTTTGGGAAGTTAAAAAATTTAATTTCGGGAAAGTGTTTTGCAGTGTCGTATGACATTGTATTCATACTCATACGACACTTGGTCAAATGTCATATGGGAATGCATACAAAGTCATATGGGGTTTTATAAAAATTCATTTGGAGTTTTTGGGGTTTCAGGGGCTCAAATTTTGTGGGATTTATACAAATATAACAATTAAGTATAAGTTTGATACTTTAATTTCTTATACTTTAAGTTATATTTGTATAAAGAAATTAGATACATTCCAGGATGTTTGAGATAAGTTTCAGCTTCATAGGAGTTAAGATGTAGATTATAGATTTTGGGTTTTCCAAAAAAATCAAACTTAGCCAAATTTCTGGCTCATGAGATTTCCATAAATGGATGTTGTTTTAATGCATGTAGAAGTTTGTATCACCTATGTATGTTCTTTACTTGTTTAGTTGAGGTTATATGGTTTACTTATGATGTTTTTTCACTTGGCATAGATTTGAGCTTAGTTTTTGAGGCTAGGACTTGTCTCAATGGCCTGTGTGCACAAGAGGGTTCTTTATACCTATAAATAAGCCTTGGAAAGTTGTACTTATGCATGTGGAAAGTTTTATGTTTTTTGTTTGAGATGTCTTGTGATAGACATTCTTCCAATGGTTCCTGTTATGTATATGGCTAAGGTTAGGACTTGCTCTGAGGGTCTAAGTGCGCAGGGGAGTTTTTTAAACCTATGAATTAGGACTTGGAAGTGTTATCTTGTATTTGTGGCTTGTGATGGGGTAAGGGAATATGAACCCTAAGTAAGTGGCTCACCATAGGTGTTGGAACCCTAAAGTGGTTGCTAGATGATCCTATGGGTGGGTTGTAAAAAGTGATAACCTTAAAAATTAACCTGGGAAGGGGGGATTCAAAAGATAATGAAAGAAAACATAATAATGGCCACACAGACCTGATTGGAGTACCAGGACTAGGGATAACTGCCAAGGTGGATCCCTATTCATAAAGGGGGGACTGGGATTACATGGTTGCCAAGGTGGATCCCAATACATAGGTTCTATGATGACACTCACTTAGGTGGTCTCCTAGAACCTTAACCTTTGTGATATAATATGATGATATTTTTATGTGCCTTATTCTTTTTATTTTGAGTCTTGGATTTATTGGTATTTAAGACTTAGATTTCCTTAAGGTCTTGAGAGTACCTTGGTTCTATCTCCTAGCACGGGGGGTGGAATTTTATTAGTTTCACATGGTTGGGTGGAAATCTCTTTTGAGGTATTGTTATCGTTCTTGTCATGGCTTGGATTCTGAGTTATTCAGTGGTGAAGTTTTGTTCTTGTATCTTGTATCTCTATCTTTTTTTATCAAGATGTAAAGATGTATGGTGAGCTTTGGGAAACTTGATGTAATTATCTTTCTATATGCCTTTGGGCAATGTGCAGTAACTATAATTATGTTTGTAAAAGGAAATTGTAAGAAAGAAGTTATGTATATGGAAAGGGTAGTATTGGGAATCTAAAAGGGGATTGAATATGGTTAAATCAATATGAGTAATTTTACATTATATCTCTTGTGAATTTTAAATGAAATTGAAAGTAATGGTTCTATGCAAACCTTTGTAATGAAAGTACTTATAGATGTAAACTTCTTTAAAAGGAAACTTGTTTTGATATATGGTTAGTGAAAAGCTATGCTAAGGGTTCAAGGGTATCTCCAGGTGAAATAATAAGGGAAAAGGAAACATGTATGTTGTTGAAAGAAGTAATGGGATGTGATTTCTTAAATTTATAGTTCAATGTGAGAGATGTCTAGTTATTCGAACTAGGTTTTAATATAAATCATTTATTAAATGTTTACAAGGTTATAGATGATAATTTGTGGAAGTTAAAGTTGTGGCAAAAATGACTCATTAAATGGTTTATGTTGGTTAGCAATATATGGTTAAGTACTTTACACTCTTTCTATTATTATCTTGAAATGAATATAGAAAGTGAGGACTCTTAATGGAAAAGCTTAATTGAGTTTTGATGGTGCAATTGAGTTGAGAATAGATAAAGTTAAGGAGTAAATAAATATGAAAGAATAAATTTACTTAGTGGATGAGATAAGTAATGTGTGCTTGTTTCACTTCTAAAAGTAAATTATGTGTTAGTTTGGTAAAGAAAGTTAATTCAACTAGCTCATTAATGTAACTGGTTCTGATGTGAAATGGAATCAATGTCTCAATGTAAATTGAAGTCAAAATGGAAATAGAATTTCTTAGATTAAGTAATAAAATGAAATACTTGAAAATGGTAAATGAATTCATTAAGGGAACCTTAAGGAATGTACTTGTGAATGGTAATTATGATACATTAGAATGTTAAGAAAAAAAAATTGTTAGTTGCAATTCTAGGTCATAGACCTGATTCCTTATGGGTTCCCTGGTGGGGACATTACAATCAACATGATTGAAGCCTATGAACAGTCTGTCAATGTTATCATCATCAAAGATAAGAAAGATTCCAAATCTTCTAATGTTGTAATAAGAAGCCAATCAAAGGTTACTATTAAAGGTGTCTCATCCAAACAACTAGTGTCATCAAAACCTTCAACATCAAAGAATCTCACATCGACTCATCACTAAATTATATCTTTGTGGAACAACTTGAATGCACTTCGTCCTAGATTTCAATCTTGGAATTACTCAAAATCTCTCCTTTGCAGAAGGAGATTCTTGAAATATCCTAACTAGAAACAACTATACAAAAGGATCTAGATATTAGTTGATTCCAAGCCATGGTTATTCATATGAAAATACCACATTATCTCTCTTTTTCAAAAAAATATGACAAGTCTTTGAATCATCCCCATAACCAAATGTGTCACATAGAGGTTCTAATCCATAAGCATCGTGTCAAACATGTCTTGATAGATGGAGGGGATGGTTTGAGTATCTATATAGTAAATCTTGTAAAAACCTTGGGATTATTTGAACATGCTATATATCCAAGAAGGAAGATAACTATAAAGGCATATGGAGAGGAAGAGAGGTCATCTAAAGGATTAATTATATTGGTTATAAAAGTAGGACCTATTGAGAAAGATGTAATTTTCCAAGTTCTTGACTTACCTCTTGCATACAATACAATCTTGGGTAGATCATGGATCCATGACATGTAGGTAGTGCCTTCCACTTACCACCAATGTGTAAATTTTTGCTAAAATGGAGTTGAGGTAGTCATAGTACCATACACTAGTTACTCTTGTGACAACTTAAGAAAAACTAGTGAAAGTATGGTTCCACATAATAGGGAAACATCTAATGAGAAAAAGGATGGAAGCTCTAGGGCTGCAACCTTGAGAGATTTTGAGAAGAAGTTGAAGATTAAGGAAAATGGAATGGGTGAGTACAAGCTTGATCAATTACCCTCCATAGATTCTCTACCCACATCACCTAGATCTCACAATAAACCATCATCATCCCCTACATCTTCTAGATCAAAATAATTGATTATACATGATGGAACCTTTGTAAGAACTATTGCTTCATTAGATGAATAGAATGAAGAGAAAGTTGTTATAAGATGGCTATATAGAGACACATAAGAGGAAGTAAACAAAGGAGTTGAACATGTTGAAATATCCCCTCAAAAGTATGGGAAATACTATCATATCATGCAAAAAATGGGATATAAAGGCCAATGACCTCTTGGGAAGAACAAACAAGTGCTTGTAGAACCTATGCACATGGACTTTAGAAACCTAAGGGATATTTAAAATGGGATTAGGATACAAAGAAGAGGAAGCTAATCCTTTATCTAGGGATGGTCCCATGTTTGATTAAGAAGAGGAAGAAAAATAAATTATACCCTTCTTATTTGAAAAGATGTTATACCTAAAAGGAGATACGACTACTTACCAAGGAGAATCCTACATGCCACAAAAACCAAGAGAACTTTAAAATCAAGAAGAATCGGTTTCACCTCAACAATCATCACAAGAAGTGGAACAACAAATAGAAGAAGAGAACACTACAAATCAAGAAGAAGCTTCCACATCACAACAACAATCAACCCAATAACCTAAAAATCAATTAGAAGAAGAGAATACTATCAATGAAGAAAAAACAATCATAATTGAACAATGCTTAAAACTATTAGAAGAGAGTGGAACAAATTCACATGAGTATGAGTGGGATACATATTTTGATGCAAAAATGGATAATAAAATAGATGTCAGTCATAATTATGCATATCAACTCAAAGAGGGACACATATTGAATGTTATATCTTTCAAATTCTCTCCATATAATATTAACAATTACTCTAGTGAGGATAATCAGATTTTTAATGCTCTAAATGATTCTTCAAATAGTAACTTTGTAGACCTCATTTTTCTAGTTGGAAGTATTGATAATAACATAATCATGACCTTAGAAGAAATTGAAACCAATCTTGACAAATCATTATCCTTGTTACATCCTGAGCTTATTGAATGGAACCAATATAAGCCTATTGAGTTACCTACTTTCCCTAATGACTATGCTATAGCCTGTTACCTAAATGTCATTGAACCTCTAACTTATTCCACCAGTGAACGTAGCACCAGATTGATAGTTGAAGATATCAAGTTTATTAGTCAAAAGAATAAAAATAAAAAGATATCTAATGGTGAAAACCACACTGTGGCAATGTCAGATCCTAAAATAGTAAAAATAAAAGACACATTTGATGGTGAAACCCTCTCCAAGGCACCTGAAGATGAGAAACTTGATATACTTCCCGATCACTTCTAGGAAAGGGCACCAGTTCTTATCAAGCTTACATAACCAATCAACTTGGGAACAACACAAAATTCTTAGCTAGTACACCTTTCTCAGTCCTTATCAGAAGAAGAGAAACATGAGTTCATCTAGTTATTTAGAGAAAACAAAATCAATTTCATATGGTCATATTCAAATATGCTAGGAATATATCCTAATTTGATAATGCATCACCTATCAATAGCCCTTGGGGTAAAACTGGTCAAACAAAAATTAAGAAAGATGCACCTCCATGTGGCATTATTAGTTAAAGATGAATTGGAAAAGATACTTAAAGTTGGTTTTATGAGAGCCATCGACTATACAAAATGGATATCCAACATCATTCCTTTATCAAAACTAATAAAGTCTACTCAAGTATGCACTGACTTCAGGGATATTAAAAGAGATTTCCCTAAAGATGAATTTCCATTGCCAAACATAGATATGATTGTAGATCTCACAAATAGTTATGAAATGTATTCACCATGGATGGATTTTTTGGCTATAATTAGATCAAGATAGTAGCTAAGGATCAAGAGTAAAATTCCTTCACCTATGTGTGGGGTATGTTTTGCTGTAATGTTATGCCTTTTGGGCTCAAGAATGCAAGTGAAACCTATCAAAGGGATGTGACTACTATATTTTGTAATATTATGCATAAGAGAATGGAGGACTATGTAGATGACATGCTAGTAAAATCAGCAAACATAAAAACTCATCTACAAGACTTGGGAAAAATATTAGATAGGATTGAACAATTCAAACTTTGTCTCAATCCAAAGAAGTGTGCCTTTGGAGTGACCTACGAGAAACTCTTAGGTAACATAATATCAACAAAAGGAATTGAGGTGGATCCCATTAAAGTGAAAGCTATAATATAAATGCAACCATCTAAGAACATCAGTCAACTAAGGACTTTGCAAGGTAAGATACAATCAATAAGAAGATTTGTCTCTCAGCTGGCAGACAAATCTCATCTGTTTACTAAATAATTGCATAAAGGCGTGACATTCAATTGGGACAAGACATGTGAGAAGTATTTCAATCAGATAAAGGGATATTTGGTTAATCTACCTATATTGATGTCTCCAATCCAAGGAAAACCATTGTTTCTATACATCTTGATAACTATGACATCCTTAGGAGCCTTTCTTGCACAAAAAGATGAAAATGAAAAGGAATGAGCAATTTATTTATGCAAAAAGCACTAGTATCATATGAGATCAATTATACTATCATTGAGAAGGCACGCTTAGCTATATTGTTTTCATCTCAAAAGTTAACGAATTATATGTTGTCTCATTCAGTGAAACTTATAGCCAAATTTGATCCATTGAAGTATTTATATAACAAAGTAATATTGATTGGCAGGTTAGCTAAGTGGGTAATGATATTGAGTGAATTTGACATCGAGTATATAGATAGAAAAGCTATTAAGGGACATGTGATAGCTAACCATTTAGCTGACGCACCACTAAAAGATGAAAAACCACTAAGTATTGAGTTCCCAGATGAAGTTGTATTGAATTTGACCAAATATCCATGGAAAATGTACTTTTATGGTTCATTCACATAATAGGGATCTAGAGCTGGCATACTCTTTATCACACTGCAAGAGTACACTTTTCCTATGACATATAAATTTTTATTTCCATATGCCAACAATATTGTAGAATATGAATCCTTGGTTAATGGGCTCAAAATGACAATCAAATGGAAAATAGTGGAGTTACATGTTCAAGGTGATTCTCAACTCATTGTCAATCAAATAATGATGATTATTAGACCAAGACTGAGAATCTCATACCATACAAAAAGATGATGGATGATTTGAAGAAGTATTTTGTGTACATCACCTTCCAACATATTCCAAGGGTAGAGAACAAAGCAGCCAATGCAATGGCTACCTTAGCCTCAGTGCTTCAAAATAAAGAAAAACATGTCTGCTATGAGTTTCTGGTGGAAGAACTACCTTATCTAGCCTATGACTCTCCTGACTCACACCTTAGTTACAAAATCATAGGCCATGACTCATCCCGCTATAGCCAAATCTATTCCTACTTGAGAGAACAAGTTATTCTTAATGACCTATCCAAGAATAAAAAGAGAAACCTAATCCATCATGCATCATGATATTTAATCATTGCTAATGAATTATATAAATGAGGTCTCGATGGTACTTTACTTAGGTGTTTTGTAGAGCCCACCCATAGTTTGCTTTTCAGTTTATCTTGCCAAATTATTTTAGGCCACTTTTATGTGTGCGTTGATTATTTCAGTGATATTTGGATTATTAATTTGATTTATTATGAACCTTTGGATAATGTGTTATATCATGTGTTTACAATTAGATGAATATGGTTATTCTCATGTCAATTTAAATGATTATGATGATGTCAATGTTATGGTTATTTCATGATGGTAATCTACATGTTAGGATGTTATTTACATTTATATTTTTACTGACCCCATACTTGCGGTTGAGTTCTGTTTGGGGGTTTTCATTATTAGGAATTATTTTAGTCATTATTCACAACACATGTTTGGAGGAGACTAGGTTTTGGGGGAAATTGCTTGAATTGTTTGAGGAATTATTTTCAAAGCTTAGGAGTAATTGGAATCCGAGTCTTCAATTTGGCCATTGTTGTTTCAGATCTTCTCATGAATTTTCAGGTAGGGTTTGAAAAACTCATGTTAATTTTCTTTTGAAAAGATTGTCTACATTGCATTTGGAATGTTTGTTGAATTTCCAATTCTGTTATTGCTTGATTTTTCATTATTTTGGTTTGATTTGATTATTAAAACTTCATGTGAAATATTCTCGATAAACCTAGATCTAGAATGTTTTATGATTTAAAATTTAAGAAATTATGCTTGATGAAACCCTAGGTTGTTCTTCGCAAAAATCTACATGCTTTGGCTATAGAAAATTAATTATACTTATTAGTAGTTTAATTTTGATTTTGAAAAGAATATATATATATGTGTGTGTGTGTGTGTATTTATCCATGAGAGATGTTGTGCAAACCCTACGAATTATGGTTGGAAAACAATAAGAAAATTAGTAGATTAAATCAGTTAGGGTTGATTCCAAATCTTCATAAAACCCTTGAAATTAAATTAAAAAAAATAAAAATTATTAAATTAATTTGGTTATTTATTTACAATTGGAAAATAAATTTCCATAATTGTTAGTAGATTAAATTTGAAAATTAAAAATAGGGTACTTTGGTTTGCGTTAGAGAAATTCTCTGACATAATAATAATAATAAATTAAAAGGTGGGTGGGGCCACCACCCCCCACCCAACCGGTGACACCCCAAGGGAGGCCGTGGCTGCAAGTGCTCCCGCAACTCCCAAGAGAGGCCATGACAACAAGTGTCGCCAGCAGCTCCCAAAAGAGGCCATGGCAACAAGTGTTGCCAACGACTCCCAAGGGAGGCAGCGACAACCTTGGACAGTCGATAGCAGCCAAGGAGGGGCAACAAGACCACCCTAGTTTTTAATTTATTATTTTTAAATAAATTTTAATTTATTAAAATTAAAACTAATGTTATAATTTTATTAATAGTTAATTAACTAAGTTTATTATTAATAATTTTTAATTAATTTAATTAATTAGATTTTATTATTTAGAGTAATTATTAATTATAAATTAATAATTGATATATATATATATATATATATATATATATATATATATATATATATATATATATATATATATATATATATATATATATATATATATATATATATATATATATATATATATATATATATATATATATATATATATATATCGGGTTTGATTTTTTATTTAAAAAAATAATTATTTTGTAAAGTAAACTTGAGGTTTTGATTTATTAAATTGTAAGGGATATTTTAATTTTTGTATTAATTATGTATATCAAACCAATTGTTTGGGAATTTTTATTTATTATTAGGGATTGTTGATTTCATTGGATTTAGGAAATAGGTTGGCTTTTAGATTTGTATACTAGAGGGACAAATTATTGTTGTTGTTATATGATTTTCTTGCATGTATCATATGAGTCATTATTATCTTGATCTTTCTTTTATCTAACCTTGTTTAGGGTTTGGAGTACATAGGTTGTTGTGAATACTTTTAAGATTATGTTGATGATGTGATGGTTTTGAAAACCAATTTATGTTCCTTGGTAATTTTCAAAATTGAGTGTGTATTAGTTACACCTTGTGATATTATTTTGGATTTATATGCCTAGACAGGTTAACTAAGTGTATAGGTGGGGACTGGCTTGCAATAGGCGCCGGGCCCCGCACGTGGCTTCTAGGATAACTTATTGCAAGTGACTTAATAAAGTGATAACATAATAAAATATATTAGGATAGAAACATTAATAGGATGTCTGTGTTCCCCCCCATGCCTTAAGTACTAGTATATTCTAGGATGGTTTTTGAGATGATGCTTTCTGCTTGTGTGGATTTGGATATAGCATTGTTGGTACCCCATTTGTATGAGAGGATTAATGATACCACATAGAGTCACTAGGGCACTGGGGTCTTGAGGGACTGCTAGAATAACCCTAGAGTTGGCTCGTGTGATGAAACTTACCCATATGCATCTTAGGTTTCCTACATGCATTGGTTGCCTTTGGTTGAGTATGTTTTACCCTTGTTATCCTATTGTGCCTTTTGAGATAGAAATCTTTCATGATCCCTTTCTTAGTTTGTACTGTGTTTGATTGTTTGGTGTTTGATATCCGAGTGGGGTCTATTGTTATCTCCTCAACATGGTGGGAGTGGACCATTTAGGTTCCAAGAGGTCAGGTGGTAGTGATTCTTTTACCATTTGAGATTCTGATGTTTGTGTACCATTGCTGGATGATCCTTGTAGAAGTTGTACCTTCTTGTTCATCATTGTTGGAGATATATTCTTATCTACCTTATATTATGTTACACACCCTGCGACATGTGTAAAGGATGTCTTTCATTATAGATACCTTGTGGTATTGGTTGTATCAAAATTTCATGTATATGATGTTGTACTTATTTACATTATGTGGAGACTGTTCATGGTTGTTGTATTGAGTAGATTAATTAATATTTACGTAATCTACGTCAAGGAACCCTGAGATTTTTAATCTATGTTTGAGATATACTTGTATATATGAGTTGAAATTATATTATATTATTTCCACATTGATATACATTGTTGTTATTGTAAACTCTTAAAAAAATATTCTGTAAACTTAGTTGTATGTTTAGGTTATTTTCTCATAGGTTCACTAGTAGGGCATTATACTTGGTATCAAAGCACAAGTTTCTACACTGGGAACTCTTAGAATTTGTACACCCACTAGATGTCTAAACTGTCAAAAAAATTGAAATAAAAAAAAACTTAAACATATAACAATCTATATTTCAAACTATCATTTTATGACTATACATCATGTCTTTATTATTCTTAACTAATTTTGAGATATCATTCTTTTGTTTGGATGTTGTAGGAAAGATGGTTACTAGAACTAGATCTAGTGGTAGAGGCTGTAGTAGAGGAATTGGGAGGGGTAGGCTTCACAACCCTCTTGTGAGTCATAGAGCTAAGAGTTTACATGAGGATATTGGTGAGAAGCATGGTGATTCTAGAGAGCCCAATAATGGAACATCTACCCATTCATAACAAGATTGAGAGAGAAGAGTCACACCATTATGGGAATGAGGATATACAAAGATCTAGGAGTCCTAGGAGGAGGGACATTTCCATTAGCTAGGGGATTGAAAATGATAATAATATGAAAGAACTTTTGAGATCATGACCTCCTCCATTTGATGGTCTTGGTATTGGTTTTGAGGTAGAGA
This sequence comes from Chamaecyparis obtusa, assembly GCA_027943335.1. Classification (NCBI taxonomy): domain Eukaryota; kingdom Viridiplantae; phylum Streptophyta; class Pinopsida; order Cupressales; family Cupressaceae; genus Chamaecyparis; species Chamaecyparis obtusa. Next base: position 1,125,890 of record BSBK01001200.1, read on the forward strand.
CATGGCTCATTGTATTAGATCAATGTTTTACTATGAAAAAATTCAATACTAATGTTAAGGAAAGGTGTGCTATCATGCACCTCGAAGGTTTTGCAGCTACTTGGTGGAAAATATAAGAACAAAAACTTGAGCTTAGCATGGAGACGATCACCTGGGAGTTATTTCTTGAGAACTTTCAAGAATGATTTCTATCTGATCAATGGAAACAACAACGCACAAATGAGTTCCACAATTTGTGGCAATTAGCTATGACTATCTAGGATTATGAGTGCCATTTTTATGCAGGTTTTGGTGATAAGTCACCACTGATGGTTCATCATTTCATTAGGGGGCTTAATGGTCGCATCATTCGGGGAGTTAAGTTTTTTGAACCTAAGAACATCAAGGAGGTGGTAATTAAGGCTACCTTGGTGGAGGCAAATCTAGCTTTGGGTCACGGTGGTCAGATGGGTGTTTAGCCTAGTGGTCATGTAGCTTTAAGATCTAGGGGGAATTAGTCTTAGAGAGATGGGAATTCTCAAAACCCTTCTACCTTCTCGTGAGGTAATCAAGAATAGAAACATAAGGGGTTCTCTTCTCCAGTCCAGGGTGGTAGTTCTCAGTCCAGGAACTTTTGCAATGCTTAGTGTATCAAGCGTCATACTCATAGTCAGTCTACTTAGAGTTTTCATCAAGAGGTTAGTAGAGGTAGTTTCCAATAGTCTATTGTACTGTTAGATGAGAGAGGTTTTGGGGGAGATTATTTTTGTTATGGGTAGTATGGTCATAACGCAACCAATTATCCCCAATATTCAACATAATTTTTAGGATAGAGGCTAGAAAATTTTGAGCCTATAGTTGAGATGCTGGTAGATCCCATAGGGTGTTTACAACAAGGAATGATCCTTAGAGTTTGAACCATAAAGCATGAAAGGATTCGATGGGACCTACACATTGATTCTTGTTTGACTCAGCAAGATGCAATGATATTTACGAGACTCATATCCCTATTTGTTTGTAGGCTTCCAGGAGTAAGCCTAATTCTAGGGGGGTGGATGTAGTGCCCACCCATAGTTTTCTTTTCAGGTTATCTTGTCAAACTCTTTTAGGCTACTTTTATGTGTGCATTGATTATTTCAGTGATATTTGGATTATCAATTTGATTTATTATGAACATTTGGATAATGTGTTATATCATGTGTTTATAATTAGATGAATATGGTTATTCTCAAGTCAATTTAAATTCTTATGATGATGTATATATTATGGTTATTTCATGGTGGTAATCTATATGTTAGGATGTTATTTACATTTATAGTTTTACTGACCCCATACTTGCATGTGTATGGTTGGTGTGTATGTTTTATATTTTTATTTGATGTGCCTAATGTGGCTGAGAGACGGAGTCATAGTAACTTTCTTCTGAGATCCACATGACCGACCGATCACCGCCATTGTTTGTTATATATTTATACATGTATGTACATTCTCATCTTTTATGTAGGATTTCAAGTACTGGGCATCGACTTCCCTGAATTGTTAGGATGAACGTGCCCTATCACACTATCTCAAATGGTAATAGAGGAGAGATAACATACTAGTACAATCCCAACCCAAGCCATTTATTATCCT